>CM017445.1:35436165-35574595 GCA_007726485.1 Eragrostis curvula | reverse complement strand
CATAAGAGGTTATTCAAGATGATGGAAGGTGATTGCGAACTTCTGATCTGAAATGATTCTATTTGTGTTCTTGTGGGAGATTATCATTCATCCGTGGGCTTCGCTCACTCTTGCAGGCATTGTTCAGGAATGCAAAGAGAATTATTGTGTAAATCAGTGGCCCTTTAACCAAAGGTCTGTTGCTGTTAGGTTTGGTGAATTGAATAAAGTTGAGATTATCCTTTATACAACTCAATAGTCAAGTTGCTGTTAGTGCTATTGTAATAGTTGTACTCTTGATGCTTTGTTAAAGTGGAATGTATTGTTTGTTATACTCGGTAGTATATCCTAATAGTTGTACTCTTTATGCCTAAGAGGAAATTGGTATGCTCAGTATTTCACCACATGTAAACCTTATGCATAGTGATATGTACGAGGGCCTCAGAAGTATTACAGTTTGTGCTGTGGTCAAGGATATCAACTTTCCTTTTCCGTTCAATATGTGTACTGGATGAAGACTTATTGCCAACTTATGTAATTGTCGGTTGTTTGAGGTTACATTGAATGGTTCTTTATTAGGTAAAACGGATGAACTCCTGTGTTTGTGGCCCTTTTGTTCTGTTGGACTTATATCTCACGGATACCTAGTCTCTACCAGCCTTCAATTAATAGACATGATAGATAGTAAATCCTCAAGTGAGCTGGTGTTTGGTTTACTGCAGCTAGAGGAGGCAAGATACGCTGGAAATGAAGTGCTTAGAAGTTCAAAAAGTGTATTGCACACAAGCACAAATGATTAAAAGTCTCATTTCAAGCAAAATGGTACGTGCGGGCACCATCATTCTACAGCTAATCCTTCATCGATCAACAGCTAAGTTGTCGCTTTTGCTTTTCCTTTCCGGTGAAAAAACAGGGCCTAAATCTTATTGCGTTTTGACGTTTTTATGTTAGGTAAAGTACTATCTTTAAGCCCAATGATTGAGGGTAGTTTACTAGAGTTGTAAGTACTCTTCTCTGGATGCATCATTTACCAATCAACTTTGGACACCTGGAATTTTTTTACCCAAAAAACATATGGAAACATATATACAGGCAAGCTCTACACAAATAATCAAATGCAGCAAGCGCTATACAAATAATCAAATGCAGTGGTGATCTGATTGTGCCTTGGACTGAGTGATAAATCGGTGGATATATATAGATCTCATATTTTAGCAAAATTCAGTTAGAAGTGTCACTGACTCTGATGACCGGTGAGCAGCATCAGGCCCTCGACGCATTAGGACCTTATCCATTTGGTATAGAGCTGAAATTCCGCTTCTACTGACAGCTTGAAGTCCAAGGACAACTTGGGCACTGTCACTCCACAGAGTATTTGAAGCCGTCAAAGGACAAACGTTGCGCTTGATTGAGCTGTCCTTCAGTCCAGACAGTTCGTAAGAGCATACGACCGTGCAGCATTACAGATGGGGATAGGTGGGGATCCCGGAACGCAATGGCATGTGCAGCGCGCATGTTACGTGTACCCTCCCGAGAAGTTTGACATGAGCAGCCAGCGGTTTGCGGCACGGAGACTTGATAAGGATTCCCTTCATCTGCTTCAGCAGATATTTTTGTATTCTAATGACGATTGTTGCTACTACCTGCATACTACTAGTTGTTTGTAGATTACTGAGTACGCAAGTTGCGGGTACTGCTTCAACTTACTATTGCGTCCTCCCCTGAGTCCTCCTGAGGACGCGTGAATTTTCTCTGAATTAAAGCAAGATGAACTGATATACTTGAGAGCCTTGCAACAGATGGAGATGGACCAGGCTGCAAGCTTCAGATGGAGGTAATGACTAGCTGGGCTTTACAGTCAGTTGCTACTACTTCTGAACCCTTTTATTTTACCCTTTTTGGAGGACCACCTGCCTGCACCTAACGAGGTGAACGAGCCGTGCAGGGTACCAGACCAGCCCCCCGGCGTGACCACGGACCGTGCGTTCTGTTCTGCACAGCGCGGTTCCTGGCGAGATGGAAATGAGACGGAGGACGGAGCAACGCTGTGATCGCCACGGTGCGTTCATGCATGCATCCTGCACAGCGCCGAGATTGTCCCGGATCCCGGCACAGTGCCCCCGTGCCGGTCGCCATCGCCCAACCGCCGCGCCCGCGCGATCGAGGCCGTTGCCGGTGCCCTCCCGCATCCGAGACGGAGATGGGTGCCACCAAACCTGTGCCTGCGTGGCGTGCCGCGTGCCTTGAAGCGATCGCCATGGAGCTCAGCTCACCCCTGCCTTGCCTGCCTGTAATCAGCAGATTCAGCACGCGTCCTCTCGTCGTTCTCTCTTGTTCAGTTGTTTGCGAAATTGCGAGTTGTGTGACTCAGGATTTTCTTCTTGTACCTAGACGATAGACCCGGACACAGAACGCATGACAAAACGGGTGCACCAATATTTGGCATTCGATGTGGTTTCGCCGTACCAAGGACGAGTACAACCCAGCATTACTGGAAAATTGAGATCTTGTCTGACGAAAATTCCTTGCGTCAGGGCGCGCCAAGCCAGGCATGCAGCGGACCTGCGACCACACGTCCACCAGCAAGCACCATCACTGTGCAAGTGTGCATCATGCAGCAGCCGCTGGGGCAAGATAGGCGCGGCCACATGTGTTTACATGAATAATTGCGCTGCCGCACAGCGCCCTCCTCGAAGCACCGCCGTTCCCGGCCAAGATCCGAGGACCCAGCCCTCACGTTCGATAACAGTTCCCGTTACTTACCAGATCACAACAATTCGTGCATGAACAAACTGCAGAACGGAGGATGACGTACATACTCGATCCAGATCTATCGGGAGCGAGCCAGCAGGGGAGGTCACCGTGCAGCGAAGCAAAGCGCGGGAGCACGCGTCCATCTCGGACGCCCGTTCCTGATCGGACGGGCCGCGGAACGGCGACGCGGTCGCACGTGCGACGTCTAGGATCCAGCTCCCTCCCCCGCGAGCTGCTCTGGTGCACGTTGCCCGCATTTGACCGCGGCGTGGGGTTGATCTTGCCAGCCTGCCGCTTTACGGGTTTGCCTGCATCAAGCGGCAAATCATCCGTCCACTGACCGACCGCACGATTACTCTGACCGCCGCAATAATCACCGCATCACTGCATCTCCCCGACCGTCATTTGCACAGCGTAATTAGCTTATGGATCAGGTTACTCTTGCTGACAGGTGGTCCCGAGGATGCATGGGACCCACATATCAGCAGGCGCCTCCCCGCACGTCCTATCCGCGCCGACCTCTCCTGACGTCCGTCTCCGCCCAGCGAACCGGACGCTGACACGCGGGCCCCGTCGTCCCGAGGGGGTCGCGGGCCTTTGCGGCTAAACAAAACAAAGGCTGGGAGGGACATCTCACAGCGCAGAGGGAGGCGCAGAGCTCACGCTCTCCCACGCACCCCCTCCGCCTCCGCCACCGCACCGCCTCCCTGCATCTCGTCGCCGCCGCCGGGAGCGAAGGGGCCTGTCCAGACTCCAGAGGGAGACTAGCACGGTAGCCGTCCCACCCGGCGACTGCGCTAGAGGGAGGAAGCGGCATTGGCTGCTGGAAGAGAAGGCGAGGCGTCGGGCCGAAGCTTCTGGAAGCTGTGCTTCCGGTTCCGGATCCGGCGCGTCTGGCGGCATAGCCGGATCTGCGCCCGCCTGCCAGTTGTGGAAGGTAGGCCAGCCGCATCGGTCTTGCCAATGCTTCAGTACGGTTCGGAGGTCCGTTGCTGACTTTCTGTTTGGGGATTTGTTGCAGTGTGACCAAGGTGCCGTGCGCCGAGATGGAGGACTTGCTGGGTTCGGAGATCGGGAAGAACGACTACGACTGGTCAGTGTCGGCTTGCCTGCTTGCTCTTTCCCAATTCGTGATTCCAGTGGTTTTTTTTTTTTTAAAAAAAATGTCTCTGCAATGTGTTAAATGAAGCGGGGATTAAAATGCAGCACAAGGACTGTATTTCCCCGTGGATTATCTCCAATTGGCCTTTGTACGGATCGCTGTTTTGAATGAGCGAAGCTTGATCGCTTCTACTAAAGATGGGGGTAGGTTGGCTTGAGTTGGCCTGATCCGGGAATGGATTTGTAATGTATGGATGTCTACTTTGAGTGAGTGAGATAGCTTGATCTCGGGGAGCAACATATCTCCAGAATCATGCCGGTTTCTAGGTGACGGTTGGTGTGATACTGATAGACATAGACGTCATTGTTCTGCTAAGATTTCTTTGGAGGTGGTGGTGGTTGTTGGGACGAAATGAGTCGCTATGCAAACTAAAGTTGACACACCAGATATATTCAATTTAGGTTGATTTTCGTGTCTGGACTCTGCCCTTGGTAGGCCAATTCGGAGCTTGTTAATTGACATTCGACACAAGTTGACACAGTTTTATCTCATGCGGAAGAAAGCATAGAGGAAAGAATGAAATAAAATCCTTTAGGAGAATCTTATTGTTGGCAAAGTAAGTCTGAGGCATTTGATAAGGCCAATTTAGTGGGCATTGACATGAGCATGCTGCAAAAGGAGCGCCAGTTTTTGCCAGCCAAATATACCATTTCCATGTTTCTCACATTATTTACTGACGAAAATTTCTGATCTCTGATGCTGAAGAATGGCCGTCGATTTGTTTGGTTATTTTTCTTCTTGCAACATGCTAGTCACTGGTTTCTTGCATCATTAATGATGTATTTCATCTTTGTTAATACATGTCAGCATGTGTTTGTACACTGACCCGTTGTGTTGTGTTGTGCTTTTAGGCTTCTGACTCCGCCTGGGACACCACGTGTTCCTGCACTGGAAGTTGCTGAGAAAACACTACCCTCGAATGTGGTACCAAAGCGCACTGTCACTAGATCATCCTCGACTACTAGATCGTCAAGGGTATGTTCCGTATTTGCGTTTAATCATCGAATTTATGATCATTCAAGATTTTCACCTGCAAAATTGCCAATTTGTATTTAAAGCAATTGCTTTCTGGTATAATTTGTTGAGCTAATGAGATATATAGCCTCAGCAAAAAGAATTTGTCAGATGTAGTTGATCTTCAGAAACGCTGCGATCTGCAAATGCTTTGCACTTTCGCTTGCCAGTTCATTTCCTTTGTGGGTATGTGGGCGTGGGTGTCAATGTAGCTTTCACCTTAAATATCAATCATATGCTATCTGTTGAAGCCTATCTCAAATATATAATGAAAGGGGTGTACGGGTGAAGTAGTGAGGTAGTACAGAAAATGTAGTATAACTTATTTAGCGAGGTTAATTTTTGTTTCAGTTTAATCAGGAAAGTAGGATGCTCGATAATAATACAAGTCTTGCTTCTTTATCTGCTTAAAAAAAATGTATTCCCTCTTGAAATAATTATCGTATCACTTAAGTTCTGCTGATTGTTAACTATTTTATTTGCAGCTTTCAGCATCTCAAACAGAGAATGGGCATTCCACAGTTCCCACTAGACCAGCAAGAAGTAACTCTGTCAGCCGACCATCTATTCGATCCACTCTCATGTCAAGCAACAACAGGACATCAGTTCTCAATACAAGCATTTCATCAGTCAGTTCAAGACCTACAACCCCAAGCAGGCGAAGCAGCACCGTAGTTGCACCAAAGCAGTCTGTTCCACCTTCACGTACTGTGCCTGCTAGATCCTCGACTCCTGTTAAAGCTCGTCCATCTACACCAGCCAAAACTCGCCCATCTACTCCATCAAGAACCCGTCAAACAGCCCCCAACGCTTCAACTGACTCAGCTGCTGCCAAGCCCACATCCACGCAAAGTTCAAGGCCATCAACGCCAAATTCTCGGTCCCGTATTATGTCGAATTCATCTTCTGGTGCTACTCATGCAATGAGCCGCACAAGCTCATCCATTGGTACGATAAGCAGGCCAGGCTCATCCTCTGGCAATGTTAATGGGATAAGCAGGCCAGGCTCATCCTCTGGCAATGTTAATGGGATAAGCCGTGCCACGTCGCTGTCGTCAAGTTCAGTTCCTTCAATTAGCCGTTCCAGCTCACGATCATCTACACCGACACGCCAGCCATCAACTCGTTCATCAGCCCCAACTATTGGCCGCTCACCTTCTGTTGGACGGAGTTCCAGCATCAGTAGCTTTACATCATCGGTTAACCGATCTGCGGCCAATAGTGGGCGGAACTCAGCACCTTCATCTGCTCCCTCATCTCGTCCTAGTTCTCCAACTCCACGACCTCGAGCTCCAGTGCGGCCACTTGATATCCCTGACTTCCCAAATGAAACTCCACCAAACCTAAGGACGAAATTGCCTGACAGACCACTATCTGCTGGCAGATCACGGCCAGGAGCAAGATCAACCCCAAATACTGAACATTCAGCTTCCTCAGCTCCTGTGAAGAAGGTCGTTGTGCCTGCTGTGAATCGAAGTAAATATTCTGATGCACCATCGAAGACTCCTCTCACAAATGGATACCAAAATCGACAGGCTGAAAGGTCGTCTGTGGACAGTCAAACAAATAGACTCTCGCGGTCTGTAACAGGCACAGGCACAGATAATGGATTCGGGAGATCAATTTCAAAGAGGTCACTTGACATGGCAATCAAGCACATGGTATGTTCCCTGTGTTTACACCAGTTAACATCCTGCATTTTTTTCAATGTTGTATTTTTAACGATTGTATTCCTTTTTATTCCACTTTTGAAACATTGGTTTTAGATTGGATCTGTTTAGATTCAATCTTTTGTATCTTGTCAAAATTGTCACACGTGTGGCTATTTTTTTTTAAAAAAAATGTCACAGTGCATTTTCAATTTGTCCCGATTGTGTTTTAGGAAACGTTGCAGTGCATTTCAGTTTTCATGACAGAAATCAGCTATCGCATGTGAATGTTCAGATGGTTTAAGACTATAGGTAGTCTGATTTTCTTTTCCTTTTCTTTAAAATTAAGGTATGGTACTGTCTGTAGCAATACCCTCAGTTGATATAAAACCAAAAAGGGTAATGCAGATACAAAACTGATGAAAAATGTTCTGTTGTGATGTTAGACTTGTTCGGATATAAAATGATGGAAAACTGCATTTTGCATTTGTAGTAGTGTGGTGAAATTGTGGAAGTTTAACATAATAAATTGGTCCCTCTATAGATATTATTTTGGTTTAGTAGTTGAAATATTTCATAGATGATGGATCAGGCGGTTTCTAAATAGATTAGAGCTGTGGTGTCTCTCAAATTGCTAACGCTCGATTCTGTTCAAAGAAGCTAACTTACTGATATTGGTGACAGGACATTCGGCAGAACTTGGGTGGTATTCGTGGCGCATCCCTCTTTCCCCAAAGCATCCGCTCAGCTGGTAACAAAGGCCGCCCAGCCCGAGTGTCAGACCCTGGGCACATCGTCTCAAACGGCGATCGACACTACGCTGACAACGCAAGCAGCGTGAACGGACACCTCTCAGGGGACTCGAACGGAGCCCCCTCGCGCAACGGCGGCAGCTCCACGGCTTCGCCGGACAGGGCGAGCATCGGGACCAAGGACACCCTGAGCGAGCTGGACATGTACGGCAGCTCGCGGTACGAGGCGATGCTGCTGCGGGAGGACGTGAGGAACACGAGCTGGCTGCACGGCCTGGACGACAAGCCCGACCAGAGCCCGCTGTTCGACCACCGGTTCGAGCCGCTGCCGGAGCCGTTCAGCCCGTTATAACACGCCGCTTGCTGCTTGTAAAGTTCTGACACACCGGGGCAAGCTTCTTCTTCGTGTTCCCTTTGCGTTCGAGTTGTGTATGCCTTCATCTTTTTTGTCTGTTCTATAATTGGTTGGTTCTGGTTCGGCACTTCCCACGGATTATTTTGTACTGGAGACAGAAGAATATGAAAGAACAGAAACAGGAAAGGTTTGTAAGTTGTTGTAATGGCCTTGGTGGATGCTCATGTTATGTGCTGAACTTGCAACTTGATTCTTCTTCCTGTTGGACTTGATGCATGCCGGAGCAGTGTGCTGATGCAGTGCACCCCGTTTCTGACAGCAGCTAAGCTCTATAGACAAAGGAGAAGAACAATGGCAGAGAAGCAGCCAGCAATAGGCGGAATCCCGGCGGCTGAGTTCATGGGCTGGCGAGGACGACTCCTGTCGTTCGCACGACAATCCCGGCGTTAAGCGGGACAGCGATGTAGGAATGGTCGACAGCGAGCTGAGGAGCATCCAGCCCGATTCTGGCGAATACCGGGGTCAGGGGCCTGCCGTGCGGTCAGGCGGCGGGCGCCGGGCGGAGCGAGTTGCCGCAACCGCAAGACCGCGACGCGATGCTGCAGAGCCACTAGCCACTCCACAAGTTAGGCCCATGAGCCGGAAAGAACTTCCACCCACCGTTCCTGGATCGGACTCCGGCCCTAGGACCATTTCGGAGCAGCGCAGGCCGCTGGCCATACGGCCACTTCCAGGATAGAACGGCCGATGATGCACTGCACCACACAACATCCATGAGCCAGGACATCTGGTAGTAGGAGTGTGGGACAGCACCATTGCATCAGGCCGATGATCACGCGCGACCTGATCTCCCCGGGTCGTCGTCACCCATCATCTTCAGCGTACGTCCATGGAGCGGCCACTTCTACCGTGCTGACCGCACCCATCCGTCGCTGGCGCGGGCGTTGCCGGGTCGGTCTCGCGGCAGTGCCGTGAGACCTCGTCGTCCGGCAAACGTCAGTCGTCGAGGACAGGCACCCCGCGCGTTGCACACCATGATGACCACTGACGTTGGCGAAACCAAACAACGCCGCAGCGCTCATGTTCAGAGTTCAGACTGGCAGGGCTTGCTTGGGCCACCGGCCATGGGAGCCGATCGAGCAAGGCTGCCGCAGCGTTCGCAACCACTCTGACCAACCACATGGATCGCCATTTCCATCTTTGCTTTTCAATGCAGAAAAAGGGAGAGATCCCGAAGCAAAGGGCGCCCGGGCAGGAACTGTGGCCACTTCTCCCTGAATTTTTATGTCGATCCGGCAGACATACATGCATTCGCTGCCTAGCTGGTCTGGTCACGCCTGCTCGAAAAGGTACGGTATACTACCAGCAAAAGTGTAGCGCAAGCAGCAAACATGACGAGAGAAGCTGGTAGCATAGCGGGGAAATGAAAAAGAAATGGCGTCGTCATTGCTGTCCGTTGGTCCATGTGCTGACCCGCACTGTGCATGATTGAACCATGTTTGCACAAAGCTGTCTTTTGAGTCGTGATGTAGCAAGATATCAAGGCAGTTAGTTGCATCATTATGGCTGCTCGATCAATGCATTGCGAGGACGACCTGTCTCTCTGTGTACGCACAGCAGCGAAAATGATATTCATTCTTATCAGGGGGGCACCCATTAACCCATTTTGATTCTGAGAAACAACTTGACCCAGTGCTTGATTTACATTGTCCTCTCACTAAGAAGAACTAAGTACAACTAGCTCTGCGTATATGAGGCCAGCCAGGTACATGGTCGACGCACTAAACCATATGCATGTTTTTCTTATCCATCCAAGAAAACCATCCCATCACGGTATCGACAAAAGTAATGTTTTGATGAGTGAGGCAAACTCTAGATCACCGCTAGATTAATATCAAAACAGAACGAACTGATAAGAACTCAGATGGCCCCAGCTGCAGCCGTACATGTTCTATACGTTGGAAACCACGGGGCAGTTGCCAGCTAGTACTCCACCTTACGGATTAACGTACGTTTCTGTCTGTCCGTTGTTTACATTCCAAGCATCCGTACTTGAGTACTCGATGCACTAATTGTCTAATAACTATACATAAGCACTTCATCATCAAGTCCGTAATTGCAGAACCAGCAACTTGGTACCATAATGCACAACCGCCGCGAAGCATTACGCAGCCAGCTGTACTAATAACGTTCGTCTGCTGGCCTACCTGTCAGAGAGAGACTCGAGACTCCGTCCCTCCCCAGCCACGGCGCCGCTGGGTTGTGGTTGTGGTCCACGCCAACGCTCGCTCGCCGCGCGTGACCACTCGCTTACGCTCCCCCCTCCTCCCGGTCCGCAAGCAGGGGCATATCCGTCATTCGCCATCCTCCTCCCTCCTAAAACCCATCGCGCCGGGGCGGGCTCGGGCGCTCGGCTCGCGCACACTTCTCTTTGAGTTTGCACACGACACAGGCCGTGAAGGCAATCGCGCTCGCGCGCACCCCGCACACTACTCTCCCCTCTTCCCGCGGCTTCAGCATCACTGGCTGCGCCCGCGCGCAACTGCCACAGGAGACGTGCGCGGTGGTGGGGTCACGGAGGGAGAAGGAGACAGAGAGCCCAGCTCGCCGGCCGTGAGGGGGAGGCGGAGGGCGGTGGTCGGCCGGCGCTGTCGTCTACGGCGGCGCGGGGGAATGCCGGCTGGTTCCGCGGCGGATCGGGCTGTTTTCTTGGCGCGGCTGGCACTAGGCGCCGGGCGGAAGTCTCGATCCTGAGGCGGGCGGCGACTCCGAGACGGCGGTTCGTTTCTTGTTTGGTGACGTCGTGGAGGGCGGAATTCTCCTCGCCTGCCGGCGTTGGTTCTTTCAGTCCCGGATTGCCGCCGCACGGCGCGAATGGAGGTCGCCCTCCGGCACCAAGATTCCGGTTTGGGACGCTTCTTCTTCTGTGAGGTATGGCGTAATTCAGAGTTCTTTTTTTCTCTTTCAGTTACTGCTAACTGTGAAAACGATTGTTTGGTGTAATGTAATATAGTCCGACGTTGCGTTCTCTAAAATAATTTGCAGGAAAAGAAAAAAAGGGCAAATCGAGCTTTGTTAAAACACGTTATGGTTTGGCGATGCGTGCGTGCTTTTTTGTCTTTAGGAAAGGAGAAAGAGAATGCACTAGAATTGCGCTTTTGTTAGCAGACTAGATGAGTCTTTGAGCAGTTCGAATCTACAGAGTCACAACCACTGTTTTTTCTGGAAGGAAAATCTTGGCAGCCACTGTTACCTTCATCTGACGGTGTGGTAGTGAATAAACAATTATTAAACCAGTGTTGCGGTGATTTGATAGTACCATTCGTGTAAAGAAAAATGCAAACTCGAAGTTGTAAACAAATAGAAACTGGGGAAATATGCATTAGAGTGAGTCAGATATGTTTTACGACACTGCAACTTGCAGCAACTTTTTCATGTGCAATTCCCAAGCTTGATGCACCCACGGGTAGGGGAACATCGGATTTGTGGTCTCTCTTTTTTTTTTTTTTTTTGAGAATGGTCTCTTAATAATCTACTGGCACAACCACTGTTGCATCTGTTGTTTGGGGGTTGTTCAGACAGCGATAGCTCTTTGCATTTGTCCTATGATGTGGAATCTGCGATGCCTCCTTGCTGTGCCGTGCTGCCCATGATCGCCCCCATCAATAGGCAGAGCCCCACCCTGCCTGGGAACCCTCTTCCCTTTGGTTTCTTGCAGCGCGGCTGAGACCACCTGCCTTTATGTGCTGGACTTTTGGTTTCGTGCTGATGCCCTTTTTCAAAGTATTTGGTCCTTGAGAAAACAACTGCATTAGGTGTGGTAATTGAGTCTAGGTTAGGTGTCCTGCAGCGCTGCTTTTGTGTAAGTTACACATGTGCAAGGTAGTCCACCAACGTGGCGTGCCTCCTCTTTGGAAGTCCTGTAGGACTTGTCTTTTGTCACTACACTTCCGTCCTTTCTGGTTACTGAACAAGCCCCGTTGTTTAGGCGCGGTGGCTATTTTGTTAATAGAGTGGAGCTATCCTTTTCAGAAAAGGCTAAAGATGCATGATGGCACATGATCCTAGCTGACCTTTTACAAAACAACTCGAAACCCGGTAGATTTGTTTGGCTTTGGATCTTTCGGTTGAGGCTAAAGAGAAGATGAGATTTGAGAATCTGTTTTTGCTTCATTTTAGTACTCCAATTTTAGATAGGAGGTTACTATGGCAGTTGAGTCTGATGGCCCCTGCAAGCATCAATGCTGGCAGCAGTTTGTCATTATCTCATGAATTTATGATTCATTCCAAGATTGATCCTATACCACTTTTCTGTGCCAGTGATGACAAAGTAGTTGCGATGCAAAATATAAGTTCCTCAGATAAAAGATAGCTAAGGGCAGTGGCAATTAAATATGTTGAGTTTCCAAAGAAAGCTGTGCTTTTGTAGGTTACTAACTACTCCTGGTACACAGTAGTTGTGTGTCAAGAGTCAAGACCCTATTAGTCTCACAATACTTGCCATTATTGTTTATTAGTACCAGAAGTAGTCGTTGCTATGCAAAATTTCTGTTCCTCATCATGATAAAAGATATGTTTAGAGTAGATAAGGGCAGTGGCTATTAAATATGTTGGGATTTCCAAAGTAGGCTGTACTTTTATTTTTACTAAGTATTCCTACTACATGATTGTGTGGCAAGTCCCATTTAGTCTCACAATACTTGCTGTTGTTCTTTAGCCGTACCAGAAATGGCATTATTCAATGCAACACAATTTGAATAACAAAACTTCCTGCAATATACCTATTGTTCAAATTCCTTTGCATTTCTACCCTTTTTTTTACAGTTAAAGACCTGAATATTTACACTGTTATCTTAGCTCCTGAAATCATGAACCACTATAACGTATTGATGACTTTGTTTCCTTCCCTTTTATATGGCAGGAATGATGCATCGTTGAAGTGATGAGGACTCTTGGATTATAACTCTTCTTCAGTCAGATCCTAACAATGTGGCATCTCAAGCTTATAGCTTTTCTTTCTTTCTCCTTCTTCTTCACGCACCTTCCTTGTGCGAGAGGTGCTGACCTCCGATCTGATAAGCAGGCACTTCTTGCATTTGCTACATCAATTCCCCATGGCAGGAAGCTCAACTGGACCCGCACAACCCCAATCTGCACATCCTGGGTTGGGATTACATGCACACGCGATGGGAAGCGTGTGCGTGAAGTCCGGCTACCTGCAATTGGACTCTTTGGTCCTATCCCTGCGGGCATACTTGGCAAACTTGATGCACTAGAGGTGTTAAGCCTTAGATCCAATCGTCTTACTGTTAGTCTCCCTGTTGATGTTGCATCCATTCCTTCTCTGCATTCTCTATATGTTCAGCACAATAACTTATCCGGGATTATACCAAGTTCACTATCTTCCAATCTAACATTCTTAGACCTGTCATACAACTCATTCATGGGAGAAATCCCATTGGAAGTGCAAAATATCACAGAACTGACTGCATTGCTTCTCCAGAACAACTCTCTTTCTGGACCCATCCCTGACCTTCAGCTACCCAAATTGAGGCATTTGAATTTAAGCAACAATAACCTGAGTGGGCCTATACCACCTTCCTTGCAGAAGTTCCCAGCCAGTTCTTTCTTGGGAAATGCCTTTCTTTGTGGATTGCCGTTGGAACTATGTCCAGGAACCTCACCTTCTCCTTCTCCAATATCACCATCACCCCAAAACACCAGAAGCTTCTGGAACAAGCTTAGCCTTGGTGTCAAAATTGCAATAATTGCCGGAGGTGGGGTAGCGTTATTGATTTTGATCATCATCCTCTTCTTATGCATCTTCAGAAGAATGAGTGGCGCAGAATCTGGTGCAGCAGCATCTTCATCCAAAGGAAAGGCTGCTGCAGGTGGAAGGGCAGAAAAATCCAAGGGAGAATACAGCAGTGGTATTCAAGAAGCAGAGAGAAATAAATTGTTTTTCTTTGAAGGATGTTCATATAATTTTGACTTGGAGGATCTGCTAAGAGCTTCAGCTGAAGTTCTTGGTAAAGGAAGTTACGGAACTACCTACAAAGCAACTCTGGAGGATGGCACAACAGTTGTGGTCAAGAGATTAAAGGAAGTGGTGGCAGGAAAAAAGGACTTCGAACAGCAGATGGAGCTAATTGGCAAGGTTGGCCAGCACCAGAATGTTGTCCCGTTGCGTGCTTACTATTACTCCAAGGATGAGAAGCTATTGGTGTATGACTATGTCCAGCCGGGTAGCCTTTCTTCTGCTTTGCATGGTACGCTCCTTACTTCAAATCATCTTTGAATATTAACAAAGCCATTGCCTATAAGAATTCTAGCCTAAACTTCATTGGATTAATTTTGAGCTTAACTTGGAAATATATATAACTGAAATAGTACTGCTTGACTATGGGTGCTGCTGGAGCAAAAAATGTCCAATAGTTTAACAATTTCATTGCAAGTCAGAGTTAAAGCACTAATAGTGCCGAAGCACAACGTTTTCTGTATCCTGTTGCCGTAAAAGCTTTGGTACAAATCAGAATTCAAAGGCTCAATTCTTTAGTTGACTACTTGTATTCTGGCATAATGAGGAAATATTTGATTGATTCTGTAGAACTCTTAAAGTGAACGATCAATTAAACTCTTTATATACATGAATCTGTAGCTTACGATACGCTATTGCATTTGGATTGGTCATTTGTATGAATAGGATATTTACTGAAGATACACACACACCCAATATAATGCCTTAAGGCACTTAGCTTTTATTCTTCTGCTGACGACAAAACATGTTGAAGTTTTGTGATGATTTTAGCATATAACTTCCTCAATTCCCACAATTCTTCTGTAGTTCCCATGAACAATATGAGAACTGATTTGTGCTCTTTGTATTTTCCGACCTTGGTAACCTATTCATTAGAAATAAGCGGTGCCCCATAGTGCCATACTGTTCCATAACTTACCTTGAGAGCTATACTGAATTTGAAGTCTGCCAGCAGCCCAGCACCTACATGGCTATTTTTTTACTGCACAAATTGGGCGTGGATGTAGCTCCAATGTTAGTGGTGGTGTTAACATGTTGCATATTTATTATTCAAGTCTAGAAATCATTGCCATTTGAACCTACTGATGGTTGCAAAACGTGTAACTGGAACATGAGGGTTATATTTCTGTTTCATCCAATTTGCTGGGAGTGTAGATTTGTTCTGATTTGCTTAAATACAACTAATTTAATCGGCCAGTCAGGATTTTTAATGGACCGGATAAGCAGAATGTAATTTACCTGCAGTGTGAAGCCTTGGTTTTGTGGCATTTCCATTTAAGACCATTTTACTAACTTATTATTGTAAAGTATGACCAACTTGTTCATTATCTGCCTGTATTTCTATTGAAAAAAACAATATGCTAAATTTGCAGGGAATAAAGCTGCTGGAAGAACTCCATTGGACTGGGAGACAAGAGTAAAAATAGCTCTGGGTGCTGCACGCGGGATGGCTTATCTTCATGCCGAGGGTGCTGGGAAATTCATCCACGGGAACATCAAGTCAAATAACATCCTTATTTCACAGGAACTCAGTGCTTGTGTTACGGAGTTTGGCCTTGCTCAGCTTATGGCTCCACCTCATGTTCACCCGCGGCTCATCGGGTATCGTGCACCTGAGGTCCTCGAGACAAAGAAACCAACACAGAAATCCGATGTCTACAGCTTTGGTGTACTGCTCCTTGAGATGCTAACAGGCAAAGCCCCTCTTAGATCCCCTGGTCGTGAGGACTCCATCGACCACCTCCCCAGATGGGTGCAATCTGTGGTTCGAGAAGAATGGACTTCAGAGGTTTTCGATGTCGACTTGTTAAGGCACCCGAACGTCGAGGATGAGATGGTACAGATGCTTCAGGTTGCAATGGCATGTGTTGCTGTTCCCCCTGACCAGCGGCCTCAGATGGAGGAGGTTGTCAGTAGGATCGAAGAGATCCGAAATTCCTACTCGGAGACGAGGACGTCTCCTGAGGACAAGCCCTAGGAGGGACCCTTCTAAGTCACCTGATAGCACAGCAGTAACATGCCATGTAGACGAAATAGGTTTGACAGGTTTTGCCTGGAAAGTTAACAGCTCTGTGTTTAGTCTGTCCAGTGAAGCTGTGCTGTTGATTTCTGATCATTCTTTAGTGAATTTGATTTTCATTCTTAGTTCCATAATGGTAACCATCGTGATGTTTCATTTCTAGCCCTGCTGATCATTGTTAATTTGTCGTTGTGCTACGTTTCAATTTGAGACAATATTTGAAGTTTGATTTATCGAATGAGCATTCTGTTTCTGCCACTTGCTTGTCAAACTGAACCTTGTGGGGGAGCAAGATCACTCTGTTTCACTGTTGAATCATTAGCATGCTGTTCCCCTTTACTGAACAACTTATATCCATGCGCGAACTGATTGGTGCATCAGTTGCGTAATAGTGCAGTTTTCCCCACTCTGCTTCAGTAATTTAAGCTTTGGAATGTACGTATTGGCCTACGACTCTGACTAGTTCAATATTGGTACCGACGTTAAGAAATAAATACATTGGTGGCTTAATTCAAAATTTGAAACAAAAATTGGACTTGTCAACAAAATTTACCAAAACGCGTGCATCGTCTATGGTTTCTTGGATCGGATCCAAAGTGGTCCACAATGTCGACATTTTCAACTCACATGTCGTTTTCAACTGGTTTTATCTGGTGGATGGGGCAGTGCCTAACCGTCTGACTCCATTCATCCCTTGTTTAAGATCTTCTGAACTGCGTGTTACGTTAGATAATCCTGTAATAGTATTCGTGTTTGATGAGCGGGGTCGTAGTTTGAGCAAAGCCAGGAAAGGCTCTTCTGTATCTTGACGACAAAGCGTGCTACTGCAGTAGAAAAACAGTGGCGTTACGCGTAAGAACTTGCCAAGTCAAGACAAGAACGCGTATTGGCAGCCTGAGAATCTCAACATCCATAGGCGTTGCAACTTGACAGCCAACGGTTGTTGAGGTCTAGTCTACTCGTCAGTGGGACGTACTACTACATTTGGTTCACTGAACGTTTCCTTCGTTAGAAAATAATGTCGTAAATTGTATGAACTCAGATTTTCTAAACCTTGGCCAGATACCCCAACAATATAATTCGAACTCGATTTGATTGTATGTTTATTCGAACTCGGATAAAACATGGTTAGAAAAAAAAGAAAGAAAAGAACTCGGATGACAGTCATGGCTTCAAAATTGGACTATGTCAACAAATCTGAGCATTTCTGATTTTTTTTTTCTTCTTCTGAAGATGAACATGATACTCCCTCCGTTTTTGAATAATTATCAGTGTTGACTTTACTGTAACAACTTTGACTACATGTTTTTTTCTTTAAAATGTTTCTAGTTACTTCAATCTTTCATATTGTTTTGTAGGTTTTGAGGGACACTACATTAGCATTATATACTTTCAAACATATCTAAATATTTTGTAGAAAAAAACGTAAAGTCAAATTTACTACAGTAAAATCAACACTGACAATTATTCAAAAACAGAGGAAGTACCACTTTGATCTCTAATATAGATCGCATCCTCTCATAACAATGGTAGGAAGAGAGTAGATCCTGAGTCGTTGGAATCTAACTCCACAAGTAAATAAACAATCAACCTCACCTAAAACGAGTTCTTTACTCGATCACCCAGATTCCCTTTTCTGACCCCTGACATTTTCCTCTCACCAGAAAAACAGAAAATAAAGAAGACCAGCAGGCCCCGAGCCGACGACGAACCTTCCGAGCCCCCGCGCGCCCGGCCCAGGACAATTATAAATACCGGCCCGGACCCGTTGCCCCGCTTTGAAAAGAAACCCGTCTCGCACGCACGCACCGGCAGCACCACAAGCGAGGACCCCGGGCGCGGACGAAGAAAAAAAAAGAAAAGAAATCAGGTCCCTCTCTCTCTCCTCTCGCCGTCCCCAACCTCTCGTCTCGCGCTGCGAAAAGGTGGAAGCCATCGCCTCCATCTCATCGCCTCCGCTTTTCCGCGTGATTTGTGTTTTTTTCCCCCGGGGCGGTCGCTTCCGATCAGATCGGCGCGGGTGAGTTCTCCCCCCTCCCGATCCGGATCCGGCCACGCCGGCGCGCCTTTTTCCCTCTAGTTTTCGGTGCCGTTTCACCCCCGTTTTGGTTGGTGCGGCTGCTGCTGGTAGATCTGCGCTTTGGTGCGGGTTTCGGCGCGGGGTGCGGCGGCTTCGAGGGGCGCTAGGTTAGTGGTTTCGTGGGGTTTGGTTGGGCGGAGGTCGGTTCTGTGCGCGTGGCTGCTTGGTGGTCGGGCGATCGGTGCTGGGGCCTGATCCTGCGCACTCGTGGCTGTTGTTTCACCGCTGTTAGCGCGAGATCGGCTTTATGTGGTGGTATAGATGGACGAGGTCGTTAGTTTGGTTGCTGTGCTCTGTGGAATTTAGGATTGCGTATGCAGGTTGCGACGGTGCAGGTCCCGGGGCTGATCTATGCGGTGCCTAGATTTTTGTGGTGATTTCGTAAGAGTGCTTATTGTGCAGTAGTTTGCAGTTAGGCGCCGATTGCGTTTGATTTCTCTTGAGCAGGGCCTGTTTTGCTTTAGCTGTGGCCTGTAGCTTACTATGATCCGCTATGCATGATGTAGCCGTTTAGGCCGTATGAACTTAAGTACATCACTATATGTTGGATTGTTGTTATGTTAACCTGACTCTAACGTATATGTATATCTCATGTTGGGCTTGGCTTCAAGTGTAGAATACTGGGCATAATAATTTTCGAACTACCAATTAATTTTCTCATGAGAAGTCAGAGTTGCAATATTCATCGTCACTCAACCGTCAGCTGTCTGTTTGGAAAATAAAATTTGGAAATTTAACTCTGATCTCGTTGTATAATGTTCTCCAGTGGAAGTACTTTGATGTGCATGTTAAAGTTTAGAATAGTTTCTCTGTCTGAGGCCTATGTATCCTGTGGTGGCAAAATCTGCTTTGCAATATGCAGACAGATATGATTGCAGCTTTTATCATAATATGCTCCTTGACTAATAATTTTTACTTGATGTATGGAAAAACAGGAGCTCACCATGGCCTCAAAGCGTATCCTTAAGGAGCTCAAGGACCTGCAGAAAGATCCTCCCACATCATGCAGTGCAGGTTCGAGTTACTTAAGTTGAACTGTGGAATATTATATATGATGTCACTGTGCATGTATTTCTTCCACTGGGCAGTCAGTTTCATCTGGCTACCACGTTACCAGTGTTTATGTCGTAGCTCCCCATAATGTCTCACATCTCAACAATTTTCTTTTGTACATGCTCCAGGTCCTGCTGGTGAGGACATGTTCCACTGGCAAGCAACGATTATGGGGCCACCTGACAGTCCCTATGCCGGTGGTGTGTTCTTAGTGAACATTCATTTCCCACCGGACTACCCGTTCAAGCCACCGAAGGTAGGATACAGAAGATGCACATCTTGTTTACTCTTCACTTAATCTGTTTTAGCTATTGTGTAATTTGTTATCTGCTTAGCTTCACAGTCCGGCTTATCTTGAATGTGGCTATTTAATTAGGCTCCGCTGTGTGAAATTTTATAGCAAGATAGACTTAGCTGTCACCTATCACTTATGTTTTCTCCCGCTCATAACCTTTGCTCATTCAACAATATTCCTTCTGCCACATGATGGTTTCTCCTACATTATCAATAGCTAGATTGTGGTATCACTGTCCTCATTTCATTTGATGACATGAATTTTGAATATCATAATTATGTTTGCTGCTGTTATGCTTGACTGTCCGCATATGACCGAGAATGCAAGTCTGTCCATTTTGTCACATAGTATATATCTAGTGTTGCTCTCGTTCCTACTTCTTTTGAGCCCCCAACTGAAGTGCTTTCTTGGGCCACATATTTGGTGCCATGTCATGATTGCTTGTTTTATTTTTCACCCAGCGCATTTGTTCATGTTTATTGAATAATCTTTGGCGTCCATTTTTTAGGTGTCTTTCAAGACAAAGGTCTTCCACCCTAATATCAACAGCAATGGAAGCATTTGCCTTGATATTCTTAAAGAACAGTGGAGCCCGGCTTTGACAATCTCAAAGGTCATCCTTATCACCTCTCCTTTTCTATATGTGCAATATACCTCTTATTTTTCAGATTTGATCTCTGCATTAAAAAAAATGTTAAATTTAAGGACCAATGATAGCAGTACCGTTATTATTGCTATTGTACAAGTGTTTTAGGATGCTTAGATGGTCATGAAACCTAAATAATTGAAAGGACTTGTTTCATTTTTATCAACTCTACTGTACTTTTTTACAAGTGCATTGTTGGATGGGAACTTCTTATGACACTCTTTCGAAGCATCAGTTACATGCCCCATCCACATGCTAATACAAGTTCATTCAGCTTAACATGTGTTGGAGATTACACGTTAATGGTGTGTTAGCTTTATTATCCCTTTGAAAGCATCATACGGAAGAGCTGCTGTGCTGTTTATTAACATGTTGCTTGCTCAATTATCCAGGTCTTGCTCTCCATCTGTTCCCTTCTGACTGATCCCAACCCGGATGATCCTCTTGTCCCTGAGATCGCCCACATGTACAAGACAGACCGGCCAAAGTACGAGTCGACGGCCCGCAGCTGGACGCAGAAATATGCCATGGGCTGACGAATGCTTTGGCAGCTTGAATGCTGACACCTGCCGTGTCGTCTCAAGAAAATTGTTTATGGGCCATTGTTTGCTTCGATTTGTTGCCGGTTGTGTATCCCTGATCCATCTAGGATCGTAATGTAGTCAATGTTGGCTATTGTCGGACATGCATGGCTATTCATCACCAATGCTTGTTGGGGGAACTTCCTTATTAAGGTCGGTGATGCTACTTGGTAAAAATGTTTATCAAAGACGCTTATTTCGTTGCTTGTGGCTGTCCCTGAGTTCTTGTGGGTCGTTTCAAGTTGGTACAGGTTTCTTTTAGGGTTCATGTTATGTTTTTACTCGACATAGGTTTAAGTCAGGTTTGGTCCAGAATCACATCTGTCATGTTATGGTCAATCCACAAACCTAGCCTTAGATGCTGGAGGCTCTCTGAATATACTGGACTGGAGAAGAATTACATGATAAGTGCTTCAAGCTGATTCGCCGCAGATTTTTCACCGTGGTCAGACATGTTGGACAGATGGGCCATAAATCACAACGTGTCTTGCGACCAATCCTGTCCACAGGATTCGTCTGAAAAAAAAAATTCCCGTCCACAGGAAACGCGTTTACGCCATCAATCGTTTTTTACCGGGCACAACACTTCACATGTGGATGTGCCAGCCGCCGCAGCGCACGTCGGAAAACTGATCCACCACGCGGTCATCATGGAGCGGAGTCCATCGCCAGGTTGCCGGCTGCGCCTTGCGTTGCTTCGTCCAGTGACGGCCGCCGTTCTGCCTTCTGGACTCGTCACCGCGCGATCATTTTGCCGGTCAGCGCCGGAAGAGTGCCCTTCTCCTCGGCACCTCGAATGCCAATAGGAACGACAATGAATAGAGGGAGGCATTGCTAAATTTAGGCTTGCACGGTGGCCGCCTTTTCCTTGCGCTGCCTGTCAGTCCTGGCCCCTCGCTCCCAGCCGCTCCATTTGCACCCCGATTTTGACGGGTTTTTACCGCTGGTATTAGCGAGAAGGGCGTTTCTGTCAACGTGCCTGTAACGGTTGTCAAGGAGCTGCATGCCCCCGGTAATGGCGGTTGCTCGTTCCCGTCCCTAGCCCCGGCGCCAGCCACTCGTACGCGCCCGCTGGCCCCCCGCCGGGGTGCCGTCCTCCGCAGCCGCCCGCCGCCCGCGCTTGGCTTGGTTGGCTGCTGTGCTCGGGAAACGGAGTTGCTGTTGGGTTGGGTTCGATCGATCAGAAAGTGAAAATTCCCCCGTTTCTTGATCTTGCAGAGGTATGTGTATGTGCATGACAACTTGTTGCATTCATGTTCCGTTCTGTTGCTATTTGCTACGATCATGATGTTTCGTGTTGTGGCCGGTTCCAGTTTCCAACAATGGTATGAATTAAGTAAGAATCGTGGGGCTCCTGGTTTGTTTATTCTGTCAATTATGTTGAGTATGATTTATTAAGAGAAATGCTTCATGTGCGACCAGAGATCTAATGGTTTATAATAAAATCTAAACGAACAACCACAAGTGATTAATCCACGCTCTCTCTGGTTGTACAAATTGATGGGATGGACAACAATACTCTATGATTAATTTCCTTAATAAATGTTTGTCTTGCAAGTAGCTTCCTTTGATTTTGATGCTTGTGAATTTTGATCATCAAACCCATTTTGCCATTTTCTTGTTAGTGTCCAGATAAGCACCATTCATGGGATACATTTTTTCCTCTTGCGTATTACTGTGTAATCGGCACCAAAACTAAGCTTTCTTTTCTACCGGCAGAATCCAGGGGGGTCCGGACATCCTGACGAATTACCTCGAACCAATGGGGTGCTGTGGAAGTGTAATTATCTCTTGCTACTCCAGCACAATTTTGCTCGTCACATCATGCATTGCCGTTTGATCTGCCTGCAGTAGGTCTCAGATTCTGGATTTTTGTTTGCAGAGTGAAGTAGATGCCGAGGAACACCTAGACTACAGCGCGGGGAATGTGACTATCGTACCCGATTACAGGTGTTGGCAACGGAAATTAGAAGAGGCAACTGAACTTGGGCAAACAGTAAGCATCCTATATGAGCAGACTAGTCAATGTTCTGAATTGCCAGATAGATATTCGTTGTGTATTTTACAGCCCCTTTGCATAATTGTTCAGGCTGTCAAGATTAACCATGTATCCACCTGCAGATTGTCATAAAATTCAGTGCGACATGGTGCGTACCATGTAGGAATGCTGCTCCATTATTCGCCGAGCTTTCTTTGAAGCATTCAGATCTTGCTTTCGTGTCCGTGGATGTCGACGAACTGCCGGTAAACCAGAGTTCTTGGTTTTGGCCATTGTTTTTCTTCTACATATTTATTACTTTGAGCACAAAGCAAAATGTAATTGACACTTCACATCTGGAATGGTTACCCAGGAACTGGTTACGGAGTTCGACATACGCGCAACCCCAACGTTCATATTCATGAGAGACAAGAAGGAGATCGACAAGCTGGTGGGGGGCAACCAGGCAGATCTCGAGAAGAAGTTCGATCCATATTGCGAGCAGAAGGACTGACGGCTAATTCATCTGTCTGGAGAACATCAGAAAGAGCATGGGCAAGAAACTGATCGGCGGCTGAAAGCCTGAAACGGCAGCACCATAGAATTTTGCAACCAGCTGATGAGCCGTCTGTGCCTGGGAGGAAGCCTTACATTAGGTTCGAGGAATTGATCTTCGGAAGTAGGATTTCTGTCTAGTATAATGTTCAGCCCAGATGCACCTTTGCATGTAAAGTTAGCTAGTGTTTGAGACTCTGCACCACATTGTTCAAGCAATCTCATACAGAACAAAAAATTCGTAACACCCAGTCGTCACTGGACGCCTCCCTCTTGATCCCTTCATCCCATCCCATGACTCCATGAGTGGTTGTAAAGCTGAAAAATTTCGCTGGCCATTGCCGATCATTGCATCCCAAGAAACTCAGCAATGAACAATTAATGGAGAACGGCGGATCGTGCGGTTTATTGGTCCCAGCCACGAGCCATGGAGGGACGGACGAACGCTAGCTACTTGCTGAGCGAGAGCCTGGACAGGACGGCGGCGGCCTGGTCGCCGCCGAGGAGGAAATACGGGTGGCGCAGCGCGGCGGCGGCTGATAGCCTGCCCCGGCCGTCGTCGGCCCGCTGCGAGATGAGCTTGGTGGCGAGGTCCCACCCCCTCCCGGAGTCGAGGTCCAGGATCTGCAGGTCGGGCCGGCGCCGCGTGGTCTCCCGCCACACGTTGAGGTCGTATCCGGCGGCCCTCAGCTCGGCGTTGAAGTTCTTGAGCCCCGACTGCGTCCGCAGCGATGGCACGGCCATCTGCATCAGCACGATCCCCGCCGAGTACATGTCGAACAGGTCCGGGTGGTTCAGCTGCAACGCAAGAAATTAACAACAGAGATCGCGTCATGTCATCATCAATGGCTGATCGATTTGATATGAGAGTGGCAAGCAGAAACGAAAGAAGAGGAGGAGGAGCAACGTGCCTGCCATAGGATGGGGGAGAGGATGGCGGCGATGGGCTCGGGCGGCGGCTGCGGGGTCTCCTCGGGGAGGACGTAGAGCTCGGGCGGGCAGTAGTCCGGGTCGAGGAGGGCGCGGTCGGGGACGTAGTTCTTGCCGATGCGGAGGTCGGTGGCGGCGCCGAAGTCGATGAGCTTCACCTGGCCACGACGGGTGACGACGAGGTTGGAGGGCTTGATGTCGCGGTGCACGATGCCCGTGCTGTGGATGCGCTTCAGCGACGTCACCAGCTGACGCATCACCTGCTTCACCACCAGCGCGCCGCGCTCCAGGGTGCCGAGGCCGCGCAGCGTGCGCCCGAACATGAGCGGCTCCAGGTTCGACGGGAAGCCGCGGTCGCTCAGGTAGTTGGCCAGCGTCCGGTCTCCCTGCCACCGGTAGATTTCTTTTGTTGCTAGTTACAAAAGTATTTCTTTGTAAATGTAAAAGCGTAGTCAACTATCTATCAAACAGGCCTATTAGCTCAGCTGGTTAGAGCGTCGTGCTAATAACGCGAAGGTCGCAGGTTCGAGACCTGCATGGGCCAATCTCCTTTTTATTTTGTTTCGTTTTGGTTTTCCTTTTATTTTTGCTCGAGTTTGAATTGGAGCTTTGTGAAGCCGTGTGTAACTGATTACTACTGTCCTTTGATCAGATTGGGTTGAGATTGGGTCCATTGGGATCATGAGTGCAGCACAAATTGAGCATTGTGTAAGCATATATATTGTTTCTGGTCAAAACAGAGAAGGGTACCTCAAACTTCCAGACTAGCCATTTGCCGCCCTTGACGAACTCCGACTTGGTCTTGTCGGCGACGAAGCTCCCGAGGAACTGCGCGCACGACTCCGGCGCCGCCCTCGCCATGCGGTAGTTGAACCACTCCTCGTAGTCGCCGCACTCCTTGGCCCCTTTCGTGCCCACCTTGATCTGCAACGATCAATCAATCCAACACGCATCATCATCACCAGCTCGTCGATCGACTGCCACTAATATATTTGACCGGTGATCTGATCTGATCTGATCTGATCTGATCGCACGCAGCAGCAATGCCGCATCAGTTAGTCAGTAGTAGTAGTACCTTCTTGAGTATGACTTTCTCCTTGTACCTGTCGTCGTTCTGCAGGCTGGTCCGCGCCCTCCCCGCCCGCTCCTCGACGACGGCGCCGTTCCGCGGCACGACGGCGCCGTAGAAGACCACCCCGAAGGAGCCTTCCCCGATGCGCTCGCCGAGCACGAAGTCGCTCATCTTGAGGCTCCGCCGGCCCAGCGCGCTGTCCAGCGCCTTCTGCAGCGGCGCCAGAAGGTACGCGTCCACGGCGCCGATCAGCACCCCCGGCCGCGCCGTCAGGTACGCCCACGTCAAAGCCAGGAAGCCGGCCAGCGCCCACCGCTGCGCGTCCGACAGCCCCGCCGTGAGCGCGTCGAGACGGGACAGCGCGCCGCCCGCCGCGCGCACCGCCGGATTGGAGGCGTCCAGGTGCAGCGTGCTCAGGAGCCCGTCCGGGATCGTGGCGGACGCGCTGGTCGCGTCGCCGCCGCTGACGACTGCCGCCGAGCTGGACGCGGCCGCTTCGGATGCTGCTGCTGCGGCGGCATTGGTCGTGTCTCCGACCGCCGGGACGGACGACGGGTCCAGTGGCAGCGCGGTCACGAGGTCGTCGGGATTGGGAACAGCGCTCGCGCCGGCGTCGGCGGGCACCGGGGCGGATGACGGGTCCGATTGCAGCGCGCTCTTGAGCTCGTCCATAAGGGCGCCCCAGCCATCGTCCGCGGCGCCGGCGCACCTGACGATCAGCCTCTGTGTATGTGGCTTCGCGGCGTGCGGGTGGACAAGGGGATAATTCTTGGCGAGGGTGGCGCGGGGCAGGAGGTAGGCGGCCATGGCGAGGAGGAGGGGACTCTCATCCCATTGGAGGCAGAGCCAAGCCGGGCAGGCGGGAGACAGGCCAGGAGTAGGGAGCTGAGGTTGCGAGACGTGCTACGTGGCAGGCAGCGGCTAGTAACGTTTGTTATCCACAGGGGAGCTGCCCGGTCACGCGCGATATTTCCTGGAGAATTTCAAGTGTTCTTGGGCTGAAGAATTGCAAGTGTTCTTGACCTCATGGATATTATTGGTGGATGTAAGATTTTTAAATTAGGTGTGCAAAAGGAACCAGTGACAGAATTATAAGAATGATCTCGTAGGGGCAAATGCTCCCCCCTCCTCCTCCCTTTAACCCGACAATGCTCTATCCTTTCTTAGTTCGATACAAAACTACATACTTATATTCTCACAACTTTATTTTGCCTTTCTCATGAAACTTCATCACTATCTAGCTCCTTTAAAGTTCTATTTTTGTCCCACCATTCAAAGCAACTGAACAATTAGCTAAACGCAATAAAAATCGAGAAAAAAAGGAGTAAAAACAAATCAATTATGTGATATTTGGATGATTTGAGACGAAATCGACTAAAGAAGAGATAGATCAATACAAATTGACGACAAGAACAACACTGCTGCAGATGGGGTTGGAAGAAGTCGATGAAAACAATCACAATATAGCACTAGCACCATAGTTTAGCAAACGCAGTCAAACTGCTCTCATTCAAACTTTATGTCTGGTAGGCAGCACAAGCCTATTTAAAAAAAAATTGTATTCTGGATTTGCTCCTCCTTTAATGAAAAGGTAGAACACCTGCCATTTTTCCTTAAAAAAATTGATTATTTCTATTGTAAAAATTATTGGGTGTGCATATGCACACCCATGCCGTATGCTAGCTATATGTCCCTGCCGCGACCTCCTTCAACATATTCGCTTGTTTTTCAAGACTTCATATCACCTTGTCTGGAGAAAAGTCCTTCTAGGCGCTTCACCGCTCAAGAATTGCTTCGGCATTCATTTCTGGCCGAATCTCCATCACACTCACACCACGTAACTATCTCAGAGTAGTCATCAGAGAAGTTCTCCTATTTATGTAGCTGAATTTGTAAGAGAGCCGAAAATTGAGAGCACAGTTGTGCAGAGCATGCATCTTCTATAAACGAGGAGAGCACAACTGGATGGGCATCTTCCATTGGGTGTGCTCTGCACAACTGTGCTCTCCACAAAATTGAAAGCATAGTTCGTCATGTTTTGGTTATTTGAGCCCAATTACTAGAATACATATATATGACACCTCTTGAAAATTGATATTTTTTTTACAAAAAATATTGAGTGTACATGTGCACACCGGTGCACCACGCTGCCTCCGTCCCTATTGGATACTCGGCCTGAAAGCACGTGAACCATTTTTCTGGTCAGAACTAGCAAAACCAGTAAAATTCTCTCACAAAAAAAAAAAAAAACACGGTAAAATAAGAGCCTCTGTTTTTGCCCCCCCCCCGAATGAATGGAGATTTTTAAGAAGTATGCTGAACTTACGTTAACGACTCTGAAAGACGAAAAAAATACACCCAAGTTCCATTAATTGAAATATTTTTTTCATGAGTCGCAGCCCACTTTAACCTTGCCTATCAGTTTCACTAACGTAAGTTGTCGCTCCGAGTTGACACTTTCCACCGCAGCCTCTTTTAGGACCCATACACATTTGAGGTTTTTGAGCTGACCAAGTTGTGCATTTTGCATGTATTCCTTGTGTTTCAATCTGTTAACAGTTCTAGGCTATGATTGGTAGCGCTCCCTGCCGCTGCAGTGCGCCTACACGCGAGTTGTTTCGCTGAGGGCAGCCGAACTGGCCCCTAGTTTAAATTTTTTGTCAAAGTGTTTGCAATTCTCACTTTCCAATGAATCTATCTCTTCATTCCCACTTTCCAATGCATATTGGTCTACATCCTCTTCCACCCTTCATCATTTCTTATGCCTGTCGGTTTTTTCTTTCTATTTCTTAATTCTCATGTCAAAACTGATCATTAAATTGAAACGAAGAGAGTAATGTATAATCACCCATGACTACAACTATGCATACTTTAGACTACCTGGCCACACAATCTTCAGAGTTATTGATCTATGTAAAAAGGATCACGATATTGCCCCCTTTTTTCCTTTCGCCACATATAGCTTCTCCTGCATTGTAATTGTGATGGACTTGTTCTCTACTTATTTCAACTAATTTTTCCACCTTTACCTTGCTTTTCGAGGATGAACTACTAAATTATAGCATTTGCTTCGTGATTCCATTGCGAGATCAAAGTTTTCTTTACAGAAATAGTCGATAATTAAGCCAATCTGCAGTTCATTAATGTGACGTCTGTTATCGATGTACATTCCACCCACATCGAAGTCAGTTCAGAACCAACTTTTTTCGAAGCCTACAATGTGGAATCCACTTTCGCGAAAAGCAAAAGGTCGCATAGACAAGCGCTCTCCCTTTTTTTTTGCATGAGTTGACATGATTTTACCTCATCTACTGTAGCACAATCTGAAATCTCCTGCGCGGCCGGGCCACCACCCACCGATCGATTTCGACACGGAAACACAAACAAAAAGAGGCACCGCACACGGTGCCGCACGACGGATGCTTTAACCGTGAGTGCGTGTGCACGAGAAGACGACTGCCCTCCGCCTGGCACGTTGGAACGCATGTCGCACGTCTGCCCCCTTTACATGTCGACGACGACCGGAGTGATCACGGTTTCAATTAACCGATCGAGATGGATGGCACTGCAGGATCAGATCCAGTAGTAAGCTAGAGGCGCACGCAGGCATCGTCACAAGAGCCATTACGTGTGCCGCGCGGTAAAAGCACAAACGCAGAATTACGCACTTTCTGTTTGGTACCTGTACACATCTCTGTGGCGTCCTTTAACGACCGTCGCGTGCTCCGAACGCCATTCCGTTCTTGGCATGGTAATGGCTCCATTTCAGACTGCGCGTGTACGTAGATTGAGAACTTGAGATCGCGAGGGCCGGCCGGGCTAGCTAAGCTAGCTTTAACTAGGCAAGCGGCGGCTTCCGCGAAGCTGCGAGCGAGTAGCTGGGTAAAAGAAGAAGAGCAGTAGTAAAACGTATCGCCATCACGCATTGCTCGAACAAGGCGATGGGCCAAGGCGGGGGGCAGAGCCTTTGCCATACCCGTTTTGAGCTCTCGTCACTCGCGCATACGTCGGGCCCCACCACGCGTCCCGTCCCGGCCAAAGATGCTCGATGATGAGCCAACGCGCTCGTCCGTGAACTGAACGCGTCCAGACCAAAGGCGCTAGCTTGATCGTCTACTAGTCACTAGTGTACTAGGACTAGGAGCTACCTATAGCTGCTGCTTCCACTTCTTCTTTCTTTGCCCCTCCTCCTCCTTGCCGAAAGAAAACCCCAGTCCAACATTACCCCATCCCCAGCCGCCGGCGGCAAAGCAGCAGCAGCGAGCGAAGCGCATTCGCGCGCGTCACCACGACCATGGCGCTCCGGGCCCTCCTCCTCGCCGTGTCCATCCTCCTGGCGTCCAGCTTCTCCGCGGCCGGCGGCTACGAGGCCGCGGGGGACGATGACGACGGCGCGGCCGGCTTCTTCCTCGGCCACTCGTCGCTGATCGCCTGCGCCGCGGCGGCCCCGCACGCCAGCGGGGACGCGGACGACGGCGGCGCCGCGTTCCAGGCCGGCCTCGCGCCGCTGCTCGCCGCGCTCCCGTCCGCCGCGGCGGCGGCGGCCGCGGGCTTCGCCACGCTGCGGTCCGCCACTACTGGCGCGCGCGCGTTCGGGCTCTGCTTCTCCGGGGACCCGGCTCCGGCCGGCGGCAGCTGCCTCGAGTGCCTCTCCGCCGCCGTCGAGGCCGAGGCCGAGGGGTGCGGCAACGACACCCGTCGCGCCGGCGTCTGGCGCGACGGCTGCCTCCTGGCGTACGCCGCCGCCGCCGCCGATGACGACGACCGCGGCGGCTTCCAGTTCCTCGCCGGCGACGCGCGCCCGTATTTCGACAGACTCGACCGGGCGCTGGCCGACCTCGCCAGGGCCCAGGGCGAGACCAAGGGACAATCGATCTGTGAGTCATTAATTCCTCTCTGTTGAAAATTCTTTCTTCGGGTCATCTCTAGGCGATTTGGTAGCAATCTTGAAGAAGTATGCTTCCTCTGTCCACGATGATGGGAAAAAGCAGAGAGAGTAGAACAAGAACAGTTACCAACTGGCTGGCCTCACTTTTGCATTTCTGATTAACTTTGTTTGCACGCCTTTAATCTTTACGTATATCTATCAATTTATGCATTTCAGCGGAGCTACACTTTCACATTTTTATCGAAATCATATAGTAGTGTTGCATCATAATGCTAGAAAAAAAGGACTCTGAAATCTTGACTGAAATGCAGAGCTTCAGGCGCTATAGTTGGTACTACTAGTAGTCTGGTTGATTGTTCTTTACTCTACATACCAATCCATGTAGCATAACATTTGTAATCTGTTAGTAATGCGCGTGCACATCAATGATCGCAGGGAGGATGGCACTTTCCGTTCTCTTCTACGCCCTGGCAGCCGTCGGAGCCGTCTTCATCGTGCTACTCCTGTTAGGGGCCGCGGCTGGCATCATGGTTGCAGAGACCTTCGTCCGCCACTCATCAGCAGGTACTCCTACGCATGTCCATGCGTGAACCCATCTTATCGTCAGTCAGATGCTTATCACATGATCGATCGACCTAATCTGACTCAGTTCTGGGCTTCCGATTCATGGAATTTGCAAACGCAGGCCACGCCGCTGCCGGTGCCGGACAGGGAGGCGAAGGGATCACCGCATTTGTCGCCGCGACCAACGGCGGATCACCGATCTGGTCGGTGGCGGCGCAGGTGAGGGTCTACTAGTGCAAGAGCCCAGCAGCTGGTTCTAGCTGATCCAGGGAATCGTGCTGTGACCTCCTCATCTCCCGTGTACTGACAGCTTCTGTAGGCTGTAGCTATCTCTGACGAACAGTTTAGTTCAGAATTCCAGTTCAGTACTAGTTTAGTTAGTTCTTGTTGAAGAGGCTGAGACTAATGTTCAGCCCGTTGTTCTAGTTAATCTCCCACGAAACATTCAAACCTCTGCTTCAATTAATCCTTGTAAGTGGAATGTTTCCTAAAGTTAGCATCGTCCATGGTCAGCCTCACTGGATACCGTCCCACGCATGATCTTCCTGCAGTCGCCTTCTACTTCTCTACACAAACAACCCAACACACAAATACCTAACGGTACGAGAACTATGATTTAAGGGGTGACACGTCTGAATCTGGACATGGTTTTTCTCTTCTTAGGAGGAACACATTCCAGCATGCCACTGTGTGTTCTCGAGGACCATGGACATTTCCGCTAAACATGGATGTGAATTTTAGCAATAGATCAAATTAATGGAGTTTAAAATGAACCATGTGAGCTTGTTTTATGTCTGTTCCGTTTTTTGTGCTTTCATTCTAAGCTGGAGCACAAAGTGTATTAAACTACTTGTCGTAATGTCAGGAATAAAAAACTGGAGGGAGTATCATAGAACATTGGTCTCTCTTCTGCTTTGCATGAATGTCAAAGGAAATCTAAAAAATATACAGAGTGGGAGAACTTCGCTATTCGAACTTTTCTCTTGCAACTTGCAAGGGTCAAACTATACATGTATCTCACTTCTTAAAAGCATAATATTAATAAAGCTGTGCACCAACTTCCTAATTGAGTAATCATGGCCTCTTCCGCTCACGCTCGGTACTAAATACTTCTTCTGGTGCCTGTAATTTCGTATCTTTGTTGTGAAAGGGGTCTTGGCCTAGTGGTTAAGGCATCCGAGTAGCACCTTTAAGGTCCTGGGTTCGACTCTCGGTGGGAGCGAATTTTCTAGAATTTAACGGCATTTGTGCTTTCAGCGGTAGGCGACGTGGCCGTCGACAGCGAGGCGCCAGTGGTGACTTCGGGAATCTGGAGAATTTGCCGGCTCAGTCTTCGAAGATGCTCATAGGGGTAAGGTTTGCGTATGTGCGTTCATAAGGATGAGTGTGCGTGCGTTGTGAGTGTCTGAGTTGTGCTGTGTAATTTCTCAAAAAAAAAAATTTCGTATCTTTGTTGCCCAGTACACAGTGAGACGAGATCGATTTGCATGGTTTTTGAAGGTTTGGCACCCAGGTGCGCTTGTCCGTTAGTTTTGTCCCGTCCTCTGATTTGTGCATTGGCATTTGATTATGTCATTTTTGCAGTTTTCTTGTAGCTTTGCAATAAGCTACTACTAGTCTTTTCATCCCTTGTTTTGGATGCACATTCCTCTATCCTGAAGTTCACAACAACACTGAACTTTATCCAAGACTCTGTCTGAAATTATTGAAAGCTGTCAGCGCCTGAATAGTTTTTGACCGTTCTCTGTTTCCTCACAAGGTTGATCACAGCCCTTGTTTGAAACTGATCATAATCCATTAACCGAAGCGGTCAAATTCATAATTGGTTGACTTGGGTAAGGGTAAGGGCATGTACAACGGGCGTCTGTTTCCGGTCCCTATGTTGGCAATTTTACAGAAACCATCCCACCTCTACGGAGAGACCGGCCTCTCGTCGCCTCACGAGACGACGCACTCGTCCCGTGCTCCCAGGCGGGCGAGACGGCCGCGGCACCGTTGTTGTAGGGCGCGTCTTCCCCAGGCGACGGCGCTGTCGGATCCCGCGTGGGGGGCGCGCGCACTCCTCCTCCGCCCGCAGCAACAGCGCGGAGGCCTGCGCCGCCGTGACCGCCTCCCGCAGCGCCGCGCACTCCGGCTCCGTAGTGGTGCTCCGACGCAACGTCGACAGCGGCTGACTGAATACGGCTGCAGGTCGGCGTGGATTTTGCATGCTGTGGGGATTGAGGCGGAAGCAAACAAATCGATGGAGGCTCGATTCGATGGAGCTCTTTGTTTCCACCCACCGAAGAAGATAAGTGGCGGGTTCCCTCCCTCCTCCATGGCACAAAGGAATTTCAGAGACAATTTGGGAGGAATTTCAAGGACGATTTGGGATGAATTTAAGGAAGCTCGTCGATTTGAAGCACAGATGAATTGCAGGCAAGATTTGATCAATGGGACCTTCACACTGCAGGAAGCCGAGCAGGTCCTGCATCAGCTGGAGCTCGTCGAGGAGCGGGTCCCCGCCGGACGCGCCAAAAGAATGGCGACGGCCAGCCATTTTCGTTTTCCGGCAGCTGCACGTGAAGGTTTATGGGGAGGTATTCTCATCGAGGACATTGATTTTGGAGCTAGAGAGATCAAATTGGAAACGGAAGCCAGGAACTTGCGTTTCCATTTCCATCATGCGAGGAGGAAGGAATTTCTTTGCGGGGAAGGCATGAACTCTCGTGATGGAAACGGGATGAGAGCGATGCTGCCCTGAACTCGGGCCCGCATGTTGTTCGCCGGGGCAGGTTCCATCTCCGGTAAGGAGGCGGCGCGGCGAGCTGAGCTCGCGTGCGCGCGTGCACGCGAGGTGGCGGCGTGGCGTGCACGGGGGTGGTCGCCATGCGCGCTGAGGCGGAGGACGCGGCTGTGCACGGCGTGCCGAGGCGGCGGCGCGGCGGGCGGAGGCGAGCGCGCAGCACGCACGCGGCGCGGTAGCTCGGGTGCGCCCGCAGGGAGTCGCCGGGTTGTTAGATGATTTGCTGCTGAGGTTGGCGAGCGCGGTATGGACGCACACCAGGTGTTCGATGATTTGCTTGATAGCAGCAAGCTGACTGTAGAGAAGTCGGCGTCCATTCTGATTCCTGTAATATTTGCATAACAACCATGCCACACAATAGTACACACAAATTTATTCATAGTTGATCTTAGTTATATGCACACCATTAAATTGTTTACAGACAATGAGATTGTCTCTGGGTTATATAACTCGTCTGTATAGTTGTCTGTATCACGGTTTAGAGACGACCACTGTCTCTGGGTGTAGAAGATCTGAGCTGTAAGGTACAGTTGTTCTCCAATGAACGTCTCGCTGATTGATTGGAAACATTCAGCCTGAAAATCAAACGCCACTTCCTAATTTGATTAATCGAGTCACAGTTTGTTGAGAAATGCTCAACACATGCTTTGATCCCTGCTTCTTGAAACGGCATTGGAGACTGAACCCAGCCCTCCCCGCCGATTTTCATCTGACCAATAAAAACTGCGACGACAATATGCAGTCAGGGGAGATGAAGAAGCGGTTCGGCCGGTGCCCGTACTGCCGCGCCATGGTCTACAAGAGCCCCGACGCCACAGTCTTCCACTGCAGCAAATGCCAGACTCCAATCAGAGGTGCGTCGTTAAGCCAGCCATTATTATCGTTTCATGTCCATGCTGCGTGCTCTGTTCCCGTTTCTGAATCTGCATTGCAGGCAAGAACTCAAAGCCGACGGATCAAGCCCATCGCTCGCTGAGCAGCACCGGTGACGGCGATCACCCTCCATTGTTCAGCTGCTTCGCCTCTTGTTCATATTTCAATGCGAACATCCAAGGGGTCGTCGCACCTGCACCTTCCTCACCTTCGTCACCATACGGAGCATTCAGTTCAGCTCCGCGCGTTCATCCTATCAACCACGGCGCCCATCGCAGCGCTCGATTCTGCGGTGGCCTCGTCGACACAGACGAGCACGGTGAAATCCAGCCGCTGTCTCGACGGACGAGGCAGCCATGGAGCTCCGACTCCAGCGTCCTGCGTCACGGCGTGTTTACGACAACCGAACCGCATCTCCTCGCGGCGCGGGCGCTGCCTTTCGTGGAGAGCGGCGCCGTCGGATCCTCGTGGCCATCCAGCGGCGGCGGCCACAGGGAGCGGCGGCGGAAGAGCCACTGCCGTCCGATCCTCGGCGGCGCGCCGTTCGTGGTCTGCGGCGGCTGCTTCGAGCTGCTACAGACGCCGGCGACGACGACGGCGCCCTCGCGGAGGAGGGGCGCCAGGCTGCGGTGCGGTGGCTGCGGCGAAGTTCACGAGTTGACGGTGCCCACTACTATGCCCAGCTCGGCACACCGGACGACTCGGCCGCGTGGCGCGGGTGCGCCGAAGCTGCCGCTGCACGTCGCGTTGGGTTACAGCTCGCCAGACCCACTTCTGCAGAGCCGGCGCCACTGATCTGAGAATTTTCCATTTTTCTTCAGCTTGGGCGGAATTTCTCAAAGTGTACAAGTGCAGACCAAAAACTCAGTTTAGGTACACACCTATCAATAAAATTAATGTGGTAGCTTCATGTGTAATTAATATTTGTTTTGTGTTCTTCAAATTCACTCTCCTCATTTTGACTTCTAGTTCAACGATTAGCATTCTGGATGGTGTTTTTAGATGGTACCGTTTCATGGGGAAAATTTAGTGCAAACAGATTATTCTGAAATTTTCCCAACGTTTCATAGGGGAAGTTATTTTTTTTAGGGACGGAAAATCAATTTTCTTGTCAAATCATAATCCTCACAGGTTAGATGGGCCTGGATGGATCCCCTGCTTGACGAAAGGACATGTTTTGTTCTGCTTCTAGCCCAATGGGTTTAGCTATTTCGGCATCCAGTTGTATAGGCCAGAAAGCTAAGCAGCCCGTAATCTATTCCATCTTGGCCCAAGAACTACGCCAACTCGTGCCCTAGCCAGCCCAGCTCTATATAACAGGCGCTGTCCTCTCCCCTTCTCAATCCCCCAGTCTTCCACAACCCGCCGCCGCCGAAAAGGGCAGATGGCGTTGTGCTCCTCCGCAGTTTCTTCATACCAAATCTTCGTCCCTTCGTTTCTGCACTTTTAGTCGCTGATCCGCAGAGTTCGTGATATCCTTAAGGATCATTAAGTGTGCCATACTCTCTGTATTGGCATCTGTTCCTTTTTCTTTCTTCTTTACATGAATTTGGAAAGCGAGGCGCAGCTGTGTGGTGCTAATATCGCACGGACGACGTCGCAGCTCTTGAGCACTTTCCTACATGGAAGAATCACAGGATTTAATGCTGGCTGGCCGGTTCCAATGGCCATCCAGTTTGGCTTTTCTGTGACATTCTTAGCTCATGAATAAACATAAATATACTCTACATTTTAATCTCTTGTATCAAGCACGGAATCACTGTAAATAGTGCCCAATTTTTTTTCTTAAAATAAAAAAATAATACTGCCCAATTCACACAAACGAAACCTCAGTTCGCTCAAATGACTTACTACTGCGAAGTTACAACCCTGTCAATGCTGATTTCACCGGAGCAGGCCGCAAATGTACATATTCAGCTAGGTCCGGCCCAGTTTAAAAACCTTCCGTTGACATGGGCTTAGTGTTCTGTCCTCAAATCACTTGGGTCAGACCTGCGCTCCTTTTTGCGGCCCGATTTCGGATAGGGGCCGAGCGAATTGTTGGCCAAATATTGGGCTGAGTTGGGCCGTATATGTTGCAGTTTACAAACTTGAAAGGTTCCCCACAAAATAAAATAAAAAAATACAAACTTGCAAGGTGCCGATTTGGAAGATGAACACACTAAAACGCAAAAATGAAAACGCAGTACAATCACTTCATCGAGTCCCATCGCTCCCTGAAACTATTATTTTGCAAGATATGATGTCATGTTAGTTTATCTAACAGGGCCGTACCCGAGATTTCGAGGCCCCTGTGCGAAACATAAATTTGGCCCCATATTTGAGGATTTAAAAAACTATTTTTTAACTCACTATATAACTGCAATTTGTTTTTTTACAAAACCAAGATGTATATTAGACATCCATGCAAACAAAATAAAGTGTGAGCCTTTCTTACCGATAGCTAATTTATCTTCTTCTAAAAAAAAGCATCATTCATCCAATATTTTTGCAGATGACATCTTCAACTGTATCCTCAAAATTAATATTGTCCAACATATATCATTTTCAATTGCTATGATCACCAGTACGTTGTGCCTTTCTTAAATCAAAGTATGTATGCGCTTTTCAAAATTGGAATTGTTTTCTAACTCTAGAATACATGATAGATAAAAAGTGCCTTCCTGTTATACAAACGCCAAAATCCAAAACTATTCCATTCATATACAAAATAAGTGTGCAAGAAAGGGGGGACATTGACTAACGATCCTACCTTTTTCTGCATGGGCTTAGTAAAATCTAACTTCATCAGGAGCCCCCACGATGCTTTCTTCAGATATCAAGATTATTTATTCTGAGTGAGGAGACATCTAATTGTATCTCAACTGGAAGGCAAGGGTAAGAAAAAAAATGGTTCATGGACTAACTGTGACCGAGGTGAGGAGATGAGGCATGTCAGAGCCGGGAAGGACATGAAGAAACGGCAACAAGATTGATCTTCGCGAGAGATTCGTATCGTTTGTTCGGCTCAGTTATCCATCGCACAGGAGATAGATTACCACTAATTAAGCTTTTGTGGGGTGGTTTTCTAGTTTTGTCTAGCAGGGCCATAGTATAAAGAAGTAGAAATTTTGGGGCCCCACGATTTGGGGGGCGGGTGCTCACATTGCACACCCCAATCTACGGGCCTGTATCTAATATGGCGTAATCACTCTCCTTTTTTAACGCAATAAAATACTGCAATGTATCTACGGACCCATATGCGCAACGTATTGCGTATTGTAGCTGCATGTCGCTGGCGCAACCTATTACGTATTGCAGCTGCATGTCGCTGACGTATAGCAGCTACATGTCGCAGCGAGATAGTCTGTAGATATCTAGCGGGCCAGTTGACAATTTGACATCGATCAAACACATGTGTACACACCAACCAGCTAGGTTTCACACGAGACACGGCCTGTTCGTTTCCTTTAGTCCTAAAGTTTAGTCCAGAGAATCTTGCTATTTAAGAGTATTAAATAAAGTCTAATTACAAAACCTTTTTACAGATGGATGCTAATTTACGAGACGAATCTAACGAGCCTAATTAAGCTATGTTTTGCTATAGTGATGCTACAGTAACCATTGTCTAATCACGGCTTAATTACCGTCATTAGATTCGTCTCGTAAAGTAGCTCAGGTTTCTGTAAAAAGTTTTATAATTACATTTTATTTAATACTTTTAAATAGTAAGAACTTTGGACTAAACTTTAGTATATTCAAACTCATCGCACGCAGCACGCAGGGTTGGATTTTTTAGTAGTCTGCGCTGGGAATTGTTTTCAGGTTTCCCTGTATCTTTGCAGAGATCAGGTTAATTAGTTTGGGTCACGATCAGCTAGCTGATCTAATCTTCTAACCCTCGTTATTCGTGAGGTCAGCAGGGCCTCTCTGTTTCGCGATCCAGGGGAAAGTTGACCTTGCAAGTAACAAATAAGAAGCGTGCTTATTCAGCATCTTCTCAAATCTAAGCATTGCAGCCTCTTTAACCCCTTTTCTATTTCTGTTTGCCTTTAACAGGCTCGTCGATCGCACGCGTGCACTGGCGGAGGTTCACCCAAATTACAGAGGGGCCCGGCCTTTGTAATCTAGCTGCAAATACCATGAACAGTACCAGTTTTACTGAAGAAACAATGGAGTTTGAGTGATGGCGAGAGGAGGGGGGGGGGGGGGGGGGGGGGGGCATGGCCGTCACTAAGCTCCATCCCTGCACGCGTGATCCCTGAACTAAACACGCCAACCAACAACTCTTCCTCTCTTGTTTACTTAAACATCACACATCACAATCTTTCTTCAGAAAGATAGAAATGAGAAGGGCTACGCGGCACATGAACAGCGAATACGACACATGCATGGTCCACGGAGAGAGGTTTAAGATAATGCGTGTGCATGTTAGGAACCCTAATTTGGCGCCTACGCTGCTTGATTCCATCTCCTTTGTTGTTTAATAACTCTACTACTATAACCTAACCTCCAACTTAAACTAAGCAAGCAGTGAACACGATCTGATTATTCACTGCTTCAAAGAAATGTTAATCACCGCAGGTAGCTCTATAAATACATGTTGACACCTTTTCTCATGACTCCAATCCACACACAAGGGCCGAAATCGGCACAAGACAACAGGAGGTTGCTCAGATCAGGCCAGACAAGGCACTGTCAGAGAGTCAGAGAGAAGGAATGGCAATGGCAAGCAGGTCAGCTTGTGCTGCATCTGAGCTCGTCGCCAAGGGGAAGGAGTCAGCTGCCATTCTGCAGGCTCTGCTCAGCCAGCAGCCAGCGGCGGCCGACGAGATGCCAGAGGACCTTAATCATATCACCGAGCAGATCCTCCGCTGCTGCGACCGTGCACTCGCTGCGCTGCGCAGTGGCACGGAGGAGGACGCCGGCGATGCCAGGAAGCGCAAGCTGGTGGAGCACGGCCCGGCTGCTGCTCCTCATGTGACGACGAGCTCCAAAAGGATGAGGTACTAAATGAGTAAGAATTTAGCGTACAATTGAATGCGCTGTATCTTCAGGATTTGTATAAGACATTAACATGTTATAATCGGCAGGAGCGGTGGAGAGAAGGGAGGACGAGTTGAGAAGCAGCGGACACTGGATGACGGCTTCATCTGGAGGAAGTACGGCCAGAAGGAGATCTGTGACAGCAAGTACCCCTGGTACATAAATGGAGCTTAAAATCACTACTACATTCTTGTAAATCGAACCCGTCTTGACGCAATCCTGAACAAGAGATCAGCCAATCTTAATTATGTACCGTTTGTTCTCATCGTTCGCAGGCTCTACTTCCGCTGCACCTACAAGGAAGACCGCGGCTGCATGGCCAAGCGGCAGGTGCAGCGGTCCGAGGCTGATCCCTCCGTCTACTTCATCACCTACTTCGGCGAGCATACCTGCGGCAGTGACGACGACGAGCCACTGGCGCCGTTCGTCATCAACTTCGGTTCGAGCACCAGGGACGGCCACCAGCCAAACGTTTCTCCCTGGCCTTCCTCTCAAGACGACGGCCTGGCGGTCAGCGAGACATCATCAGATTTGTGCAATTCCCCGCAGGAGGAGCTGCTAACAGTGGACGTGGGCGACGTCGCCGAACTGATCGAGAAGTCATCGCCGGCGCCGGCGCCAGCGGTCACGAGCTCGCCGGGATGGGACCCTCGGGACGGTTGCTTGGACTGGGATCTCCTCGTCGACGACTATAGCTCGTTTGACATTGGCCAGTTCATCAACTACGAGTACCTTGGTTTGCTTCAATAGCAGGATTGATGTATGATCACTGTGTACAGGCATCCGTGGTGCATACTTCTGGCTTGTATATTGTTCATCAGGAAGCTTAAGTTTTGTTAGCCACTGGCTGGCCAAGCCATGATAGAGACGGTAGGTGAAGTCTGTTGCATTGTCAAATATTAGAATCCCCAATTAAGAGGCATATTGTAAGGTGAGAGATGTAATGTATTGGTGATAGTAATCTGTATAATTATATATATATATATATATATATATATAGGGCAGCGCTAATTCACACCCTGGGTGTGAAATATTATATCACACCCCAGCCACGTCCCCACCAGAATGGTTCAACCAGCCCGCATAAACAGGCCAGCGCCCCCTGCTGCGTGCATGCGCCATAAAACTGATTAATACCATCCTTAATTAGCCCTTAATTGCCTTCCATACTGATTAGCCAATCAATTAAATGCATGCTGGTCCATATTTGGCATATACTACTCCTTCCTTGCGTAGCCTATCAATTTCTCTTTCCTTGCGTTCAGTAAGTAGTCAAAACGTAAATAGTGCTCGCAAAATCTCAAACATTTGGATTAGAAAAACAAAAAATAGTGCTCGCAACAAATCCCCCAAGTAGTAAAAAACTCAGACTTTTATGGTTGCTGCTGCGAGTTGGCATGCCAGATGGTAAAACCGAATAGGAAAAGAAGGGATATAGGTTCAAGTTTTTGCGATCTGCGCATCCAACAGGACAAATCTGGCCTACTTGACATGTCTGATATATTTTAGGTCCCAAGTGGATTGTTATGTACTGTGCCTCCATTGCTAACTAAGCTGCTGACAAAGAAAAAAAACATGACAGCTTAATTTTTTTATTGCAAAAGAAATTAAGGTTTCGCATTTCATGAACAAGAGAGATGTTCCCTGTGTTGATAATTTCATTTGCCATTTGATTATTTTGTTATTGAGGAAAACATGCAAGATATGAAGTTTTTGCTACTAAGAAAAAATTAGATTGTAAAAGATGAACCCGTACAATCTATGGGAATATTTTTGCGAGTAATCTATGGGATTTTTATGGTCAGAACTAATAACATTTTGTGGTCGTATCGGTGATGCATCATCTTTTCTTCAACTTGTGCCTTAGCTACGGTGCCCATGTGAGTTTACAAGTGAAATCGAGCCCTATAATTTCTTATCATTTCATCGATCATGTTAAGAAATAGAGTATATGATACTTTTAAATTAGAAACACAGAATCTTTTAACATTTTGCAACATCATTGTACTTGCTTTATGACGGTAGTCAGTTAATGCCATCAGATGATAATAACTTGCTGCAGTGTTTTTCTTGTTATGATTTTACAAGTTAGAATGTTACACTGAATGTTGTGATTACACAAAATATAGGTGTATGTCACGACTAAGAGCAGTTTAAACTCGTATAGTTGATGCATCGTCCATTCTCCTACTTGTGCCTAAGCACCCATGTCATTTTGCAGGTTGAATTCAGGTTCCATAATTTTGGATATAGAAATAAATTTTACCATTCCATTGATCATGTTAAAAAAAGAACCTGAACTTTTCTATATAAATATAAAACTTATAACATTTTGTGATATCATTGTACTTGTTTTTATGACCGTGGTATGGGATGACTATGACTTGCGTATACACTAGAATGTGAAAATAATCAATGGCTACTCTAAAATTTTTATATTTGACATCACGGGTGAGGGACTGGTTGCTAGACACTTGCGCCTCTAACATTATTGACTTGCATATTTCGTGTTTGTGTCCAAGGATAAATAGTGGCATGTGTGAACACAAAAATTATTTTGTCAGCAATCTAGTATAACCATCTGTGTCTTTTTCCACTCATGGTTGTTGGTTTTTACGATTGCAGGATCCATATCTATATTTTTGTTTCTTGTGATACGAGTCTGGGTAGCTTACGGTACAGACATTATTTTCTACTCATGGTTGTTGGTTTTTACGATTTCAGGATCCATATCTATATTTTTGTTTCTTGTGATACGAGTCTAGCTGGGTAGCTTACGGTACAGACATTATGTCCATGGGACCATGCATATACGTGCTGAATTAAATATAGATTTGCTACTTTGTACACCAGAGATTTTGCGCTCATCTCTGTCACCAACATAAAATGTTTGCATATAACAGTAAATAATATTATAAGTTTTACGGTCACATCCCTTGATAGTAAAACTTTTGTTTTTTTAGTTCATCTGGTAGGGCAACCTCCAATTAACCACGGATCATATGATATAATTATAAAATGGGAAGCGAAACCATAAAATTACAGTAAAACCATATATTCACCTTGTTCCCTGGGTAATCACCTGCGTCAATTACATTAATACCATGTTCCCTGCGATCCCACAGTTTGATTGTGCCAGATATGTTTTTGTGACCATAGGTGGGGTTTTTTTTTTGACCATTTCTTGATGCGCGTGAGGTCATAAATTAAGGACAAAGTAATTGCAAATTTTGAACATTTTGTGATATAAAAATATGAGCAATTGACAAAGGAATGTTCCATGTTTTTTTTTGATATGTTGGGCCTGTTTTTTATACTTCTACACGTGTCAATAGTAAAATCATTTTTATGGAATAGTGAATATCTTTTTTTTTTGGAACGAATAGTGAATATCTTTTTGTTGATTTGCAACTATAAAATGATTTCAATCATAAAAACTGAACAAAATTTGCTGTTATTATAATTTACTTATACTTTGAGTACATGATTGATTGCGATCACAAGCTACAAGTATTTTAATATGGTCAGCTGACCATATTTTTACACTTGGGTGTACAAATTTCAACTAAATACTTGAACCCCAATCATAAAAATTCTATGCTATGGATTTTAGGATTTGGCAACCCTGAGGTACGAACGCAAACAATGATCCGTCATGCTTGCATCAACGGAGGCTTCTAGTACTGGCGACACGCATGCAACTGGCAGCGATGCGACAACGCCATCACATTGCTCCTCGTCCTCCTCCACTCTTCTGCGTACAAAACGAAAGAACCATCAGAAAAAAATACGTTGGCAAAATCAGAACGATGGCGATTTGGAAAATTGCCAGCTGGGCAGATTCTGGTACCTAGTTGTTGTGGTGTGGTTCTTCAATAAGGCTGCTTCCTGTAAATTCCTTGATGCTGTTTGTCATCTACCAGTCGGCCATCAAAGGTACCTCGTTCTCCTCCACACTGCTATGAACAAAATCCACAAACCAACAAAAACATACTGGGAATAATTAGCACGGAAGATAGGAGGAGAAAAGATGATGGCAGAATTTTGTACATAGCTGACATGCATCTATGGTCATGCATCCGGATCACATGAAGCTGTTGTCCTCGCCGCAGATTCATCCAACTCGGAATTGGCTGATCCTGCCCTTTCCACGTCATGCTTCAATTACGATCTCTGATTCACACGCAACCATAGAATTGATCAACAAACAAAATTACTATTAGATAAGCAGCAAACGAGGATCATACGAGAGAGGACGACCTGGCATCTTTGTCTAGGGCGTGTGCACAGCGCATCGGAGAGGACGTCGATGTTGCATGGCTGGCCGCCGTCCTGCTCACGCAGCCAGGAGCATCTGAACCTGCGCCATGAGAGGGAAATAAAGAAGAGCAAAAAATGGATGGAAATAGTGAAGCCGGTGGTACAAATAGGAAGGGAAAAATCTCACATATCTGGTTTATGGCTGTCAATTAATGCTTTCCATTAAGGAGCGATTTAATCTAAGGAAAATTAAAAGCAACAAATTTAGAATGCAAGCATGCATGCATGTGTCCATTGGAGCATGGCTGGGTCGGACAAGATAAAAGCAGGCTGGGGTGTGAAATATTATTTCACACCCAGGGAGCTATATAGGGTAGCTATATATATATATATATATATATATATATATATATATATATATATATATATATATATATATATATATATATATATATATATATTACACACTAGTAAACAGAGAAAAGCAGTTCAAATCAAGCTGGATCGCATATTTTATCATTTGTGTTTTAAAATTTTAAGGTTGCAACATCTATAATAAGACATAAATGGGTTGATCATTATCACCTAGGTGATCTATTATCTCAATGTTCGTTCTTAAGATCTATTATCACCTGGTAAAAATTAATACATTTAGCATAGGAAAACTAAAAAAAATATCACAAGCATTTATTATGAAAAATGTTTTATTTAAAATGATCAAATGCATGTTTTGTTTTTTGAATTGCCAATGCATGTTTCTTAACTACGCGCCATATGTGACACAGATCACTACAAGAGATGCTTGGGGCGGCTGGTCGCATTTGATGGAACCAAAGAGGCTGGGCCGGTCTGGGCTGGCAAAATGTCCTGCTGAGTTGAGCCTAAATCTGAGCCCATGTCTGAGCAATCCGGCGAATATGCCTGAGATTCTGAGAAATTCGATATCAAGTCTCATACTAGCTAAAGTGTATTATTGTGCATACACGTGATAAGTACAGTGTGTAAGTATTACCAGCAGTATAAAATTGCAAGTGCCATATTTGTTTGCCGTACCACTAAAGTCGCCAGGTAGCGTGAAACCAATTGGTGGTGACATATCTGGGGCTCTCCAAGTGGGATCACGTTTGTCGCTTCTTGCGTCACATGGCTGATGGCATCAATGATGCACGGGACCTGACGCATGCAGGTGCCGTGGGCGGACAAAGAGAATCACGTAGAATCACCTGAAAAACCTATTGATCAGAGATAACGTCATGGCTGATGGCATCTTGATGCTGATGACGTTTTATAAGGAGCTGTGAACGTGGTTAGCATTAGCAAGCGGCATCTCTTCATTGGTGGTTACACCATTGACCAACTGCAGGCTCCGCTGAACATGCTTGCTGTCCCAGGCGGTGCGAACCCATGCATGTGAAGCTGGGCACTTCCTCGATCCAATCGGCATCCACTCTTGGTTCCGAAGACAAAGCAGATTAAACATATCGCCGACCAGTTCTCTCAACTGATCACGATGTCACCTGAACAGCTGAGCTAAAATAACTGTCCTTAGATAAAGCAATTAAGCTCTCATTTATCTCCTCTGTATGAGTAGCTCTTTCATTGTTTTTAATTAATTATTTTAGACTACTAACTTAGCATAACTTATAAAATAACTTAAGTTATTACAAATTTATCCAAATATCATAAATTAAATAGCATGTATATTTAAAAAGAAATGATTGGTACGCTCATAGGCCATTGGTGCTGACGGCATCCATGGTGACGCAAGAGGCCTGACGTCAACGCGGGCTTGGCATAGAAACTGATGCGATTAGTGGCTAACAACGTGCTTAGTCCATGCCAAGATGGGCCGTCAAAAAGAGAGGGGGAAAAAAGTCCATGCCAAGATGGGCATAGCGCTGTACTCGATGTCTTTACCAGCTGTGCTGCCTGATTTTCCGAGGGAAGAAAATAACTAAGCTGCCTGCAATCCTGCATCTTTTATAAACAAACCACTTGATTAGCGCCAGGTACCAGCACAAAGGCCCGTTGTGATATTACTTAGTGGTCGTCCTACTTAGCAGGCACCGAATGTAATGTAGCAGATGTCAGCAATTACCTTTTGTAGGGCCGCCTGTGATATATATATGGACAAAATAATTAACATGTTGTTATCAAATCATATAATGGAAGCTACTACATGCTGTAACGAACTACGACACCAATTTTGAATAACTCTTGTTAATACCGTAGTCAAACTAGTGTAATTTCTAAACATGAATAACTGTTGTTAATGTATTAGCTATGTGATCTCGTCTCAGGACAAAACATGGACTACTTAAACTAGTGACAAGATTTCTGTGAAGATGGCGACATTAGGTACTGAAATTATGGTTCACCTTTCATTAAGGGACCAGGTATATTTTGTGCTTCGTTGAGATAAGATGCATGATGACAGTTCGATTTGATAGATGCCTTTTTACATCCTTAGATAATCTACGGATGCATATTCGACATGGACTTAAGCTTTAGAAAATATGGTTTGCTCATATAGTTTCCTGAATGATGTTGAACCTTTTTTGGCTTTAGTTCTTTTTTCATTCAAGGGAAACAACCACACATGTCTTATTCAGGGTGAAAGGATCGGAAAATCTGTAAATGGCTATTGCAGTGGTTCCAGTCTGTCTGATATACGATTGAAACAATATTTTTTAGTGGTAGACCGCATTGACGGTGCAAGGAGTTTGATTAACGATGGAGTTAAAACAGCGGAAAAAAAGTAACCACAAGATGACCAACACGGACGGAAACTATCTATTCAATTTGAAGCATATTCGTATCACGTTGAGGTGGCTATATATTTTCTTCTAAACACGGGGTTATCTTCTTGAAAAACAGGCTATTGTAGTTTCTGCTTATAGAGTATAAGAGACTAGGGTCCCTGTACTATTGATATACCCCTCCAGTGTATTATGTATGTTGTTCTTTAGTTCAATTTTGAGCTAACCAATGTCATAGATAAAGAACCGCCGGGAGTTGGTTACATGTCAATCTTTTCGCCTTGTAGCCAAGCTTGGGAATTGAACTTTCCAAATGCTCCTTTCTCTATTTGTCTTTCTAGAGATCGTTAAGTCTCTCAGACAACGACTAGAGAGGTCCCTCGAAAAAGAAAACCCGACTAGAGAGTAGAGAGGTAGATGAGGGAAAATTAAGCTAGCTTCATATAGGGTGTTTGGATGGAGGCTCCACAAAATTGAAGGCCTGAGGACGCTGCCTGAGCCAGAGACACCTTTCCTGGGGGCAAGAACCAAACATACCCGTACTCCTGTGGCCATGGATACATGTATATGAGCTGCTGAGGGTAATGAACCAGACCGATTAATGTGCTGGAGTATCTGGACTACTCGGAACGATTGGATTTTTAATGGCAAAGACCCTACTGTCGAAGGTTGCAAGGAAAGATTCAAAAAGGAATTCGCCATGGTTATCCATCGTGCGAAGAGCAAGTATCTGCCAAATATTCAGACATGGATAGAATCAATTTCTTAATTTCTTTTTTCTTCTGGCCTTTTGTTTTCTTTTTCTGTCATTGTAAACTTGAATACTTTATTTATTTAATATATAACCAGTAGGGGCTTGCCCCTCCTGTTTCATCAAAAAAATAAATAAAATGAACCAGACCGATAATCCTTCTTGCCTTCATATACGGCTTCCTGAACTCCATGCTCTCCTCCATTTCCGCCCTTTTGTTCCAGCATGCATGTAGCACATCTTCAGATATAGCACTGATCGGATCTACCAAGTGGGTCAATTGTATATTCAGGCACACACCTAACACTTACCCAAAACACGTAACATGTACGCACCCTTTTAATCGGCAGATGATTAATTTTTGGTTGCCAGCACTAAACCTGTACATAAGCTTATAATTGAAGTATTATCTCTCTGGTCAATGGTTGAACCCTTTCTTCTACCCATTAAACATGCTATCCAAACGCAGCCAGTCCCAGTTCAGCTTTCACATTTTGGCAACTCCACCTTCTGAAGAGTAGTATCCCACCATGTCAACGAGGCCAAAGTCTGAGAGGATGTCGCGGTCGCCATCGCCATCGCAGCCACCTTCCAACCGGAGGGATGCGGCGATCCAGGAGCTCAGAAGGGGCACCCAGCTGGCGGCGAGGCTCCAGCAGCAGGTGCAGCTCATTCCGGAGCTTGGCCGCCGAGAAGCTGCGGTGGCCAACGTGAGTGAGATATCCGAGGCCATGGCGTCGTCGCTCTCCATGCTCCAGTCCGAGAGCGAGCACTCGTCTGAGTCTGGGTCCGTGGCTGAGGCCGCCTGGGCAGCCTACTCCTCTGATGGCAGCTCTGGAGTAAGAAATGGTGCCGTCGCCCGTGCTAGAAAAGTGAGGCACCGGCGAGGAAGGCTTGGAGAGGAGCTCCCAGTAATGTGAGTCCCATTAAACTGTGAATCTTTTCCCTTTTGCATGCTACAGTAAGTGGTGTTTTGAACTTTAGCTATGGGGATCTGCGTAAGAGAAGGATTACTGCCGCTAAGTATAGCAGATCTAACGTCATTTAATTTGGGTTTAACTTGTAGTACGATGTCACTGTTACTAGTACATCACCTTCTTAACTTCTTAATTACTCAATTAGTTGCCTTGCCTTTGCGGGCTTGAAAGACAGTTGAAGATCAGCTTATGCCTCAAAATTTCTAGATCTACCTTTCTGAAGAAAGGAAAACAAAGATAAGGTGTTCCTGGATGGATATCTTGTTATTTTATCCCAGTTCTCATCTTGTTAGACATATACATGTGTCCTTGCTTCTCGAGTGGGCGCTTTTCCAGATTTATATTCCATTTTTAGCTAGGAAAGTTTGTGTATGGTGATGCTGCGAAACAACATTCAGTCTCACCTCCTTGTTATTCAGCAAGGAGGTACTGACCGAGGCACCGGAAAATGACCGATTCCACTGGAGAAAATATGGTGAGAAGAAGATCCTCAATGCTGAATATACAAGGTATGTATCTGTAATGGAGTTCCATCCCTTCTCTAAGTTACTTTCTGTAAGATTTGGCGTTAGCTCATGAATAGGATTCACCTATTTCCTCCTATCAATCAGTAATCAGAAACAAGAAATCCATTTCATTATAAAGCACAGCTATACTACTGAATAACTACTCTCTGAAAGTCTGAAAAAGTACTGAATAAATACTTCGTTTGTGCTGCTTAAATTGTAAAGGACAGCGTTTGGATTACTAAAAACATATATGGGGTCGGCCTCATGTGCCATTCACATCGTCTTTGCTAGAACCATTTGGGGCTTGTTTAGCTTCCACCAGAAGCTTCTTTCTACGTCGGCTTTGTGGAGAGTCATTCTTCTTTAAGAGCAGCTGGATTTTCTAAAAAGTTTATGTAACTTTTTTTTTTCTGTACATCATAATGAAAGAAACTTCTGACCGCTACATACTGATTTGCACAAAACCTAGTATTTTGACTTTTGACTCTATGTCTAGTTTGCTCACTAAAAATCAAAACCAAAAACACCAATTTAGGATTGTTTCTTCCTCTTGGATAACCAAGGAGTACATCATGTGGAGTAGTTGGAGCTTAAGCTTCCAATAAGTGGCTTCGGTGAGAAGCTCATTTAGGATCCATGAATCGGATATTATGTACATATTATTCTTTTTTTTTGTTTATTGTATATGCTGTATAGGCTAGATAAAAATTCCCTACCATTAACTGTGAATGAAGTCATTAAAGTCGCAGCTGGCTGTGCATAAGTATTTGTTATACATGGACTTTAAAGTCGGCTCTGGGTGTGCATAAGTAGATGGTACATGCTTAGGTTTTTCCCAACAGGTTCTGGTAGTTATCTTAGTTAGAAAGTACGAAATGAGTGCAGTTTACATCATGTCGCTTCAATTTACATTGTGCATTATTTTGCTTCTTGAAAGAACTATTACTACTACTATATATGATTTTCTTTCAGATGTTTTCCAATAGGAAAAACTAATGTTTTCTTTGAATGCATATTCACAAGTTCGACTACTAATTTGCAGGTTATACTACAAATGCGGTTACAGCGAGGGCCACAAGTGCCCAGCAAAGAAATACGTACAGCAACAAAACAACGGCGACCCTCCGCTTTTTATGGTCACCTTCGTCAATGAGCATACCTGCAACACCATGTTCCCGGATGAGCTCACCAGCTCAAGCAGCGATTCATCACAAGTACTTGACTTCACGAAGCCGTCACTTTCTCCTCCATTGATGAAGGGTGCCCCGGGGGGGAAACAAGAGGAAGAAGCCAGCACATCTGTATCTGCGCAAAGCTATGGCTACAATGACTCGTCTTCTCTGGCTTCCAAGTCGCCGAATGGAGATCAGCCGAACTTTAACCCGCGAGCAAGGTGCCAGTAGTCTGCCAAAGTGAATACATCCAAGGAGTTAGCCAAACCTTAATAGTATGAGGATCCATGTGGAGTTAGCGCAAAAAACGTGCATAATTTGCTTGGTGGTATTACATATTTACATGGCCTGTCGCAATAACAAATTTGACTTTTTTTAATAAAATGAAAATGAATAGATACGGATCCTATTGGCCCATCCAACATATTGTGGTTTACTATTTGATGTATTCCATCTATATTTGCAGCAGGATTGTATTAGCGTTGTTCATACTTTGGCTAGCTTCTGAATGCACGTAAAAACGACTGCGTGTTTCTTCCAGATGAGTGAACTGCAGTGTGAGAAACCCACCCAGGTTGTGAGACTCCTGTGTAGTCCACGATCCACTAGCACTCATTAGCTTGCGAATTACTCCCTACGTACTTGAGATCTTGACGTTTTCAGACAAGGAGCATAGCTTAATTCGTGCTTGCTCTCTCCTGTCTGAATGTCATGATGTCAAAAACGAAGGGAGTATATCGTAAGATCTCACCTAATGGAAGGTCACCCACATATAAATTCTGCAAGATCTCTATTGTCGAATTAAATCTGTCCTAATGGCAGCAGGGCACGTCGTCCATGCTTATTCATGTTAATCAACAACTCAAACGAGAGAGGTTACACTAAAAGAAAAGCAGCGACCCACGCCTACGCACCTGATTACGTCATTTGTCTGGTCGTCACATTCTCGCGTCAGATTGGCTAATACTCCAATGGTACTAGTTTTATAATTTAACCAACGTGCAATAAGCGCAAGCGAATCATCAATCATGTGAAGCCCTTGATGGAGTTATTCAGTTAACCTGATTTAGATCGCGGCTAGGTCGTAGGGTTAATTTAGGCTCAAATCTTTCGCGCGAGGAACTCAGTCCATGCTTGACCTTTCCTTTTAGGGAGGAGGCAACTCACTACTTCCAAGGGGTCACAAATATTCAGGTGCAAATTGCCAAAATATAAAGACTATCAAAGCTTATCAGATTGATTTGGACAGATCTGCAACATGTTGATTGGAATAAGGTGGGACCTGGCTCTCTCAATTTCTAAAATGAGAGGACCCCAATAATTTGGATGATAACATCGCATCAATTTGTCAGGTCATTTCTGTTCAGTTCATTAAAACAGGTGGTTGTGAAACTATCAGGTTCTAGTGTATGACATGAATCAAGAATAATACTACCTCCATTTGCAAAATGGTGAAGTGATGACAAGAAAGTTACTCCAGCTGCCTAGATGGCATAACTTATACTTAATTCTTTTTGTAATAAATGTGTTGGATCGATTTTCTCGTTTGACACTACCAGATAGCTCTCTATAAAACTCAAAGAAACAATTTTTTTATCCACATTTGAGAACATAAAAAGATAACTGTTCCGGTGAGTTTGCTGTGCTATGATAAATGGCACAGTTGCACTGCACATGTAACTTTGCCGGATCAATACAGTTCGTTTCATCAAAATAGAAAGGCTCGGTTCCTAGAGAGATTAATTAGGCGCTAAGGGTGTACACTTAAATTGATGGGGCATTTGCATGGTTACTCCTGTTTTGAGTGTTAACTATGAGTTTGCCCTAATTTTTTAACTTTGCACCATTGTCCTTGTTTTCATTCAAGTTGTCGCATCGTTGCCCCTATTTTGATGAAAAAAATTACGGTTTTACCATTAAAGTAGGGGTAATGGTGCAAAGTTGAAAAAATAAGGATAAATTCATAATTGAGGTACAAAGTAGGGGCACTCATGCAATTATCTCTAAATTAGTATATATCAGCTGTTGAGCTGCATAAGAAGCACAATATTTGCTCAATTCAAATGCAATACATACAGTGCAGTAGGTGTCTGGATCCATTTTCTCTTAAGACAAATTAAAACTTGTTTGCAGCTTCTAGAACTCTTAACTATGTACCATTTGACAATCAAAGAAATAAGGTTTTTATGCGGATGGGCTGGTGGCCCAGTGGTAACGGCGCAAGGGTGCGTCCGTGCCGGTGGGGGTTCGAGCCCCCGTCCCGCACCTGGCCTCCTGAAGGTCGCGCCAAGGTGGCACTTATCTAAAAAAAAAAAAAAGAAATAAGGTTTTTATCACTGTACTCGCCGAGATGAACTAAACCTATTTATAAAAACTTCTGGTGGCGTTCTTGCAAGCCCAAACATGGCTTTATGTTATAACTAACACTATTATAAGGTGCCAGTGCATTTACTTGGATAGAAATATATATATTTACAAATTGTTCATTATCCGTGTGACTCAAATTGTTATAATTATTTTATATTACAACTACAATTATCTAGTATAAAAGTAGTTGTAATTTATGCACTATTTGAGAATAAAACAAATTTATACCCCCCCTCTCTCTAGCTAATTCCCTCTCAACCTTCTTGGCTCGAACGCACAGGTAGGTATGCCACAAACTAACAACGTGATCATAAGAATTATGGCCTCTCTGTCGTTTCTTCTTTGTTGTAACCATCGACTTTGATATTTCTTTTACATAATCACAGTAGATGGATTTTTTAATTTCCTAATGCTAATTTCTAACCTTGATATTTCTTTTACGTGACGTCTTTCTTTGCCAAATATTAAGATAATAGATTCTCTCTATTATCATCATAAGGAATTTAGTACTACCATCATAATTAACCATGACTCGCGTTAAAAGCGATCACATATTGTACGCCTGCCCTTTTCCCACACTTCCTGAAATCAATCATACGCATATGCAACCACCAGCCCCGGTTCACACCTGCAAGCTGGAGCTTTTTCAAAAAGCAAGGCCATTGAACCTTTTTTTGGTTCGCAATCAGAAGCTAATCACCAAGATAATACTAATTTTATATTAAGCCGTTTAACAAAAAGCACGCACGTCCGAGTCACCAACAGCTGATCTCACACATGTCTTCTCTGTTTCGCTCGTTTGTGGGTAATTGACATTAGTACATTACAAGTGGCATATTTTTTTTTTAGAATTTAAGAGCTTTATTACTCCAGTCTCGCCCAGATGAGCGGACCATTTCAGTTCGGTTACAGCACAGCCAACAGCACAAAACACTCACTCATACAGCAGGTCACACAATTCCAGATTCTAGCCTACAATCCATTACTCTCCAGCTTCTTTCACACGTTCATCAGACGTCCAGGCCTTCCAGTCAGCTCCGTTACACCTTGTTGGAATCTTTTCAGCTCACACTTCGATTGCTCCGGGCACAGGATGCTCCAATTTGTGATGAGCCCGGCTATGATCTGGCCCCAAACTTGCTTCATTCCTTTCCACTGAGTATGATGAAAACAGATACTGTTACGTGTTTTCCACAATCCCCACAGGACAGCAGAAGTAACAATGTTGGTAGCAGCAAACTTTTTCCTATCTAACCATAAGGCTGCTACCTGTTCAAACTTGCTACCTAATTCTCTACCAGCAATGTCAGAAATTTGCCTCCAGCAAATTCTGCTAACTACGCATTCAAACATCAGATGGTAAACTGACTCTTTTTCCAAACAAAAGACACAAGTGTCATCATCTACTTTTTGTCTCTTCCCTAAATTGTCTCTGGTCAAAATTTTATTCTGAGTTAATAACCATAGAAAAATGTGAATACGAGGAGGAACATAAATCTTCCACACCGCAGGTAAAAAGACTGGTGTCACCCCTCTGAAATTGACTAAACTGTACATTGATTGTGAGCTATATAGACCATTTGAGGCATATTCCCAAATCAAACTATCATTATCATTAGACAAAACTATTGTCTGGGCAATCTGCACTATTTCCAACCATAAGTTCATGATTCTTTGGTCTACACATCTCCTGAAAGTGCATCTAAGGTTTATCCCATCCCACAGATCAGCTATCGATGCATTCTGCTCATTAACAATAACATAAACTTCCCAGTAAAGAATAGCTAAGCTGGTGTTACCAACCCAGAGGTCCTCCCATAATTTAACATTTCTACCATTTCCAACCTTCCATCTGTAACCTAGTTTCACTGCTCTACTAGCCCAAATAACTCCTTTCCAGAACTGTGAAGCTCTAAGATCAGAGCAGCAAAAAATGTTTGTTTTACAAGCTACATACTTTTGCTCAACTACCTGTTTCCAAATTTTGCATTCATCTAGATTGTACCTCTTAATCCAAGAGCCCAACAGGCATAGATTAAGATCTCTAATGTTAGGTACCCCCATACCTCCAAACTCTTTCTTCATGCACACACTGTCCCGGTTGGCTAAATGATAAGAATGGTGATCATCATAGTTATTCCAGAGACAATGTGCCATTTGAGAGTTGATCAGACTTATAGCCCATTTTGGGAACTTAATAAAAGACAGTAAGTAAATAGGTATACTAGCCAAACAAGTTTTAACCAAGACAAGCCTACTAGCTGTATTTAACAGCCTACCTCTCCAGCCTGCAGCTCTTTTGATTATCTTGTCCCTTACAGATTTTAGACAGGAAGGCATTTTGACTTTACAGTACGCTGATGATACAATTCTTTTTTGTCAAAATAAGCCTGAATATTTTAATAATTTAAAATTCGTTCTTTCTTGTTTTGAACAAATGTCAGGTATGCGGGTTAACTACAACAAGAGCGAAATAATCCCTATCAACCTAGATGATAATGAGGTACATGCAGTTTCTCATTACAAGTGGCATATATATGTTTGGCCACAGGCATTCCTGATCGGGCATAGATAATCGCACTGCCAATTAAGTACAAGCTAGCAGCCTTGTCGCGGTGTGATCCCTAGATTATTTGACGACTCCAAAGTCCAAACCCCTCCCTCACTCGTACTGTTAACTAAACCACACGGGCTTTCTTCAAAAAAAAAAAAAAAGCAACATGACTCATGAACAAGAAATACGATACGACACGTGCTTGCATGGTTTGTTGAGATACACAAATATTAGGTTTGTAATTCGTCATAGATCGAAGAAAAAGCGTCATAAAATGGTATCTGTGACGAAAAGATATTTCGTCATGTATCTCACGTCATAGATGAACTAGGTGATGTTTCCTTACTTTTCATCATAGATCACTGCCCGATCCGTGACGCTTCTTGCTCGTCACAGAATGGCCAAAGCCTAGGGTCGGCCCAAACCTCGTGACGAATAGTATTCTACAAAATTGAATCGTCATAGTTAAGCAATGCTCTCTTTCTATCATCAATTATGCCAAGCTCACACAGACCACATATACAATGTCACTGAATATTTTCATTCACAAGAATGTCAGTACATAGAAAACAAAGAATTTTACACATCCATACACATTCGTAAGTAAACTACACCTATCAAACATCGTTAACTTTGAAAATGTTGCTTCTATAGATTCTTAATCTAACCTAAAAATGCTTATATTACCGGATGGAGAGAGTACGGGGTTCAGTGCAAGTGTGTTTTTTTGCGAAAAGGTAATTTCATTAATATTGAAGCATATTATATCTTCTGATTATAATAGTATCTCAATCAACACCAACTCCATTGATGGGAGAAAAGAAACCTTAAAAGTGCCGCAAATTCCACCATCTAGGATCACCATCCCAGATGAATATGCCACGGACAAAAATTCTGATATGAAAGAACACGACCATCTCCCAATCCACCACCAACATCCTCATCTCCGACGAGAAAAACTGAAACCCAACCCTTTCGCAAAAGAGGGGTACACTGATATTGTAGAAGTGGATATTTGGGGAAGGCTCGGCCACGATTGTGGCGGCATCCATTGCATATATATAGAGTTTGTACATGGAGGTATACATGGACGGGAATACCGCAGGATCTAAACATCCTATACAAAGCGATATGCATCCGTTAGAGATATACATGCTGTACATGTTAACACCCCCCCCGCAGTCGAAGCGTGAGGTTCCCGAACACCGAGACTGGAGCGAAAATCCTTGAAGAGCTGAACCGGAAGACCCTTCGTCATGATGTTGGCGAACTGCTGACTGGAGGGAACATGAAGAACGCGGACTTCACCAAGCGACACCTTCTCACGGACAAAATGAATGTCGATCTCGATGTGCTTCGTGCGTCGATGCTGAACAGGATTAGAAGACATGTATATAGCACTGACGTTATCACAGAAGACCATCATGGCGGACTGGAGAGGAAGGTGTAGCTCAAGAAGAAGTTGACGAAGTCAACAACACTCAGCAACTGCATGTGCAACGGAAAGATACTCGGCCTCGGCACTAGAACGAGAGACTGTAGTCTGGCGCTTGGATGACCAAGAAATAACTGAGTCACCGAAGTAAACACAGTAGCCTGAAGTAGACCGGCGAGAATCCGGGCAGCCGGCCCAATCCGCATCTGAGTAAGCAGTGAGAGATGATGCCAGAGTAGAGTGAAGATGAAGACCGTAATCCATGGTTCCACGAACATAGCGCAAAATCCGCTTCACCAGGGGGAGATGAGGCTCACGAGGCTCATGCATAAATAAACAGACCTGCTGTACTGCATAGCTCAAGTCCGGTCGAGTGAGAGTAAGGTACTGAAGAGCTCCTGCTAGGGTACGATACTCGGTGGCGTCGGCAACAAGAGCACCCTCGGTAGCAGAAAGCTTCACCTTCGTATCAACAGGAGTGACAGATGGATGACAGTCACTCATGCCAGCACGTTGGAGAAGGTTGGAGGCGTACTGCCGCTGGGACAAGAAGATGCCATCAGAAGCGCATGTCACAGAAATCCCAAGAAAATAATGGAGAGGACCGAGATCCGTCATGGCAAACTCAGCATCCAAAGAGGAGGTGATGGCGCGCAGTAGCTCTGTAGAGGAGGCAGTGAGGACGATATCATCAACATAGAGAAGTAAATATGCCATCTCAGTAGCACTCCGGTGTAGCACAAACAAGGATGTGTCAGCAACAGAGGGAACAAAATCAAGCGTCTTGATGTAGCTAGCAAAGCCTTGGTACCAGGCACGTGGAGCTTGCTTCAAGCCATATAATGATTTCCGAAGAAGACAAACATCATAGGGCGAGAGGCATCCTCAAAACCAGCCGGCTGTTGACAATAAACAGTCTCTTCAAGTGTCCCATGCAGAAAAGCGTTCTTGACATCCAGTTGATGAATGGGCCAAGAGCGAGAGGAAGCAATAGTAAGCACCACACGGATAGTAGATGGCTTGACGACAGGGCTGAAAGTCTCGTCAAAATCAATGCCTGGCTGCTGCAAAAAACCACGAACCACCCAACGGGTTTTGTAGCGAGCGAGAGAGCCATCGGCATGGAACTTGTGCTTGAACACCCACTTGCCGGAGACAACATTAGAGCCAGGAGGGCGAGGTTGGAGAACCCAAGTACCATTATCAACAAGTGCCTGATACTCAGCTGCCATGGCCTGACACCAATTGGGATCTTTGAGAGCACTCCTGTAAGTCTTAGGGATAGGAGATAATGTGCTGTGAGAATCCATCAAGTTAAGACGATCCACTGGAAGAACAATACCGGACTTTGCTCGTGTCTGCATGTGGTGAGGTCCAGGAGCCAGGCGCGCAACAATAGCACCAGGCGCATCAGGCTGTTGACACTTCTTACGGTCACAGATAATTCCGCAAGCGCACGGAGTATCGTGTAGCACTTCACCCGGGAGTATTCCAAGGTATCGTATTTGTTTTCCCCAAGGAACGGAGGTAATCTGCAACAAGGTAGGTTTTGTCCAAGGACAAAGAGATGCAACAGGATGCCATGGGTATAGAGAGGATGAACTAGAGTATGGTTGCTCGGGATAGCACAGATCATGTTCTACTTGCTTACTTCGGACACTGGTTTAGGCTTGGTCTGCCAAGCCACGCTAGCCTGTAGCTCTATGACGTACCCGAACGTGGAGGATTACGAAAGGACGGACATGGCTGTCACCACCTGCCGCCTATCTCTACAAACCGTGGGGCACGCGGCAAACACAGGTAACCTCTAGCCTAGACACCACGTCTATGCCAGCGACTACTACTCTAACCTCGATCTCAAACTAACTTGGAAGATTAGAGCACCCCTTGCGGAGCGATGATCCCATAAGCAAGTATAGCAAGATCTAAATACTATGAACGATACAACCATTCTAAGGATATCATGAATACTTACTTCAGAAATAGATCTAGTGCAATGAACGATCAACGAACGATGAACGAACGGCGAACGACCAAGAACGAACGACGAACGACGAACGAACGATGAACGAACGATGAACTATCCCATAAGGAAGTATTCATCAAGATACAAGATTGGGGCTAGCTCCCTACAAAGAGGGGACTGCCCCGCCCTCCTATCCTACTCTCTTCCTACTACTACATCTTGTGTCTTCTCCTCTATCTCTCTTGTGTTTGATGTCCTCCAAGGGGAGGGGGTACTCCTTTATTTATAGATCTGGAAGGTCGGTAACTTGGAGGCGCTTCCCGAGGTCGGTGGCATTAATTGCAGGTGGAACCGACCTCCAGAGGTCGGTTGCGAACCGCCATAGGAAGATGGGCCAGGTGGGCCTTCCTGGCAGGTCGGCCGACCTGGCCAGAGGGGTCGGCCGACCTGGCCTGGGCCCTACTGGGCCTGGTCTTCCTCTGGTTCATGTCTCTGGTTGTCTTCACTCCTGATCCACTTGCATTGTGTTGACTTGGGTCTTTATTTGTGGATTTTGGGCTTTGGAGTGAGATCTTTATTCCGGGGAAAATCCGATGAAGGTAAAGTCCATGATTGGTGTGTTCTTTTCCCCGTTTTCATATGGATTGCACCTGCACTCATAGATATACCAAGACTAGTGGAAATGATTAGTAATAAGCCCTATGTCTACTCTTGGTGTTGGATTTTGGTTGTTAAGTGCAGGTAGTTGACGGTTAAAGGTATGCTATAAGGACCGTCAACAAGCTCCCCCACACTGGCTCTTTACTAGTCTCGAGTGAAGATGCGAGCTCAGCATGGTGGACCTTTCCTCTTAGATAGGAACGTGCGCACAAGTTATTTCAGGCCACACTAGCTACTTGTGAACTTTTTGGTGTCTAGCATGCATCCTTGGGTGATTGATAAGTGGAACGTTCGTGACTCAAGTCACTAAGCTTTCACTTAACAAGTACCTTGGAGGTTTTGAAGTAGCATTTTGAAAACATGAAAAACATGGCTCTTGCTCCTCAAACGATTCTCTCGAGTCGCTCAAAGTGTATGTTTCCTTACCAAGGCGATGATGTTGCCTCTTTCTGCCCTACTTCTACGGCTGATATGTGGAGCTTGGTAGGGATGAAAAGTGGCATACTTGCATTACTTATGTTGCCGAACCAAAAGAATGGATCCATGGAGAACTCAAATCATGCAGCCTGATCAAGATGTGCATGTGTGGATAGTGGGGGAAATGGAAGTGGTTGTGGAAGTGGTACTCCTTTTTGTGTCCCTTTCTCTCTCTCTCTTTTGGAGTTTATGAGGAGGACATAGCTATCTTTTCTTTCTTTCTTTTTCTTTTCTTCCCCTTTTTCTTGTTGCTCTACTTTTGTATGAGCAGGGGTTTATTCTCTTTCTATTTCTTTTTCATAGCCATGTCTCCAATGATACTCTTTTTTTTTTCTGAGAGAGAGTAGGTGGCATGGGATTTGGAGTATTTATTTGGTGGATGGAGATAGGTATTGCTTAACTCCCAGTGTAGAAGTTTAGCATGTGAGGTGGAGTGTACGTGATCTTGATCAGGGGAGTATGACAAGTATCTCACTAGGGTCACACAATTTTGATAAGGCTCAAAGCAATAACAAGTAGCATATGTGTATTAGGTTTATGAAGGGTATGAGCATCATATGGCTTTGGTAGGAAGATAAATATCAAGAGAGGAGCGTTGAGCCATGGTATTTTAATTTTCGTAAATAAAATCTCCAAGGACTTGCAAGTTGAGCAAAGGATCATTTCGTCGAAGCATATCACACTTGCCAATAACTTAGGAAAACATGAGTTCCTACTGAAAATGGTGCTCACAAGCAGGTGGTGATGAAGCGAGAAATAACAAGTGCGCAAGTCCATCAAAGGGAGGAAGGTTAAATGCGGTTTCCAAGTTTTAGTGGGTCAAGTTTTAATTTGATTTTGCAGGGTTCAGAAAGTAACTTGACAGTAATGTAGGTAGAAAGGGAGTGTAGGGTGCAAACTCATTTGGTAGGAAGAAACAGGGGCTTGATGGGGTCCACCAGGCGTCGCCCGACCTCCCTGGTGGGGTCGGCCGACCTGGCCTGGGCCCCATCCGTGCTGATTTCTCGCGTGTTGCACTCCACTGAGTTGCTTGTTTTGGATCTGAGTGATTTGCTCGTGATTGATGCAGATTTGGCGATGTTTTCTCCCCCACACTTGCCTTTTACCTATTTCCTTCAAAACTCGACAAAAACATGGAAACACAAATTTTGCTCTGCCGGTATGGAAACCCAGGGAGCACTAATATTATTGAATTTCAGCAAACTCACAGGCGCATTACAAAATTATTGGAAATTAAAGATGCAAGCATGTTGCATAGAAAATCGCGCCTAAGGGGAGTGATTTTTAGCGAGGATTCTAAACGTAGAACTTATCCTCTTTCTTCATTTCTTTGTAAAGTCGCTTGATTTTGGAGTTGTTGCGACGGCGAGAGTTGTCCACTTTGTCCCTAAGCTCCGCTAAGGCATCCGACATTTCAGCTACCTTATCCCCAAGCTTGAGGTGGTTATCGCGGAGGTCATTGTACTTGGCGAGGAGACGGTTGTAAGGCTTCTTCTTTGGTGTTTTCTCCTCCTCACTCTCGTACATTCCTCCAGCCCTCTTGATAGGGGAGGGAGAGAGACGCCTTTTCACCCTCTTGGAGGGAGTGGTGCTTATGGATTCTAAAACGCCTCTCTTTTCCTCAGAGGTGAGCGGTGGCACAAGTTGCTTTCCTCCTCCGCGGATACCATTGATCTTGATGGGGCGATTGACTTGCTCCTTTGGTGCGCCGGGTGGAGTGCGCTCTTCATACTTGTGGTACACCACGTTGCCGTTCTTGGTAGTGAGCGTGCCAACGTTCTTCTCCCCAGGGCGTAGGGAACCTTCGGGGGTATCGGAAGGTGACTTCTTAGGAGTGAGGGCTCCGCGGGTAGGACGCGGTGGTGTGGTGAAGTGTGTGGTGAAGTTCTTCCTAAGGGTTTTCTTAGCCTCTTGGTTGGCTGGAACAGGGGTGATGGTAGGTGTTGGGATAGGAAGGGGAATGCTCTCTACGCTCATCACTTGCTCAAGGACGGGAGTGGCTATGTCAAGGATGTTTTCAAGGTCCAACTCACACACAAGCTGGCTAGTGGTTGCGGAAACCTCAAAGTCAGGGATGCTGCTGTCCATGGTGTGGTTTTGGAGGTTTCGTGGGCGTGGTGTGAGAAATGGAGAGGGGAAAACGCAAAGAAGATGGAGAAAAGTTATTGATTTATAGGGAAAAACATGGAAAGAATTTCCCTGATTTCTCTGGTGCTTTTCTGGGGCTAAATCAGTGGGACTTATGTTACTGAACGTTGGGAGATAATACGCGAAAATTAGGGAGCCATTAGGGGCTCCTCTGACGTCGCCCGACATGCCATAGGGGGTCGGCCGACGCAGTGGGGGCCCCACTGGCCTCCAGTTTTTCAGTGCTGCTTTGCATATATATATATATATGGAAATAAAATCAATGCCAAGGGTAAAATAGGATTGCAGAAATATTGGAGTAAATGATATCACATTTCCTAATTGTATTGGGCTTAAGATAAACTTTTTGGAATGTTGGCCATTTACCTTGAGAGCATTAGCTTTGTCGTCTTGGAGTGTGATTGCTCCGTGTGTCGACGTGTGAATGACGATGTATGGCCCCTTCCAAACACTTTTCAATATTTGCCCGATGAACTTTACCCCTTGAGTCGAATAGTGACATATTATCTCCAATTTTGATTTCTTTTGATTCTAACCTGCTGATTTGGCCAGTGCTCCATTCTCTTCTTGGATATAGAAGAATTGAGATATGCTTTTGATTTAGTCCACTGTCTCCTTCCCGTTAAAAGGACATCTGAGGTGTTTGCAAGGTACGGATTGATTCCATGATATGGAGTGGCACCGTCCGTGTATGGCTCCCACTTATTACGGGGGACCTGGTGTATGGTCCTCTCGTGAAAAAATTTCAAAATCTTTTTCTTCACGGTTTCTTTCATCGCATTACTTAACTTCCATGTGGTCCCTTAGAAGATGTGCAAGTAAAGTCTCCAGGGGTGCAATGGATGCGGGGAACAGGGCTGAGGTTGAAGTTGAGGTCTCCAGATGACAGGAAGTGATCAAAGAGTTTTCCGATGGAGAACCTGATCATTGGATCAAAATCTGGGACTTCATAGGCATAAGAGTCCGGTATGACCTTCAGTCCTTCATAGCAGAGACTTATGTCTCTGAGGGTCCCTTAATCCTTGTGATGGATATCCAAAGTTCATGATCACGGATGGCCGAAATAAGAGAATCGGTCATGATATTGGCACGAGTATAGGAGGTTTATAGGGAACAACCCTCCTGATTCCCTTGATGAGAAGAAACTCAAGCTTCCAAAGGTTCGGGCAGTGTCAAGGGAATAGGTGGTTCCTTTTGATGTGTGTAGCTCAAGGTATCCTTGAAGTATTCGATTGACTCTTCCTTGAACTTGAAAAGAGAACTCGAGAGGTTCATTGTCCTCCTTCATTGTTTGTGGTTTGGATGCGGGCTTCAATGGTCGAATTATATGATATAGGAGAGAAAAGCTTGGATTCGACTATTGGAGTCTCCTCATGGCTCGACTTAGGTTGCTCTGGCGGTTCGAAGGAAAAGGGAGCATTTTCTACGATTCGCTCTAATAGCTCTTTTCCTTCCGCTAAGGTCTTATGAGAAAAAGATCCGCCAGCAGCCGTGTCGAGATAAAGTGCGGTGTTTTTGCTCAACCCCGAATAAAAATGTTGCAATAAAATGGGTTCAGGAAGCAACTATTCTGGGCCGAAATCAGTCAATGAACAAAACCGGTCCCAAGCCGCACTAAGAGTCTCCTCCTCTTCTTGCCGAAAGTTAATTATTTTCGCGCATAGAGAAGTGATACGGAATACGGGAAAGAATGCTAAACAAAATTTGTCTCGTAATTCTTTCCAATCGCCGTCCACCCCCTTAGTGGTGTAAGTGTACCATTGTTTTGCCTTTCCATTGAGGGAGAAGGAAAACAATTTCCACTTCAATGTTTCGTGTTCCATGCCATTGATTTTTCGGCATGAACACAAGTGCTCAAACTCTCGCAAGTGTTGGTAAGGATTTTCATTTTTAAAACCAGAGAAGGATAAACCTTTGATCATAGAAATAAAACTGGGGCGAAGATCATAGCTAGATGAAAGGATTGGTTGTGATAAAGATGGTGGCTCTAAGATCTCGCCCCCACGGAGTGGAAAAGGATTGAAATGTAGGTTGTGACTCCATTAAATATTTTTTTTTTGTAAATTTTCAAAATAAGGAAGTAAAAACAAACGATAAGTGAAAGATAGATTACGAGGGCAAACCTAGTTCGTAGCAGAGTTAGCAACCGTTCCCTGGCAACGGCACCAGAAATGCTTGTTGACACTTCTTACGGTCACAGATAATTCCGCAAGCGCACGGAGTATCGTGTAGCACTTCACCCGGGAGTATTCCAAGGTATCGTATTTGTTTTCCCCAAGGAACGGAGGTAATCTGCAACAAGGTAGGTTTTGTCCAAGGACAAAGAGATGCAACAGGATGCCATGGGTATAGAGAGGATGAACTAGGGTATGGTTGCTCGGGATAGCACAGATCAGGTTCTACTTGCTTACTTCGGGCACTGGTTTAGGCTTGGTCTGCCAAGCCACGCCAGCCTGTAGCTCTACGACGTACTCGAACGTGGAGGATTACGAAAGGACAGACAGGGCTGTCACCACCTGCCGCCTACCTCTACAAACCGTGGGGCACGCGGCAAACACAGGTAACCTCTAGCCTAGACACCACGTCTATGCCAGCGACTACTACTCTAACCTCGATCTCAAACCAACTTGGAAGATTAGAGCACCCCTTGCGGAGCGATGATCCCATAAGCAAGTATAGCAAGATCTAAATACTACGAACGATACAACCATTCTAAGGATATCATGAATACTTACTTCAGAAATAGATCTAGTGCAATGAACGAACAACGAACGATGAACGAACGACGAACGACCAAGAACGAACGACGAACGACGAACGAACGATGAACTATCCCATAAGGAAGTATTCATCAAGATACAAGATTGGGGCTAGCTCCCTACAAAGAGGGGACTGCCCCGCCCTCCTATCCTACTCTCTTCCTACTACTACATCTTGTGTCTTCTCCTCTATCTCTCTTGTGTTTGATGTCCTCCAAGAGGAGGGGGTACCCCTTTATTTATAGATCTGGAAGGTCGGTAACTTGGAGGCGGTTCCCGAGGTCAGTGGCATTAATTGCAGGTGGAACCGACCTCCAGAGGTCGGTTGCGAACCGCCATAGGAAGATAGGCCAAGGGGGCCTTCCTGGCAGGTCGGCCGACCTGGCCCCTACTGGGCCTGGTCTTCCTCTGGTTCATGTCTCTAGTTGTCTTCACTCCTGATCCACTTGCATTGTGTCGACTTGGGTCTTTATTTGTGGATTTTGGGCTTTGGAGTGAGATCTTTATTCCGGGGAAAATCCGATGAAGGTAAAGTCCATGATTGGTGTGTTCTTTTCCCCGTTTTCATATGGATTGCACCTGCACTCATAGATATACCAAGACTAGTGGAAATGATTAGTAATAAGCCCTATGTCTACTCTGGGTGTTGGATTTTGGTTGTTAAGTGCAGGTAGTTGACGGTAAAAGGTATGCTATAAGGACCGTCAACACAGGCGCAGGGGCAGGTGCTTGATGTAGAGGCGGTGCTAGTGCAGCGACCGGTTCAGCTGGCGCTTGGTGCGGAGGCGCGTCTGTTGCAGCAACAGGATCAGTCGGGGCCGCGTCGCGCTGGACGGCCTGTGACCGAGCATCCGCAGAAGCTCGCGGCCCGGAAGATGAGGGAGCGCGCGGCCCAGGCGCAGGAGGGCCGGAGCTCGGTGGAGTTGATGGGCCGTCATCAGGGAGTGGGCCATCACGCGTGTCACCATGGATGGCGAGGCCGTCCTCCGGGTGTGGGCCACTAGGCGCGCCAGCTGCTGAATGTGGTGGCCCAGTGGAGGAGGGAGCAGCTGCAGCCATAGCAGAGGACACCACTAGCGGCACAGCGACCACTTGCGGCATCGAAGCATCGCCGGGGTCGACTAGGAAATCAAACCCCGAGCAAGGTACCTGAGAATCTGTGAGAGAAAAAGGGAACACCGTCTCATCAAAAATAACATGCCTAGAAATGATAATCTTGTTAGTAGATCGATCAAGGCAACGATATCCCTTATGGGAGGAAGGATAGCCGATGAAAACACACGCTGCCGACCTAGGGGCGAGTTTATGTGGAGTGGTGGAGGAAAGATTGGGATAGCAAAGGCAACCAAAAACACGTAAATGAGAGAGATCGGGTGGTGATTTGTGTAGTTTTTGGTAGGGTGTGCTAAAGCGAATGGAGTGACTAGGCCGGCGATTAAGAATATATGTGGCTGTGGCTAGAGCTTCCGCCCAATAGGAAGGAGGCATGTTGGCTTGAAAGAGGAGAGTGCGGATGACATTATTTGTGGTGCAGATGGCACGTTCCGCTTTACCGTTTTGTTGGGAGGTGTACGGGCAGGAGAAGCACAGAGTAATGCCAAGGTTGGAGAAATAGGAGTGGATTGATTTGTTGTCGAACTCTCGACCGTTGTCAGCTTGGATGCATTGGAGGGAGAGAGGGAATTGTGTACGTGCGTAGGCAGCAAGATGTTGCAAATGAGCAAACGCATCAGACTTGTGTCGAAGAGGAAAGCTCCACATAAAATGAGAAAAATCATCAACGACAATAAGATAGTAGCAAGACCCTGAATTGCTCAAAATAGGTGACATCCACAAATCACAATGCACTAACTGAAAAGGGCGAGATGACCGACTCTTGGAACGATAAAACGGCAGGCGAACATGTTTGCCAATTTGACAAGCATGACAGAGGTGATCGTCTGCTTTATTACAAGAAATTAAAGACGAACGACGAAGATGATCCATGGCGTCGCGACCCGGATGACCAAGACGGCGGTGCCATGTGGTGGAGGATGTGGACGATGACACAAAAGCTTGATGTGACGAAGGTGCAGTAGACGACGGGACGGTGTAGAGATCACCAGAGCTATTGCAGCGAAGCATCTTGCGCTTGGTCCACAGGTCCTTAATAGAAAAACCAAAAGGGTCAAACTCAATGGAACAAAGGTTATCACGAGTAAATTGACGGACAGAAATAAGGTTTGTAACAAGTGAAGGAACAATAAGAATGTTAGAGAGAACAAAGTTGGAAGAAGGAGAGCTAAGAGTAGAGTGACCAATGCGTATAGCAGGGAGAGTATGGCCATTACCCACGGTGATGGAGGTGGGGAAAAAGAGAGGTGTGGAGGAAATAGAGTTACCATCACTAGACGCCATGTGGGACAAGGCGCCGGAGTCCAGCACCCATTGCGTGGAGGGGTTCAGGGACATGGCGTTGAGTGCACGGATGAGACCGGCCTGGTCCCATTGAGTCGAGGCGGACGACGGAGCAGAAGCCGTTAAGGCCTGGCCAGACACGTTGGGGCGTGGGCCAAGGACTCCAGAGCCGGGAGTAGGAGGCCGGGACGAAGCACCATGCTGGGCGACAGGGGCCGAGGGGTTGAAGCACACCCAAGGCCCGGTCGGGGTGGGCGCCGCTGTGGACGAGGGCGACGGCCCGTATGACCTCGGGGCCTGCTGGCGGTAGCGGCCTTTGCCGCCCTTGCCGCCTTTGCCAGCAGGTTGGGCGGAGGCAGGCCACGAGCCACAGGTGCCGCCGGAGCACCCGGAAGATGGCTGCGCGACGAGGGCAGCGGCGCCTGCAGGGGCGGCGTAGGCAGGCCGCGGGCCCAAGATGCCAGCGGAGCAGCCGGGGGCCTGCTGGGCGATGAGGGCAGTAGCGCCGGCGGTGGCGGCATCGCGCGCATGGCGTAGCTCGGCCAGCTCAAGCAGTGTGCAAGCTTCGCTGAACGACGGCAGCTGGGCGCGGAAGGAGATGTTGTCGATGGCGTTCCCGAAGCTTGGACGAAGGCCGCGGAGGAGGTTGAGGACGAGGTCCGGCTCCGAGACGGTGTGGCCGACGTCGCGGAGAGCGTCAGCGAGCATCTTGATGCGCTGGGCGTAGTCGGCGACGGAGAGCTCGCCCTGCATGAGCGTGTGGAACTGTTGGTTGAGGTAGACAGCCCGAGTCTCGCTGTTGCTGCGAAACTTGCCCTTGATGGCAGTCCAGAGAGCTTGCGCAGATTGATCCGGTTCCACCGTGACGGAGAGGACGTCCTCATGGACACATCCGAACAGCCACGAGAGGACGGTGCAGTCCTCCTGTACCCAGATGGGATCGGTGGGATTGGCAGGGACTGGACCATCGATGTGAGGTAGGAGATTAAACTTGCCGCACATCACCTTGAAGAAGTAGGACCACATCGTGTAGTTGGATCTCTTCATGCTGAGGACGAACGGCACATGGGCCTTGATGGAGGCTGTGTTGGCAGCAGGCGTGACGGAGAGCGCAAGCGCGGGCGTGGAGAAGCTCGTCACGGCGACAGTGGAGGAGTTGGCCGAGGAGGCCGCGGCGCCCGTGTCAGACATGGCGGCGCGGCAGGACGGAGAGGGCAGCGGAAGAAAATTGCCGTCGGACGGAGACCGGCGGCGGCGGCGGCGGCTAGGGTTGACAGGTCAGGAGAGGAACCCTAATCTGATACCATGTAGAAGTGGATATTTGGGGAAGGCTCGGCCACGATTGTGGCGGCATCCATTGCATATATATAGAGTTTGTACATGGAGATATACATGGACGGGAATACCTCAGGATCTAAACATCCTATATAAAGCGATATGCATCCGTTAGAGATATACATGCTATACATGTTAACAGATATTCCACATGCAAGTACAAAGAACTCGCCGCCGTCGAGCCCGTAACCGAGACCATCCTCGCCTCTTTCACCATATTTGCAATGGGAAAATACAAATCCGTGCAACATCCAAATGAATGTCACCGGAAACTAAACTCTCACTAGCCCACAACCATGGCTATATTTATCGATGATGGCGTCTTCGACTCGCCACCACTGTCGAGACACATCCTCCTCCAGTGCTCCATGCCGACGAACTTGACGACGCCGCACCGCCGCCGCCACCCTCTTCGACTGAACTACTAGAGAAACCTAACCCAAACAAACACCACGGTCGCTGCCAAAAGCGAACACTGCGGGACGACCTACCTATCTAAACCTATGAGGGAAAAAAGCGGACGTCAGGATGCTGGGCCTCCCTCCTCCGCCGATGGTGAGGCTGTTGGAGACGAGGGGGCCGGCGTTGCCTTCTCTTTCTGGAGTGGCCGCCGCGTTTCTTTCTTTATTGACCAGGGTTCAGTGCAAGTGTGCAACAGCTAGCCAAGCAGTTTGAGGACTTACGATGCAATTTTCCTCTCTTTAACATACTTCTCTATATTACTACTGACCTCTAGCTCTTAGCTAAGCAAAATAGTATTCATTACCCGATTAAGCCCTGTCCGGCGAGCTCAGCACTCAGCTGTATTATAAAAATATGTGCTAGCTCCTTTTCCCAGGACCAGGAGTAGGCCTCCACACCTGCATCTGGCAATTGCCACAAGAAAAAAGAGAGACCAGATCGGGAAGATCGGGGAAAGGGATGGCAATGGCAACTAGGCCTGCATCTGGTGCGGCTGAGCTCATCGCCAAGGGAAGGGAGTCGGCCGCCGTTCTACAGGCCCTACTCGGCCATCAGCCCCCGGCAGCCAGAGAGATGCCACACGGCATCCGGGGACTCGTTGAGCAGATCCTTCACTGCTGCGACCGCGCGCTCGCGGCGCTAGAGGAGGCCACGGAGGCCGCTGCCGAGAGTGGCAATGTCATGAAGCGCAAGCTGGACCGCGGCCCGGACGCTCCTCGAACGAGGAGCTCCAAGAGGATGAGGTAACCAATGGTTTACTCATGCATGATTGCTGAAAATATTTTTAGTCTTACTGCTAGATCAGCTCACTGATTAATGCCAATTTGCAGGGGAAGTGGTGGCGAGAGGGGAACAAGAGTTGAGAAGAAACGGACAATGGAGGATGGATACATCTGGAGGAAGTACGGACAGAAGGAGATCCGAGACCGCAAGTACCCAAGGTGCGGCGACCTGATGATTACAAACATTCTCGTAATGTCTTCAATAAAGAAAAGAAGAACGATATATTCTCGTAATCATGGATTATTTGATCACGCAAGTGATCGTCCTCCTAAGATATTAATCACGGATCATCATTTGTTCTCATTGTTGTTCGATCACAGGTTCTACTTCCGCTGCAGCTACTACGAAGATAACGGCTGCAAGGCCAGCCGGCGGGTGCAGCAATCTGATGCCGACCCCTCCGTCTACCTCATCACCTACTTCGGCAAGCACACCTGCGGCCGTGACAATAACAACGACGAGCCGCCGGCGCCGTTCGTCATCAACTTCAGTTCAAGCAGCACCGCCAGAGACAGGCAGCCAAGCCGTTCGCCGTGGCCGTCCTGTGACGACGGAGCCGTGGTAGTGACTGTGAGCGAGACATCGGAGATCTGCGGCCTGTCGGAAGGGAAGGAACTGCCAGCGGACACAACAAGAAAAGTGGATGCACTGATCGAACAGTCAACGCCGGTGCCGGAGCTGGCTGGTATGAGATCGCCGGAGTGGGAGCCTCTAGATGGATGCTTAGACTGGGAGCTCGGCGAAGACGAGAGCTCGTTTGATTTTGGAGAATTTAGCAAATTCGATTACTTTGTTTTGCTTCAATAGAAGGAATGAAGTGCTAACCATTTGTCAGCCGGCTATGCCGTGTCCTGATAGAGACGATAGATGAAATCTGTTGCTTTGTCAGACATCAGGCTTCATGTAAGTTGAGAGATGTATGAAATGGTATGTGTCTGCGTATAATTGTATTGTTTTTCCACAATTCCAAACTGGGATAGATTTACATTTAAATCTAGCTATGTATATTTGATCATTTTGCTTCATCTGTATGAAGGACCGAAATGTGATACAACCATGATTTTATACATGATGAATGATCTGAAATGTTGATCGGACTTTGGTCCCCTTGCATGATGTTAATAATAATATTAAGACAAATATTTTATGAGGGAAAATAAGTTATCTGACTCTTGCAAAAACATTATTGTAAAAACACCTACTTAGTTATTAAGAAAAGAATTCATCACAAATGTATTGCATATTATCACAGATTTGTGATGAATAAATACTCGCAAAATTATGAATTATCTGAAATGTCGATCTGAATTTGGTCCCCTTGCAGCGGGATGATGTAATGATCTTAACACAAATATTTTATGAAGGGAAATAAGTTATTAATTGATTATTGCAAAAAAAATTATTATAAAAGCATCTACTTAATTATTGGGAAACAAATTCATCATAGAAGTATCGCATATTTTTTTTTTTGAAGCGAAACAGGAGGGGATTCCCCTACTGTGTTTTTATTAATTAGTTGTCAGTTTTTATGTACATGGTCAGCGAAAGAAAGAAAAGTTACAAGGATGCTAGCCAGGCCGTCATGGCATCGTGACGTCGTTGACTAGCTCTATAGTACATGAGAGTGAAGATCTCTTTGAAGTCCTTCTTCCATTTTGGAAAGCTAATGGCTGCCCCATTGAAAATAATATCGTTTCTCTGTGTCCAGATCGCCCAAGATGCTATCATTACCACTTCCATGAAGCAATCATATGCAAAGTGTTGCTTCTGCTCCTGTACCATTTCCACCAATGGCAGCGCAAGATCCCAAATGATTTGTATTGAGGCCCAACAAAGCTGAGAGAAGGAGCAGCCAAAGAAAAGATGGTGGACAGTTTCCTCAATGCCATTGCCACATAAGACACAGTTAACCGAGGGGACTGCAAACCTCTTGCGCCGCAGCAAATTTCTTGTGTTGAGTCGATCATTCAGCAAGAGCCAAAAGAAGACTTTATGTTTTCCTTGGCAACATGACTTCCATAACCACTGAAAGGGAGCTGCTGCAGCCATATAACCAATGATTTGAAGGTATGCATTCTTGGATGAGTAGGTACCTGATCCCCAAATATAAACCCACTTATCATCTTCATTAGCATCACGGTTCCATTCGCCCAGAGTTTCCACTAACTCAGCCAATTGATGAGAGGCAATGGGTGATAGTGGCAGATGAAAGAGCCGCTCATAATCTGGTAGTAGGCCCAAAAACTTGTTTACACTAATATTAGGCTCTCTAGCAAACGAGTGGAGCTCAGGATATAAAAGTTTCAAAGTGCCAAAGTCCCATACGTCATTCCAAAGCATCGTTGTATCCCCCTTTCCAACTATCACCTTTGCTATACCCCTGTATGTGTCAAATAATCTGCAAAGAGCTCGCCACCAGAAAGAGCCCCTAGGGCCACGCGCTTGAGGGGAGATTGGGGCAGAGTAGAAGGCTCTCCATGTCAAATTGACCCATGGAACATCCACCTTATTCAGGAATTTGTGAATGTGCTTCAAGAGCAGAGCTTTATTTTGTGCAGCTATATTAACAATTCCAAGACCACCCTGCTCCTTTGGCCTGATGCATTTTTTCCATCCCGCCAAACAGTTGCCCTTCTTATGAAATCCAGAACCTCTCCATAAACAACGACGCCTATATTTGTCAATCTCCTCCACCACTTCACCTGGGAATTTAATAATACACATGGCATACGTAGGCAAAGCCGTGAGAACTGAGTTGTTGAGTGTAAGACGATCAGCATAATTAGTGAAAGGGGAGATGCCCATGAGCCTTTTCTCAATTCTACTGATGATTGGTAAAAAGTCAGTCACTACAGGCTTGGTGGTTCCAAGGGGAAGCCCAAGATACGTGAATGGCATTGCAGCCACTTGACACCCCAGAGTTGCAGCCAGGTGTGAAGCCTTCTCATCAGATAGATTTATCGGCACCAAAAAGATTTGCCAAAGTTCACCCGTAAACCAGTAGACGATGCAAAAGTTTCAAGTAGACACTTGAGAAAGAAAAGTTGTCTTCCATCTGCTGGCATGATTATCAATGTGTCATCAGCATATTGGACGATGGGATAGTCCTGTCCGTATGAACTGTCCAACGGTAGAGATATAAGGCCCTTTGCATAAGCATCATTAACTAAAGATTGTAATAAGTCTGCCGCCAACACAAATAGAAGTGGTGACAATGGGTCACCCTGCCGTACTCCTCGTCTGCAATGTATGGTTTTACCTGGCACTCCATTTAGGAGAACCTGTGAAGTACCCGAAGAGAGGATGGCTGAAACCCATGAAAGCCATTTCGCCGAGAATCCTTTATGTTGCAGCATGCTAAGAATCACGTGATGTTCCACCTTGTCAAAAGCCTTCTCGAAATCAAGCTTCAAAATGACAATTTCCTTCCTCGAAGTATGACATAAATATAGATATTGGAATGCCCAAGAAAGGCAGTCTTGTATGGTCCGGGTCTTAATAAACCCATACTGATTCTGATGAATGAGAGAGCATACAACAGATTGCAGCTGATTAGCCATAGCCTTAGTGATGAGCTTGATAGGACACCCAAGGAGTGAAATTGGTCTGTAGTCATTCACAGTCTCCGGAGATGAAACTTTGGGCACCAAGGTAATATAGGATGAGTTGATACTGCGCACATCAAGATCACCATGGTCGAAAGCTTCAAAGAGATTATAGAAGTCCTGCTTTATTATATTCCAACATTTCTTAATGAAGTGCCCATTAAAACCGTCGGGACCAGGGGCCTTATCTCCAGGCATTTCTTTTACAAGTCTGTCAATGGCTTCCCTAGTGAAAGGGGCATCCATGTCAGGAAGTTGAACAGGGTGAATGAGAGTTGCTAGATCAAAAGCCATGTCCAAGCATTCAGTCTGACCCAGCCTGTCTTTATATGCACCCCATAAAACAGCAGCTTTGTGATCATGTTCAATAGCAACAGAGCCATCATTCAACCTGAGTTGTGATATGTAGTTTCGTCGATATTTCTGTGTGGCTACAGCCATAAAAAGCTTAGTGTTTTCTCCTCCAAACCGAACCCACCTGATGGTGGCCCGTTGCTTCCAGTAAATTCGTTTAGCTTCCAACAAATCTAGCAGGTGCTGCTTTAAATTCTTTCTCAGATTTCTTTCAATGACAGAGAGAGGGCGTTGCTCTTCCAACCCATCCAACATAGCTAGGACCCAGCTACTATTATTTATCAACTTGTTTAGCTTTGATAGCTCTCGGCTCCAAGATTTTAGCCCTCGTCTAAGTGTCTTGAATTTGGCCGAAATAAGACAAGCCATGTTTTCCTTGAAACAAGGAAGTGACCAGTACTGCTCAACTGTTGGAAGAAAATCAGTGAAGGTGGTCCAGTAATTCTCAAAGCGAAACAAAACTGCCTTTGGGATATTTGTCTCCATCTGAACAACACACGGCACATGATTTGAAGTTAATCTTGAGAGAGCATAAGCCAAAGTATTAGGGAAAGTGATAGTCCAGTTAGAGCTAGAGAAAATCCAATCTAGCTTCTCGAGAAGTGCATCACTCTGCATATTACTCCACGTAAAAGACCGACCCTTGAGAGGAATTTCCACTAAGTCCAAGTGATTGATGACATCATTGAAAAGCAACATATTTTGTGAATTGCCTCCCGGCCTATTCCTGTTATCTGGCCCTCTCATGAGATTAAAGTCACCCATGACTAACCAGAGATCAAAACGTGTGGCATCATAATTGTATAACCAGTTAATGAATTCAGCTCTAGGCTGAGTAGCACATGGGCCATAAACATTTGTCAAGTACCAAGTCTGTCCAGATTGATTAGAGACAAGTTTCACAGTAAGAGCAAACCTATGTGAGTCCACCACCGACCCCTTAAAAAGATTACCATGAAGTATCGCATATTATCACAGATTTGCAATGAGTAAGTACTCACAAAATTACGATTATATGCCACCATCGTATCACATTGGGTTGATTGAAGAGATGTTGTCATCATACAATTTATGCATAATTAACACAAGATAATGTCATATGAACCCCGACGGGCAGTTCCAATAATTTAGCCAAAAAATTTGTTAGTATGTTAGGGGAGGGGAATGACTCACCTTTTTCCTGTTATACAAATTAAGTCAACCCCGAACGAATGGAGACTATGGGTGGCATATTGAACGGAACTCCGGCTCTGCTTGGTGTCTACAAAACTTGCACTCTCTCTTGTCCTTAAATACTGCATGTCAAGATCTACACGACCTCCTGCCACACCATGCTTGGAAAGGAGTCACCGCGCGTCCAACTACAGGATGGTGACGATGATACTGTGGTATAGGGCTATGGGCGCCAGGACGGTGATGATGACTTCCTGTCATGCATATAGGGTTGTAACAGTCTTACAAAGTCTGCCTCATCGCGTGCCTATGACAGTATAAGAGATAACTAGGCTAGCTAGGTCATAATAACCCTAGATATAGTGGTTGTGATGTCACAAGACTTGAACCCCTATTGTAATAAAACGGCGATGTATTCCGATCCAAGGTAAATGATGTACATGAAATATCTTCCTATGGTACGAAAACAATGGCAAACCCCATATGGAATGGGGTTCCCATCTTTCACACCGGCACACATAGCACTGTTGCTCTGCTTATATCAAGGCTCTAATCGCAGTTTGGGGTAAGTTTCGTTGGCCAAACACAGTGAAATTAATATTTGAACCAAAGATGTGGCATTCCAAGTGCTAATGACACATTAGTTCGTAACAAACATAATACAGTAGTTCCCTACCTCCTGCATGTGGAAGGAATGTTCCATACCATTCTTCTAATAATAGTGGTGTAGGGAAAATATTCTAATGAAAAACCTGTATCAAATGCACTAGCCAATGTATTTTTCTAAGGTTGGTTCTGTACCAGTTCTATAGTAATATTGTATTCAGGTACGTTCTAGTAATCTATATTTTGTCCCTGCTAACTATTTCAATATATATCAATCTAGTTTTGCTAACTATGTTCTAGTGAACAAGTACCAATAGATGAACCATATGAATGAATGTTATATATATAATACATGCACATGCATTAGGTGGAACGGGAGGGACCACCCATCGTTAATAAACATATCGTTAACATTTTGGCATTATTGTTAGCTTCACACCATCTATATATATGAAAGAAGATGTGTGTTGTGCAAGAATCAATTCAATAATTAAACACTCTTACCAAAAGAAAGGGAGTGCTATATAAGACAACACCGAACTGGTTTAGTATTCCTTAATCGGTGGGGGGGGGGGGGGGGGGGGGTACATGACTACCATGTGCATTTATATGAGCACATGATAATGTGTTGTACAACTGTATACACATTGATGAAATTTTATATTTTTATGTACTCTGGATATGATGTAGATACACACATTTAATATCGCCTTTTGTATGAGAGTAAGGGATACGATTTGTGTTACATTTTGAAGATCATTGGTTAGAGTGTGGAACCACACATATGTTATAGCCATATGTGCAAAAACAAAATGTGTTGTATGTCATGCCAGTAGCAGAAATAGATAAGCTTGGAGCCAAGAAAAACGACGAGCAGGACAGGGGTGTGCGGCATGGCAAGGAAATTGTTCCTAGGCCTCATTTTTCTGCTAGGTAATATTGCAAGTGCAAACTCATGCTTGACAACGAGTGTTGCCTACTTAAATCTGGTTGGTCTTACAGTCATTCTCTGATTCTTGTATGCATTAATGTTTATTGGACTTTTGGAGATGCTTGGCATAGTCGCCTGCATGCAACTGTTAGAAAGTAAATATCCCCTCAGGCCCAATTTGTTGAGTCCAATAAGATTGGGGTCCGAAGGCTCTAGCTCTGACATAAAGGGTGTAGGCCGCTTTATTGGAAGCAAAATACTACATCTGCGAATACAGAGTGAAGCAACCCGTACTCTAGAATCTAGCGAAGTTACCCGATAAAATCTACACTCCAAAAATTAACTAAACTTATGAATTTTCTTTTGGTTGAGCTCAAGATAGCTCAATCATTTTGGACCAATTCAGCTCAACTTTTGAGCCAAATTGGCTCAAGCCTGGCCCCATCGAACCTAATATGCACTACTAGAAATCGGTTTTTTCCCGAGTGTCCCAACCTTTCCCGAGTGTAATATTTCGGGCACTCGGGAAAGGCTAGATTTCCCGAGTGTCGACCTTGGTACACTCGGGAAAGCTCAAACACTCGGCAAAGGTGAGATTTCCCGAGTGTCGGCTCGACGGGACACACGGCAAAACAATACACTCGGGAAAACCTACCTTTCCCGAGTGTCACACATGTCGACACTCGGGAAATGCTGAACACATGTCCCGTGCAATCAAGGGGATGTTAGAGCTAACGGTCGGAGGGGCTTTCCCGAGTGTCCCTTATGGTGACACTCGGGAAAGGTAGGTTTTCCCGAGTATCCACTTCATGCACTCGGCAAAATACTTCTTTTTTTCATATTTTGCCAACCAAATTTTTTTCTTGACCTATACACATGTCATTGTACATTATATTTAAATTTGGTTAATTTCACGATCCATTTACTAAATTTAGTAATTTATTTTCCTTATTTGTATTTTTTGGTGATAAGTCAAAATTGAATTGCAACTCACTCGAATAATGGAATCGAGGTAATGAAAAAATAATATTCATGTTACTGAGTTGAACCTGACACCGTATCCACGAGATGAAATGAAATTTCGCAAATTTTGTTGATGAAATTATCATTCGAGCGTGTGACCGATTAGTTTTAAATTCTATAAAATACAAATATGGTCGAAAAATTCTGATATTTATCAAGATGTCACGATACCATATGGGGATATTGTGATAAAAAATAGAGAAGGTTTCGTGCAAGTTGTCACGTACATTGTTCACAAAATGGAGAATCTCTGAAGAGGAGACATATAGTTTAGAATGGGTCATTAAGATTTGAAACACATGGTGTGACGAAATTGAATTTTACTTCAAACCTATTTTTTGTAGACACGAGTCATATAAACAGTGCATTGTAAAAGTTTGGATAATTTTTGAATTTATTTGCTATTTTATAATTTTTTTTAAGCTGCTGATGAATTACATTTCCCGAGTGCTTGATTGTTATACACTCGGCAAAATGGTAAATGTTTTGCGAGTGTAAAAAATAAACACTCGGAAAAATATTTACTCTTGGGAAATGAACAGAGCGGGAGAAAAATTTGGCGAAGTCCGAGCTCCCCCCCCGCCCCTCCCCCTTTCCTGAGTGTCTTGAATCTAGGCACTCGGGAAAAAGGGGGGGGGGGGGGGGGGGGGGGGGGGGGGGGACTTAACCAAAATCGCCACCCACCTGCCGTCTTCTTTCTTCGAAATCGAAACACATCCCGCCGCCGCCTCCCTGCACGCGCCGCTGCCGTCGTCACCGTCTTCCGCGCCCCTGCCCTCGTGCCCCCGCCCCTCGCGCCGCCGCCCTTCCCGCAGCCCACCGCGCCCGTGCCCTCCCGCCGCCGTCGCCCTCGCAAGCTGCGGCCGCCGCCCTCGCACGCCGCAGCCCGCCGCCCTCGCCGTCGCTAGCCCCGGCCGCGCCACCACCCGTGGCCCGGTCCCGCGATGCCCCGCCCTCGCCCCGCCCAACCCCGTCCCCGGCGTGCCGCCGCGGCCCGCCTCCGCACTCCGACGACCGTCCCGCCGCGCTGCGCCCCGGCACCCGTCCCCGCCCCCAGCCGCTGCCCCGGCCCCGCTGCGCCGCGCCGCGCCCCCGGCCCCGGCCCTGGCCTTCCTCAGCGCCGCCCCGTCCCCGGAGCCGACGCCCCTCGCCGTCGCCGCCTTTCCCCGTCGCCTGCCCGCTCGGTACTGCAGGTAGAGCTCCCGTCACCGTGAGTTTGTTTTTCTTTTTCTGTTTTGTGACTGGTAATTACAAAATTGAATTGTGAAATTGATTGGTAGCTATGAAATTGATTGGTAATTGCAAAATTGAAATTTGAATGGTAATTGTGAAATGCTTGCAAATTAAAATTTGTGTATGTGAAATTGATTGGTAGCTATGAAGTTGATTGGTAATTGATTGGTAATTGTGAAATATTTGCAAATGGTTGCTTGTATGTTGTGAAATATATGAGTTGTGGTTGTCGGCCATCGTGCCGTTGTTTGTTGCAGGTTTTGGAAACCTCACCGTGTAGGGGAGGTGCTGCCGAAATTTATGAAATTGACACTATTTTGTTCTATTTTTTTGTAGTGAGAGACTGTTCCATCGTCCTCGAGTCGTCACTTTGCAGGATAGCAAGGTGAGACAGAAAAGATCCCATCTTTTTCATTCAAGTTTGTAGGTCACGAGAAACCTAGTTAGGCGTCTCCCGTTCAAAAAAGATACGGTTGGAAATATGCAGTTCTTTGCATATCTATAGCCGTATCGGTTTCGAATTGTCCACGTTTTTTGGACAGCCCGAGGATGTGTAGATGGGTTAGTTTTCGTGCTCTACTCCTATCCGAGACAGAGTTTCGGCACCATCTCCCTGTTGTTCTCCGGATACACAATCTCCTTGTTAAGACGTGTATTTGGAGAACAGCGGGGAGGTGCTGCCGAAATTCTGTCTCGGATAGGAGTAGAGCATGAAAACTAACCTCATCTGCACATTCTCGGGTGGGATTAGGACCTATCTTCACCTATTAGACTGTATAAGTGAACGGTAGATGCAATTGATTTATCTATTACTCGGTGATATGTTAGAGGATGGATGACCGTGAGTGGATGTACACGGGCCGCCAAAGTCAGAGTTCGTGGACTAAGGAATGGATTAAAAAGACTCAAGGTTTCATGAACAAATCATGTTTCTTTCCTCAGTCGAGGACTCATGGTGGTGAGCCTATCAACACCTTCAAGGCTTTTGCTTTGTCCCACAAGGGCAAGGCGACGGCGGAGATCCACTACAATCCGGAGGACCCGCTCGAGGCGTACAGCAATCCGTCCGCCTATAGCTGCCTCAGTTCGTACTCAGAGGTGGCGAAGGAGGTCTATGGACAAGACTATGATCCGAGGTCACACGACCTCGATGGAGAAGTTGTCATGAGGGCTGGAGGAGGCAAGAAGCATGGGCGGTACTATCTCCGTGACAGCGTCATCGACACAGCGAGTACACCCACACTCTCCCAGATTCGTGCACGGACCGTTAGCGGTGGCCCGAGCATACGCGGATGACCGACCGCTACACAGGCCCTCCAGGTTATTACTGTCACAATCCTCATTCGTTTAATTTTTCCATTTGATTCAATATTGCACTCGAGTTTAACATTTGATTCAATATTGCAGGCCCAGCTTGCGGACGAGAGGATGAGGCGGGAGCAGCTCGAGGCGACTTTGACGCAGGAGGTGCAGACGAAAGTGCAGGAGGTGCGACAGCAGATGTAGACAGAAGTGCAGGATATGTATGCCTTCTTTCAAGCTCAGTTCGCGGTGATGGGTCACCAACTGCCGCCACATCCGACATGGGCTCCTCGTCCTCCCATTTATTCTCCGGTGAGTCTCTTAGCAACCTTACACAACTTAGAGACTTAGAAAACATAGAGAAACTTACAGACTTAGAAAACCTAGAGACTTAGAAAACCTAGAGACATAGAAAACTTAGTTGTGCTATACATGTTGTATCACAAATGTTATGTCTTCCTTTGTGCAGCCGACGCCTGGGTCAGCGGGGTCGAATGCTGGGGCTGTGGTGCAAGACGTGGATCTATCGACAGCTCGCAATCTTTTCCCACCAGCACCCCCACCCTTTGATCCATAATTTGTGTTTTGTGGACTATATGTGTCGCTTGTGAGTGGTTGTGAACTATTTATGGACTTGTATGCGTTTGTGGACAATTTGTGCACTTGTGACCGTTTGTGGACTATTTGTGGAGTTGTGAACACTTTGTGGACTATATGTACCTTAATTGTTGAATTGTGGACTATTTGATGATTTGGATGTGGATGTGGTTGTCAAAGTGGATGCATATTGTCATATATATTAAATGCCTGAGTTTGTCAATTGGATTCGTCGAAAAAATAAATAAAAATGGTTCTGGAAAACATCTTTCCCGAGTGTAATTGCACAAACACTCGGGAAAGGTGGGAGCCAGGCTTTCCCGAGTGTAATTTTAAATTATACTCGGGAAACCCCAAAAGGGGGGGGGGGGGGGCTTTCCCGAGTGTAGTTTTCCTCTTTGACACTCGGGAAAGCTTCAATTTTTTCGAGTGCCGGTTTGACACTCGGGAATCTTCGCCGTAGGAATCCATGCCGAGTGCCCTTTCCCGAGTGCTACACTTGGGAAAGCTTTTCCCGAGTGTTTTTAGACCTTTTCCGAGTGCCCACTCGGAGAAACAGGGGATCCTGGTAGTGATGGGCAAAATAGCATTATTGGGCTATGTTAGGTATATCAACCTAATTAAATTAATTTTGCAATCAATCTTTTTCATACCTTCGTGTATACTTTACAATGAGGCAAACCAATCATATGCATCTTGCCCCCCCCCCCCCCCCCCCCCCAAGCCCTGCTGCAGCCCGGCCCGTTGATTCCGGAGGGCTCATTGACCAAAGACCATACAACGGTACGACTACTATGTACTAGCATCTCTCTTCATCCTATCTGTTTCTCCGATCATACTCCACTTCTTATTCCTCTACAACAAGGAGTGGTAAATGACGATGACATGGGGGAAAGGACCACATGGACATATAGGAAGCAATGTGTGTTCAGAATAACTTATTGTTGGGCGTTTGGAGGCGTCTTGTTCAATCGCTCTAGTTCTTAATTTTGACAAAATATGTAGTATGTAACCTGTCGTTAAAATTCTTTAAATAATAATGTAGAAACTACTGTACAAGTTTAGCCGAGTACTTGGTAAACCTAAACATGTTGCTATAAAATTACAAGCGGCGTCGTCTCTCACGGCTGCAGGTAGCGTGAAGTCACGTGACATCTGTGTGGCGATGCAGCAAGTCCACGATCCAAAATCGTGTTGCCTCTTTCTTGCGTAAAATGGATTTATAGTAATGCTGGAGGGGCACCTGAAACGGATTTAGTATGTACTAATGTTGCCGTGCTAGTGCCTTGATGCTGATGCGACTCTGACTATTGGTCGAGAACGTGGCAAGCAAGCTGCATCTCAATTGGTGGCTTTACCATTGACGAAATGCATTCAGTACGTATTAGGACAGATTACAGACAAGAAGCAAATATCAAAGTACAGATCGGTGGCCCAAATTGTATTATGTTGTCCTGGACGCTGGCATTCCCACTATCCAATCGATCGCATGGTCTCCTGCAAAACACTGCAGCAGAATAAACATATCGTCGACAAGGCCTCTCGATATCCACCTGATCAGAAGGTACGTGACCTGATCGATGAACTTGGAATAATACCCACATGATCATAAACAGGCTGTCTGTAACAGTGTCACATGTGTTTGTCCTCATTCAAGACACGGCACGACGCGGTGATCGGACTTTACGCAATAGAAAACTAACGATAGGAGCTCACGTCATGCTGCTGACGCTACCACAATGACGCAGCATGCAGGGGCCGGCGCTGGGAGCACACCACGCAGTGGCTCAGAACGTGGGCTGGCGTGTTTCGATCGCCATCGCAGTGCCGATTATTGATTATATTGGATGAGTTCATTAGCTGTTGATCTGTTTGTCCTGAGAACGAGAAACCTGATGATGGGATCATGAACACATCTGATGTGCTGGGAGAACAGAAAGGGCACACCCTTGCTGGTTACATATCACCTAGTATATGGTAGTCATTTAGTACACGGCTAGTATTGTATTGTACTAATTTTTTAAATTAATTTATAATTGTCTTATCATCATTTTTTATCATTATTATTTGCAGTTATTATTTTTACAACGACAATAGTGTGGAATCTTTTAATCTATATATAAATATTTCGAGCTATTTTGAATGGCAATGGTTGGTAATTTTTAAAACATATGGGGTGTGCTTTGGACTGATTTTTTCATTATGATAGTGGTGGGTAATTCTTAAAACATGTGATGTGCATTTTTAGCTAATATTTTCATAATGACAGTAGTGGTAATTTTTCTTTGATTAATATGATAATTTGTAGACTTTGAGAGCGAACGTGGTGTCTCTTGGCCAAATATTAAGTTAATAGATGTATACAAAACAAGTTGTTGTACAGAAAAATAAAAAGAGGCAAAAGAAAATAAAAGAAAACCCCATGATTATTCAATATTCATTGGTTTAACGAATTACAATGCAAGTCTACATTGATCCTTCTAGCGCCTTACAAGTTCCAAATGTTGCTTTATGATCCCAGGAACCTGATTATGTTTCATGCCCGGGTCTCGCCGCCTCGTTGGCACTCAATAACTGATTTTCCAAAGATGACAACAAACCACGCGAAAGCCTCATGCCATGGGGGAAATAGTTAATCCTCTAAACCATGGAGTATTTACTAATCTAACAAAAACACCTGGTTACTCCAACTTTGGTCTGCAAGTGCTCGTACTATTCTTTTTTCCTTCCCCAAGAGGATTGAGGAGGATTAAATCCCTCATAAGTCAGGTGTAGGGATTTAAAATCCCTTCCATCCCATTCCCCCGCACCCAAAATACCTCTTCAATCACCACCAAACGAACAATGTGTGACAAGGTTTAGGAAACGGAAAACTTAAGAGAACATGCAGTCTATAGTATGTATATCTACCATGTAGCTACAAGCATTCCATTGTCCTCGCAAAAAAAAACTCAGTTCAACATCCCTCTCTCAAGTTAGCATTGTTTCCATGCATCAAGTAAGAGCATCTCCAAGAGAGCCCCGTAAACCTTCATTAAATTTAGTTATTAGAATTTTAGGCAAAAAACCATCTCCAACAGGGCCCCTAAACAACCCCTAACTTTCCCATAGCCCCTAAACTCCCCTCATTTGTAGCTACAAACAGGGGAAGAATTGGGGCCCCCATTCCTTCTTTTTCTACTACAATTAATGTTTTTGTGGCCCCAAATGCTGATGTGGCCCAATCAAATTTGTTTTGATCCACTTTTAGGAAGGGACTGTTGGAGAAGGGAGAACAAATTGCCCCTCATAATTTTTTAGTTGCTCCTAAAAACAAGTTTATGGAGCCAATTTTATGGGGTTCTCTTGGAGATGCTCTAAGGCTTCGTCTTTAATATGATAGGCCAATTTGCAGCTAAGCGTGCACAATTGTTTATATGCTAACAACCGTGTGATGATCATTTCCGGACTCGTCACAAAAGGAAAAGTTAAACTAGGAGCACAATTTTTTTTTTTTTTGAGATGGCGAGGTCAGGTACTCTAAATATGATGCCCCTTTAGACGAAGGGCCACACCTATACATGTATATTTTTGTAATGAGAAACTAGGAGGCATGATGACAACTCAACTTGATAGATATAGACTTTTATATCCATTTACAATCTACGTACAGATAGATCTTCAACATGCACATAATTTTAGAAGATTACTCATAGTGCCTGCTGGAAGGTTATTTTCAATTGACCACACATTTCTTATTCGGGGGTAAATATATAGGACTTATGGTTGGTTGATGCTGGGGTACCTGTTTCCAGTTTGTCTACTTTTGACCTGAATCAAACCAATAATAGTCATTCTCGTCTACATATAAGCCTTTGCTGAACTCCATGTTTTCCTCTCTTTCCTGTAGTTATGTTATAAAAGCATGCATATCATAGGCCATCAAATTTAGCCCTGAATCTCCCAAGTATACATGCTGGGTTAATTGTATATTCAGGCACACCAACAGACATGCACCTACCACTTTCACCGAAAAGGCGCAATATATGTACACTCTTTAATCGACACACATATTTAATTAGTTGCCAGCATCCATTATCTTAATTGTAAGCATTATCTCTCTAGTCTATGGTTTAGTCCTTCGTATACTCATTATGCAAGCTATTAAAATTAACCACGGTCCCAGCACAGCCTCCACATCTTTCGCCATCTCAACACGGTCCAAGCCGCTGCCGCTGCCCTTGCCGACGCTTTCGAATCAGAGGGATGTGGCGATCCAGGAGCTCAGAAGGGCCAGCTAGCTTAGGCAGCAGTTGGAGCTCATTCCGGAGCTCGGCTGCCGTCAAGCTGCGGCGGCCAACGAGAGCGAGATTGCCGAGGCCATGGAGTCGTCACTTTGCATCCTCCAGTCGGAGAGCGAGTACACCTCATCCTCGGAGGCCGGGGCGGTGGCTGTTTCGTCGCCTGCAGGCTGCAGCGAAGTGAGCGCAATCCTCCGATGGAATTGTCAGGGGCAAGACATGGTGCCGTCGCCCGTGCAAGAAATGTGAGTCCCATAAAACTGTGAATCTTTGTGCTTTTGTATGCTACATTACTTATAACGTGCTTAGCTATGGGGATCAGCATAAGAGAAGGATTAGCGCTGTTAACTACAGCAGATTTATATCTCATTTAATTTGGGTTTAATACCATGTAAGATGTCATTATTGCTAGCACAAAATTTCTTTCTTATAATTACTCAACTAGTTACCTCGCCTTTGAGGGCTCTAAGGAAAATGCAAGATAATTTTGTGCCTGGAAACATGGAAATTTCCAGATCTTTTCTTAAGAACGAAAAACCTAATAGGATCAGGTTCCTGGATAGATCTTGTTTTACCTCAGTTTCTATAATCTTGTGAGACACATACATCTGTGCTTGCTTCTCGTTTCGGCGCTTTTCCAGATCCATATTTCATGTCTAGCTAGGAAAGTTTGTGTATGATGCTGCTGTCAAACAACATTCAGTCTCACCTCCTTGTTATATATTCAGACTAAGGATATACTGACCGAGACGAGGCACTGGAAAACAACTGGTTCCACTGGAGGAAATATGGTGAAAAGAAGATCCTCCACACTGAATATGCAAGGTATGTCTGTAATGGAGTTCCAACCCTCCAAGTCACTTTCTATAAGATGTGGCATTAGCTCATGAATAGTACGTACTCACCTATTTCCTCCTATCAATCAATAATGAGAAGCAAGAAATCCATTTTCATTATAGAGCACAGCTATACTGAATAAATACTCTCTGAAAGTCTAAAAAACTACTGAATAAATACTCTCTGAAAGTCTGAAAAACTACTGAATAAATACTCTGTTGTGCTACTTTACCATGCGTCATTCAGCTCGTATAATTAGTTTTGATATTACCTATGTTAGACCCTTTTGGGGCTTCATTAGCTTCCTCTTCAGAAACGTCGTTTTGCTTTGATTTTGTGGGGAATCTTTCTTTGTACATGAGCATACTGATCTGGACTCTCTGAAAGGTCTATGAAACTGTTTTTTTTTACATAAATAATTGAAGAAGTTTCTGACAGCTACATACTGATTTGCACACAACCTATTCTTTTGACTTTTGATTGCGATGTTTTTAATTTGCTTCACTAAAACCAAAATCTACCAATTTAGGAGCTTTTATGCTTCCTCATGGATAAACAAAGAGTACATGATCAAGTGCAGTAGTTGGAGCTTAGCTTCCATAAGTGGCTTCAGGAAGAAGCTAAATTAAGATGCATGTTCAGACAATATGCACATATTGTTCGGGTTTTTATTTAATTATTGTATGCTATATAGACTACTTAAAGTTCCCTACCATTAATTGTGAATGAAGCCTTGAAATTCAAGGATTCTTCTTTTCTTTTACTTTGTTATACATGGACTTTAAATTAAATCGTCACTGGAAGTGCATAAGTAGCTAGATTACATTTATCTCACAGATTTAAAAGTACGAAAGGAGTGCAGTTTACATTATATATGTTGCTTGCTGAAGGTAGATAAACCATTCCAGATGGCATTTGAGATTAAAAAGTACGAAACGAGTACAATTTACATTCTGATGCTTCTTGAAATTAGATAAAATTTACAGAAAGCATTTAAGAACAAACTATCGATCCATTTATGTGTACTATTTGCATACACGATTCGTTGGTGCAGATAAAAAACTACGGTAAATTAATGAAATCCCTTCAAAAGTCCTAGTCGGTAGGGGTGCTCAACCACGGTTTAGCCAAACCGTGGGAAAAACCGGTAGAGCAAAATGAACTGTAAGTTACTGTTTGGAGACGGTTTCCAGCAAACCGAATACATCCCTACTAGTCATATGTTGCACTTAATTTGAGTGCATAGAAGTGTGATGAAGAGACCAAAGTTTGACATAATTTATTTTCCACTTATTGGGTGAGCTTTGCATTTTGTTCCTACTTTTGTATAATGCTTTTTACTCGAAGCTCACATGTATACGAGTCCGAAGCAATGATGCCCCCTTTGAGCAGAGCCCATGTATTCAACCTCCTCCATTGAGTAACCATAAGAAAACTCTGTTTGGATTGACAGGAAGATTTCCATAACCACCTATATGCTGGATGAAAAGGTGTATGGTCCATAAGGATTTTTTATGTTCTTGCCGATGAATTAATAAGTTATCTGACCAACTATGCATTTCCAAATATCTAGGGTAAAGGATGATATTTGGTTACTTACCAAAAGAATGGTGTTTTGGGAATTGAAGGTTATGACAAAATATTGTTGGACCGTAGGTCTTTCCATAGAAGGATAAAAATTACCATTGCCATGTTGTGCCGAGGAAATTCTTTTATATTGATCTAGTAGCTATAATTTTTGCCTGCCAATAAATTAGTAGATTACTGCATAAATAATATATATGATTTCCTTTCGGACTTTTCACAATAGGAAAAACTAATAATTGTTTATTTGGATGCATATATATTTACAAGTTCGTCTAGTAGTTTGCAGGCTATACAACAAATGTGGTTACGGCGTGCAGCAAATAAATACGTGCAGCAACAAAACAATATCGACCGTCCACTTTTCATGGTCACCTTCGTCATTGAGCATGTGTGCAAAACCATGTTCCCGGATGAGCCCACCAGCTCATGCAGCGATTCATCACAATTCACAAGTACCCGACTTTCTCATCCATTGATGGAGGGTGTCCCAGGGCTGAAGCAAGCGGAAGCTGTGCACAACTATGGTTAAAATTAGCTGTCTTCTTTTCTGCCATGCATCCATGAAGCCGAATGGGGATCATGTCGAATTCTAACCCGGGAGCCAGGTGCCATTGTCTAGTCCGTCAAATTGAGTGCATCCAAGAAGTTAGCCAAACCTTAATAGTATAAGAATCCATGTCGAGAGTTATCTACTTATTAGTAGCTCCAAAACAGTGCTTAATTTGCTTGGTGCATTACATGGACTGTTGCGATAACAGATCTGAATTTTTTTTTAATAATGAAGTGATGGACATATAGATGGTTTCTCTTTGTACAAGACGGATCCCATTGGCCTATCAAACATGTTGAGGTTTTACTATTTGGTATATCTATATTTGCAGCAGGGGTATTGTACTAGCGCGTTGTCCATAATTGGCTAGCTTCTGATGCATGTAAAAAATGACTCAGTGTTTCTTCCAGATGAGTAATGCTATATCTATCATTACGGGAGACCCCCATTTGCCGAGTGCTAGGAGCACTCGGCAAAGGCCCTCTAGCACTCGACAAATGCTTTACCGAGTGTAGCACTCAACAAAGAGCGCACGACTACTTTCGTTGGCAAAGGGCTCTTTTCCGAGAGTTAAATGTCGGGCACTCAGCAAAGTCTTTGCTGAATGCTCACTTGGCTCTCGGCAAAATAAAGGAGCATGACGGCCCAAAACGGCCGTTAGGCCTGTTTACCAAGTGCCCTGACGTCAGGGCCCAGGCACTTGGCAAGAATCTAGGACACTCGGCAAAAAATCAGACAGATTGCAATAAAATGTTTAAATCCACTACAACCTGGATCACAATCACAACAAATCACACATATATTATCACCATCATCAGAGACACATATATATCATCACCGTCATCATCACAGGCATATAAATCATCGCAAACACTAAACCACATCACCACAACCTCATGTTCAAATAGAAAGTGTCCACATAGTTGAAATAGAAGTTGTCGACGACCACAACTACAAGTTCATCAAATGCAAGAACAACTAGTTGGTTCATGAAATACAAGTACAAATACAACTACCAGTTCATTGACGAGGTGGCCACTGCGAGAAAGCATTTGGAGGGGAAATCGGATTGTTGGATCCCGCGGATTGATTCTGCATGAAGAAGAGATTGCACGTGTAACACAAGATTTGAGATAGAAGCATACGAGCTAAAACATTCGATTACTTAATTGTATCATACTTCAAGGTAAGAAATGAAACTACAAGTATATCAAGTGACTCACCGCCACCGGATTGCCGATAAAAGGAGGAGCACCGATAAGAGGTGGTACAACGAATAGCCCTGGAGGCGGCGGCGGGAACGTCCCAACACTTGGCATGTACTTGTACATCTGCCCCATTTGCTGCTGCATCATCCACTTCATTTCCTTCTGTAGCTGGTTGCCGCGTCGGTGCGGTTGCCGGCCGGGGGCGGCGGCCTGGACGTGGGTGGTAGCGGACGGCACAAGGCGGCGGGCGGCGGCTGGTCATGGCAGGGGCCGACGGGTCGAGGGCGGGGCCGGCCGGGGTCGGGCGTCCCCGCCGGGGGTTGGCGGGCGTCGGGGCCGGGGTCAGGCGTTGGGGCCTCAGGGTCAGGCGTCGAGGTCGGGGCCGGGGGCGGGGGCGGCAGTCGGGGTCGGGGGCGGCGGCCAGGCCAGGGATGGCAGATGGCGGCTGGGGGCGGGAGGCGGCGCGGTGGTGGCAGGCGGGCGCAGCGAGTGAGGGCACGGTGGCAGGCAGGGTGGTGGGCGGGCGTGGCGGGCGAGGGTGGCGCGGTGGCGGGCGGGCGCGGCGGGCGAGGGCTGCGTGGTGGCGGCGGTGGGGAGCTGAGGAAGAATAAGGAAGAAAGGAGGAAGAAGAGGCGAGCCGGGACCTAAGTCCTAATCGACATGTTTGCCGAGTGCCGTGATCTGGCACCCGGCAAAAAACGACTCTCGGCCAAAAATTGTTTTTTGTTTTTGTTAAGTTTTATTTCAAACGTGCTATTCGTTGCCGATTTGATTTCAAATAAAAAGCTTTCAGTGACAAAGTTTCATAACTTTTTGAGATCTACCACTTTTATTTTTACTACTTCTCCATTCGAAATCATTTTAAAAATCAAAATTTCAAATTTGAGAAATTCAAACGTAATTTTCGTTGACAATTTGATTTCAAATCAAAAGGTTGTCAACTACAAAGTTTTATAACTTATCGATATCTACAACTTTTATTTTTACTATTTCTCTACTCGAGGTTCAAACATACTTTTCATTGACATAATTTATGCAAATTAAAGTGTTCAATGGCAAAGTTGTGTAACTTATGAAGATCTACAATTTTTATTTTGTTCTTTTTTGTATCCGGTATAATGGTAGTAACATTGTTCATAAATTTAAAATATATCTCTTCTATATTCTGGAAACTATACGGGAGTTGTAGAGTTTGTGAACAAGTTTACTGGCGTTTTGTTTAATGAAGAAATCACCAAAACAAAAAGTGTAGATTTTGAGAAGTTATACAACTTTGTAGTTTGAAATGTTTTGATTTGAACTAATTTATTGCATCAAAAAATTGATTGAAATTTTGTTTGCCGAGTGTAATGAGAAAACACTCGGCAAAAAAACATCTTTGACGAGTGCACTAAGAAGCTCTCGACAAAGTTCATCTTTGCCGAGTGTCGTCGTGGGGCACTCGGCAATTTTTTCAATCTTTGTTGAGTGCCCGGGCCCACATTTTCTAACGTCTTTAGACGGGCGTCAAATTTTGCTGAGTGTCCACTTTTTGCCGAGAGTCCTTTGTCTCTTTGCCGAGTGCTGGGACCAAGGCACTCGGCAGAGATAACCTTTGCCAAGTTGCTTGCCCTAGGCACTCGGCAAAATTGCTGTTTGCCGAGTGACCGAGGAAAAGCTCTCAGCAAACCCCGAGACACTCGGCAAATGTCCGGTTTCCCGTAGTGTATAATTGGCAACGGCCCGCAAAGAATCCACCCTCGATGAGTAATGCTATATTTTTAGGGACATTTGCAAAACCGGGCTCGTTTCGAAGTCCAATTCTGAAAATGGACCGTTTTTTGACAGTTTGCAAGAATGGACTTGTTTTTTGAAATCGAAGCTGCCGTTTGCCCCTCTTATCCATGTCTGTTAACTGACAGGTTGTTTGAGAATTAAAAAAAAGAAAAACGATTGGAAAATGGAAACTGACCATATTGCCCCTCCCTTGTTCCACCTCACCCGAACAGGCAACCCGAGCCCGACGACTCCCTCTCTGTTCTCTCGGTCTCCTTCTCGTCTCTCCCATGGCGGCGCTGAACCCTAACCCTAGGGTGTGGCGGCGTTGCTGACTGGTGGAGGTCCGGGCGCGGCGCAGGGTGGCGGTGCGGTTTGCTGGCGCGGGGAAGGGTGGCGGGTGGTGGTGGAGGCAGGCTCCGGGCGGCGTGATTCGGCGGGGTCGAGGCGAGTCGCGGCGGGCTCCGGGCGGCAGGGCTCCGGGCGAGTCGAGGCGAGTCGAGGCGTGCTCCGGGCGGCAGGGCAGCGCGGGATCCAGGCAGGGGAGGGCGGCGAGGCCTGCTGCGTAGCGCGGGCCGGCGATGCGATTCGGCGGGGTGGCGGCGCGAGCAGGGCAGAGTCGGCGCGGGCAGGGCAGGTGAAGGAAGAAGAAGAGCAGAGGCTGTTGCTGTTCAAGGAAGAAGATGAGCAGGTCATCAATTTAGTAGGAGATGGAGTCCTCGGCTGCAGACACAGGGTATAAAATCCTCCTTTTTACTGTTGTGCACTTTGATTTGGATGTGTTTGTAGTACAGTGGACACAAAATAGATTGTCATTCATGATTTACTTGTAGGTCTACGCGCAGAGAGTTGAGTCTTGTTGTTAAAATGGGTTCTTATTTCATTATTCCTGATGGGGGTCCAAAGACCTATTCAAGAAGAAAGTTGTTGCCACCAATTGTTGTTGACGCAAATTGCTATGGGCTGATGGAAGTACTAAATCATATAGCTGAGCACTTTATGTGGGGTTCAAAGCAATATATCAGTTTGTTTCGTGCAAGTGATGATGAAAATGCATGTCTCCCAATTAAAAGTGATGAACATTTGCATGAATGGTTTAAGCTGAACATTGATAAGGGGGTGGTGCATATTGATGCTTGGGTTAATGATTTTGTTGGTCCGCTACAATGTTCACCCACTAAGCGTGCATTGCATCCCAAAGTGAGAGAGAAATTATTGGAAACACCGAGTACACCATCTCTTGAGTTGGATCCTTGTGTTGATCCAACCCAACTCACCCAAGATACATCCACATCCATAAAAGAGCCAGTCACATCCACTACCAAAAAAGGCAAAAAACTGAAAAAGAAAGCACGTGATGAGGATTCAGTTGGAGTTGATGAGGAGGGCATGTACTCTGACACTGATTCTCTTGTGGCACTCAGTGATAGCAGCTATGACACTGATTTGGCTGCTTCATCTGACTCTGACATCGATTCCTCCGACATTGAGTTTGATCCTGATGATGAAATAATAGATGATGATGATGAGGAGGACATTCCTGAATTCTCATATGATGTTGATGATCCATGTATTGATGTCGGTGTGATCTTCCCAGATTCTGACCAGTGCAAGGAAGCAGTTACACATCATGCCATCCTGAATGATCATGCAGTTAGAAGCATAAAGAAAGACAATGACAGATTTAGAGCTGTCTGCATGAAAGCAGATAATGGCTGCAAGTGGCAGTTTTTTGCGTCTACAAGCAAGAAAAAATACACGGGCTTAAAGGTAAATTAGTATGTAATTAAAAGATTAATTTCTTATGGGTTGAGGTGTCATATGTGCTAAAATGCTATTTGTTTCATTGACTGCAGGTGAAGAGGAATGGACCAAAGCACACTTGTGGTTCAGTGAACAAGTGCGGTGAAACGATGGCGTCAAATTCTTGGGTTGCTGCACGGTCAGTTCCGTTGTTGAAGGAAAAGCCCACTATGGGGCCAATGGATCTGAAGAAAGAGCTCAAACTGAAGTACAAGGTTGATGTGCCATATGGCAGGTGTTTTAGAGGCAAAGAGAAGGCATTGGACATAATCCATGGGAAGTGGGATGATAGCTATGATATGTTGCCTACATATCATGCTGAGCTTCTCAAATCATTGCCTGGTTCTGTTGTTGATTTGGATACAGAAGAGTACAAAGGAAATGTGTGCTTTAGGAGATGCTTTGTTGCTCTTAAGCCTTGCATTGATGGTTTCTTGCAAGGTTGTAGACCATATATTGCTATGGATTTGACTCACTTGACAGGAAGGTAAAGTAGTATGAGCTGAAAGCTTAATTTGGTGGGTTGAGATGTGATATGTAGTATCTAATTATTTGTTTCATTGGCTGCAGGTCAAGAGGTCAATTGGCTGCGGCAGTTGCAATTGATGGCCATAACTGGCTCTTTTCAGTTGCATATGGAGTGATTGAGACCGAGTCTAAGGAGAGTTGGATATGGTTCATTGAGCATTTGAAGCAAGCAATTGGTTTTCCTCCTGGACTAGTTATTAGCATAGATGCAGGTAAGGAACAAGCACTTGATATTATTTTCGAACAAGCACTTGATATTCTATTGTTTGTGCAAAGTGTTGATATCCCATTGTTTGTGCAGGAAAAGGGCTAGAGATTGCTGTACATGCAGTGTTCCCTGGAGTGGAGCATAGAGAATGCATGAGACACTTGTGGAAAAATATGAAGAAAAATTTCCATGGACCTTTGTTTTCTCAGAACATGTGGGCAGCAGCTAAGAGCTTCACAGCTGAGAAGTACAACTTTCATATGGGGAAGATAGAGGAGAAGAGACCGGATGCATTGGAATGGTTGGATGAGAATCATCCACACATCTGGACTAGAAGCAAATTCTCTGAAGATAGCATGGTAGATTACATCAACAACAACCTCTCTGAATGTTTTAATAGTTGGGTGTCTAAAACCAAAGATTTGCATGTTGTACAAATGCTTGACAAGATTAGGCAAATGATCATAGAGAAGTTTGTTTTGAGGCGCAAAATTGGTGAAAAAATGGTTGGCAGAATCATTCCAGCTATTACAAATGATCTCAATGCTAAAAGCAAGATTGTCAAGGTCGATGAAGTCTTAATATGTGGGAATGGTACAGCTGAAGTAACTGTTGCTAATATAAGGCATGCTGTTAATTTGGGAGAGAAGACTTGTAGTTGTAGAGCTTGGCAAGTGTGTGGAAAACCTTGCAACCATGCTCTAGCTACCATTGCAAAGGTTAGTGGTGAGGTGAACATGGAAGACTTTGTTCATGACTATTTTTCTGTTGAGAGGTTCCGAAAGGCTTATGATGGTGTTTTCAAACCAATGACCTCTCAAGAACACTAGCCACGGGTTGATCTTGGGTACAAGCTCATGAAGCCTAAATTGAGGAGGAAACCTGGGAGGCCAAGGGTATCTAGAATCAAGGCCTCTGATGAACAAGGCACAAGGAAGAAAAGAAAATGCACCGAGTGTGGTGATCTTGACCATATAGCAAGAAAATGCCAAGGAAGCCCTACAGCTAGGCAAAAGAGGATGCTCTCATCCTTAGAAAATGCATCAGGAGAAGGAAGCAATGACCCTATACCTCCAAACACATCCAAGTAAGTTGCTGAATTGGAAGCAATTGTACATTCTTTTGTTTCATTCATCAATTTACTTGCTGATTTTTTCTTTTTTTCTAACATTCTTTTGTTTCATTCATCCAAGTGCAAGTGGAAGTGGAAGTGGAAGTGCAAGTGGAAGTGCAAGTGCAAATGCAAGTGCAAGTGCAAGTGCAACACGTGGTGGAAGACCACCAACAGCAAGGGGAAGGGGAAGGGGAAGGGAAGGGGAAGGGGTGATGGAGGGAGACTTGGTGCTTGGTTCGGTCTTTGAATGTGATGATCTACTATTTCTCGAACTTTCTCTTTTGTTGGACTTGTAATCGTACTTATGTTGGAGACTTATTGTTGCTTTCGATGGACATGTAATCGTACCTATGTTCGACATTTATTTTCGTTTGAATGGTGCTGTTGTCATGTGATATTGGACATGTCTATGTCAAATTTAGTGATCTTGTACTGTTTGCATATTGTTGCTCAAGTTATATTAAGTCTTAAGTTAACATGCTGCCGAAATGCTGCCGAATTTTCATCAAAATTTTGTCAAATTTTCGTTAAATTTTGTTAACTATCGAATTTGTACAATAATGTTCAAAATTCCATCAAATTCTGGTGCATATTGAGTCAAATATGTACATGATAGCGTAATGTGAAAACAGGTCCGGATTTGCAACTCAAAATGAAAAAGTGGTCCAGTTTTGCAAAGGGCATTCTGGTCTTTTCTCATCGGATTTAACACCGTCAAAACCTTCTCACAGAATAGGGGCTACTCGTTGCTTCAGATTCAAAAAAGAGGTCCGATCTTGCAAAGTCTGAAAAAGAGGTCCAAACTCAGAATTAGAACCGAAAAGAGGTCCAGTTATGCAAATGCCCCATATTTTTACTTAAAATAGTTATAAAATATGTTAAGAACGCTGACGTGGCTAGAAAAAAGGAGATAATCTTAGAGCAATCAATTAAGGAAATGAAAACTACAGTGTAAGCTTGACGACCAGTGAGGAACTCAGGTGAAGTCCACGATCCACTCGCACTCATCAGCCTGCAAATTGTATCGTAAGTTCTCACCTAATGAAAGTTCACCCATATAGAAAATTCTGCAAGATCTATTGTCGAATTAAATATGTTTAATTTGCTAGGAGTATTTATAGAGGAAAAAGTATGTTAATATACTGCATCTGTTTTACTCAGATGGCAGCAGGGGGGCACGTCGTCGATGCTCATCCGTGTTACTACTAAACAGCTCAAACGAGAGAGGTTACGTCAATGACCTGTCGTCGAATTCTTGCGTCAACTAGGCTAGTACTCCAATGGTAATCAACGTGCACGAAGCGCAAGGGAATCATGTGAGCCCTCAGCTGTGGGTTGAAGCAGTTGACCCCGGATTTAGACCGCTAGTAGGGTTAATTAGACACGAATCTTTCGCGTGAGAAACTAAGTCTTGCTTGAACTTTCGTTTTAGGGAAAAGGCAGGTTACTACTTCCAAAGGACACAAAATTTTGGCGCAAGTTGCATAAAGATAATGACTATCAAAGCTTATCAATTTGATTTTATTTTTGACAGATATACAACCTTTTTTTATTGAAATGATGAGATGGGACCCGACCCTCAATTGCTAAATTAGAGGACTCAAATTTGGATCACATCAACTTTTTAGGTCATTTTTGTTAAGTGTTGATGGAGTATAAGTGAATTGTTCGTCTTTCTTCATCAGCTTAGACTTTCGGGTGAGTTGGTTGGTGCATGCAATCAATATGGTATCAGAGTCAGAGGTATCGAATTTGAATCCCAGCAGGCACGATTTATTAAATAAATCACAACCCACTTCAATATTCTACGTTTACGGTCTGACAAAACCTGCACATAAGGGGAAGTGTTTCAGTATAAGTGAAATTGGTCTAAAAAAAAAAGAGTATAAGTGAATTGACCCTAATATATCTTGTGACCCCTGTTTATACAAAATTCTGGTGGAGTTCTCGCAAGCCCAACATGGTTTACTATGTTCAAATAATTAACCGTACCGTATCACTGCTGTCATCATCAGGAATTCAGGACTACCAGCATGACTAAGCTTGTCTTGTTTTGCAAAAGGTGATCACATATAGTACGTCTGCCCTTTCCCCCACACGGGTTGAATCGATCAAACGCATGTGCAACCACCAGCCCCTATTCACACCAAGCTGGATTTTATTCAAAAGCAGGGGCGTTGAACTTTCTTTTGTTTGCATTCAGAAGCTGATCACCGGGCTAGATAGCAACTACTATGATCAAGTTGCTGTACAGAGCACGCACGTCCTAGTCACCATCAGTTGATCTCACACACATCTTCTCTGTCTGTTCATATGCGGGAAGTTGGCATCTTACAAGTAGCAAATGTGTGACCACTGGCGTTCCTGATCGGGCACCGATAATCGCTTTGTTAATTACAAGTTGACAGCCATGTCGCCGCGTGATCCCCTAGTAGATTATTTGTTAATTACTGAAACCACTCACTTTCACTCGTTCTGTTAAATGGCAACGAGCTCTTTCTTCAAAAAATGGCAACGCGGCACATGACAATTGACAAGGGATATGACACATGCATGCATGGTCCGCGGAGAGACACAAATTAATATGTATGCCCATGCTTAACTCACCCATGTGTCGTCTCTTCTTCCCGATTCCATGCTGGTTGCTCTTTGTTGTTTTCTATGGAGCAAAATATATAACACCATAAGCCTCCTGATCTTGCGTGTCTATCTCTCACCAAGCCCCCTCAACATACGATTTAATTCCTCGGCATATTAAACTTGCATGCTTGTGTATCCTAGCCCATCACACTTGTTGTGTGATTGTGTCTACTAGCCCAGCATCTTGGACTTACTCAATTTGTGTCACATTGGGAAAAACATTTTGATTATTCCATGTTGATCGGTTTGGTTTCTTTAACCATATTAAAACTGCGGTTTTGCAAATTGGGAATTAAGAAACAAAAAAAAGGGTATAAAAATACATCCTTGCTGACCGAAATAATTTGGTCTCATTTTTTGGGTTTTTCGGTTAGCACTGCAGTTTCATCATCTCATTACAAAACATGAACAATCAGTTCTAGTAATTTACTAATGACAAAGTAATAAGAACCACACCTAAATCCTTCTCCACCGGTCAGCTCCATTGCCAAAAGGCCTATAGCTTAGTGGTTACAAGAGCCTCAGTAGCACATAAGGTCCTGGGTTCGACTTCCCATGCAAGCGAATTTTCTAGGATTTAACGGCATTGTGCTTTCAGTGGTAGGCGACGCTTCCGTCAACAGCGAGGCGCGACTTCATCAATCTCGAGGATTTGCTGGCTCAGTCTTCGAAGATGCTCATAGGGGTTGGGTTTTGCGTACGTGTGTTCATATGGGTGAGTGTGCGTGCATTGTGAGTGTCTGAATTGTACTGTGTAATCGCAAAAAAAAAGCTCCATTGATTTGAAGCGGACAAGGGATCGAGGGATTAGGGTATTAGGTTATAGCTTGTTGCATCACTACTAAAATTCATGAGTTTCCCCACGGTTGGTTTAATAGGAATAGGGCAAAAACGATGGGACCAAAATGGTACTCTCGTGTCTCTGTTATTTTGGTTTATTAGGTACTTTCAGTTTCTATAACTGAAAAAGGAAATAAAAGGAAAGCCAAACAAGAAAAATAGAAAGTAAGCATGGTTTTAGAAATTTTTTTATCCACCCCTATTATCACCTAGGAATGAAAATAATTAAGCAATTTCAAGGAGGCTTGGTTAGGTAACAACATAGGTTCAAGAGGCTCATTGGGACAACTGCACAAGTTTAGGGCTCCTTTAGAACGCAGGAATTTCACAGGAATCACATAGAAATTTCACAGGAAACAGTTCAATTTCATAGGAAAAACGCAGAAAAGGAAAATTTTTCCTCCAATCCAAACGAGCCCTTGAAGGGCCATAAAGTAAACTGTTTTGGAGGCTAGATGAGATAATCTAAAAAGCATGGTGGTAAAGGCAAGAACCATGGAAATATCAAAGGGCTAAGAAAGTAGGCTACAAGTTTGTGGGTTTGAGTGCGGTGGCGGCGCAGGTTGAGGACCTACAATGCAATTTTTCTCCCTTTACCGTACTTCTCCATACTAGTACTGCTGACCTCTAACTCTGAGCTAAGCAAATAGTATACATTACCCGATTAAGAGCTATCCGGCGACCTCAAAAGTACTATAAATACGTCACTGGCTCCTTCTCCCATGAGTAGACCTCCACACCTGCATTTGGCACAAGACAAAAAGAGTTCACTCAGACCAGATCAGATCAGGCACGGTCAAATAGATAGGGGAAAGTGATGGCAACGGAAGCTAGGCCTGCCCGTGCGGCGTCTGAGCTCATCGTCAAGGCGAGGGACTCGGCTGCCGCCGTTCTTCAGGAACTGCTCCGCCAGCAGCCCGCGGCAGCCGGTGAGATGCCACAAGGCATCCAGGATCTGATTGAGAAGATTCTGCACTGCTGCGACCGCGCGCTTGCGGCGCTCCGGGAGGGCACGGAGGACGCTGCCGGGGCCGGCGATGCAAGGAAGCGCAAGTTGGACGCTCCTCGCACGACGATCTCCAAGAGGATGAGGTAACCAACGGTTTACTCATGCTTACTGAATATTTTCATGCTTAATCCTAGATCAGGTCACTGATTTGTGCTAATTAATCTGCAGGGGGAGTGGTGGAGAGAGGGGAATAAGAATTGAGAAGAAATGGACAATGGAGGACGGCTACATCTGGAGGAAGTACGGACAGAAGGAGATCCAGGACAGCAAGTACCCAAGGTACGACGAGCTGATGATTACTAGATTTTCTTAAACCGAATACCTTTGGTCTCAGTCACGGATCATTTGATCTCATTGTTGTTCCATCACAGGTTCTACTTCCGCTGCAGCTACCGTGACGACCACGGCTGCAAAGCCAGCCGGCGCGTGCAGCAATCTGATGCCGATCCCTCCGTCTACCTCATCACCTACTTCGGCAAGCACACCTGCGGCCGTGACAGTAACAACGACGAGCAGCCGGCGCCGTTCGTCATCAACTTCAGTTCAAGCACCACTAAAGACGATGGGAAGCCAAGCGGTTCGCCGTGGCCGTCCTCTGACGACGACGGCGTGGTTGTGAGCGATACATTGGAGATCTGCGGCCTGTCGGAAGGAGAGGACCTGCCGGTGGACATGACAAGCAAAGTGCCTGAACCTATGGAACAGTCAACGCCGTTGCCGGAGCTGGCTGGTATGGGATCGCCGGGGCGGGAGCCTCTGGATGGATGCTTGGACTGGGAGCTCGGTGAAGACGAGAGCCCGTTTGACTTTGGCGAATTCAGCAACTTCGATTACCTTGCTTTGCTTCTGTAGAACGAATGATGCATGGTACTGTACAGGGAGATCTGTGCAATTAAGTATGGCTTGTGTATTGTTAAGGAAAATTAATTAGCCAGTTTTGATAATCGCAGGCGGCTAAGCCGTGACCTGATAGAGACGATAAGTGAAATCTGTTGCTTTGTCAGACATCAGGCTTCTTAATCGAGAGACATATTCTATGGTGATAATATAATGAAATGGTGTGTGATCTGCGTGATGCATTTTTTTTACACTATTCCAAACTGGGATAGATTTAGATTTGTATGAAGCCATTTATATTTGGTCCTTTTTACTAAAAAGATGAAAGTACATCATCAATATTAAGGAACCCCAATGCGATAAAATATATCATGATTGCCTACACAGATTTTCTGAAATCTCGATCAGACTTTGGTCTCGTTGCGTGCAACGGGATGATATTAATAATAATAATTGTAACATGAATATTTTACGAAGGGAAATCAGTTGGTTTTAAAAAAATATTAAAAATACCTGCTTAATTATTAGGTGAAGAATTCATTGTGGATTTATCATATTTATCACAGATTTGCAATGAATCGGTAGTCACAAAATATGATTGTACTGCCACCATCATATCCTAGTGAGTTGATAGGAGAGATGTGGCCATCATGCAAGTTATGAAAATTCATAAAACATAATAATGTCAATGAACCCCAAAGGTTAACTAGTGACAATAATTTAGCCAGAAAAATTTGTTAGCGTGTAAGGGAAATGGCCCACCTTTTCTTTATCATATAAATGAAAGTCAAAACCCTGAGCCTAGGGGCCGCATATTGAGGGGAGACCATTGCCGCTTGGTGGCTGAAAACCTACACACTCTCCCTTGTCCTCAAATACACCAGGGCAAAATCTACGCCACCTCCTAGCACACCATGCCGGAAGCAAAGCCGCCCCATCCAGCAATTTGCTATACCAAAAATATGTATCCCCAGAACATAGGGTAATGATGTACATAAAATATCTTCCTCCAGTATTAATACAAGGGCAAGGCCCCATGGAATAGGTATATATACTCTCTTGCTTTGCTTCTAGGAAGGTTTTCGTCGAGTTTTTTGGGGCAAGTTTGTTGTTCCAACTTAGTGAAATTAATCTCTAAACAAAAGACATGTCAATACCAAGTGCTACGAGGAATAACAATTGTGGTACACTTTCTTGGGAATATATTTTAGTGGATTTTGCTGTATGAAATGCACTAGCTAGTGAATGAAATTCTAAGTTTTATTTCATACATTTTTCTCCATTGTGTTACTACAAACTATTAATATAATTTTGTTCCAAAGAATCAAGGCCGGTATTTTGTTAGTGATACCGAGAAAAAAAAATTAATTGGTCAACAACTAATCTGGTTTTCTAATTATGTTGGGGGCAGATATTGATAGATGGATCTGTGTGTGAATGAATGTTATATAATTGCGTGAAAGGGGTCTTGGCCTAGTGGTTAAGGCACCCGAGTAACACCTTTGAGGTCCTGTGTTCGACTCCCCGTGGGAGCGAATTTTCTAGGATTTAACGGCTTTGTGCTTTCAGCGGTAGGCGACGTGGCCGTCGACAACGAGGCGCCAGTGGTACGGTGACTTCGTCAATCTCGAGGATTTGTCGGCTCAGTCTTCGAAGATGCTCATAGGGGTAGGGTTTGCGTATGTGCGTTCATAGGGGTGAGTATGCGTGCGTTGTGAGTGTCTGCGTTGTACTGTGTAATAAAAAAAAAGAATGTTATATAATTGCATGCATTAGCTGGGATTGGAGGGACCACCCAACCTAAATAAACCTATCGTTAACATTCTGGCACTATTTGTAAGCTTCACACGATCTATATAAGATAGATAGAAGATCTGTTGTGATTGAACCAGTAGATAAACACTTTCCAAAAGAAAGTGAGTGCCATGCAAGACAACAACTGAACTAATTTTGTACTCGACAATCAGGGGATACATGATTAATGGGCCACCTTCAGTGTCCATTGATATATGTGTGCATGATAATATATTGTATAGCTGTGTAAACATTGATGATAGTTTATAGTTATATGTGTGTTATGGATATGATGTAGATCCATACATTTCCTCCAACCTTTTGTGTGAAAAAAAAGAATATCATTTGTGTATCCATGTGTGCAACAATAAATTGTGATGTATGGCATGGCACTGGCATAAATGGACAAATTTGGAGCAACGGTACTAAAAAACGGTGAATGGAGCGGGAGGTGCTCAGCATGGCAAGCAAACTATGTCTAGGTTTGAAGCATGCACCGATGCATGTTGTCGTGTTAGGAAGGAGAGCAAGATATGGGCATGCGTTGGTGTGTGGTTTATGTGATGTCAAGCCTATGTCAAGGTGCAAGCACTTACGTGGAGTGTGTGTGATCGCTTGAAGTACACAAGCCTAATTAGCAAGATTTGGCACAAATTTATTTGGTTCAGAGCTAGATCTCTAGGAAGTTTTCTTGGTACCCCGTCATGACGCCTAGCATGCTGCTGGGTATTGCAAATGCAGGCCCACTACTGTCTACAAATGAGTATTTCCTACTTAACCTTGATAGGTCTTACGTGATATCGACTCTCTGATACTCGCATGTTGGAACATGTCTTCGAGAGATGATTGGAGTAGTTGCACGCATACAACTAAGCACAGACAGACCGCACTAAGTTGGCAAGAAGGCTATTGTATTTCCGGGGCATATTGGCTTAAAATAATTAGAATCGATTTGTTTCATACCTTCATCTAACATCAAACAATATAATGCTCTCTCTCTCTCTCTCTCTCTCTCTCTCTCTCACCCAAGTTCTGGAGGCCTTGTTGACCATACAACACCACAACGACACTATACTTGCTCCTCCCTTTATCCTATCTATTGCTCGAATCATATGCTCCTTTTCCTATTCCGGACGCAACAATTAAAAATGGGAAAGTGGCGACGGACAGGAAGGAGGACCATGTGAACAGGGTAAAAAGCGAGTAGTTTTACAGTACAAAATAATGGCCATTAGTTGTCCAAAATTAATGGCCATTAGTTGGAGGGCATATTAGTAATTTTACTATTAATTAATTAATTTATTATTTAATAATAATGAAATAAAAAATTCAACCCTAACCGGCTAACCCTGAGAACTATAATAATGAACAAGATTGATGAACAGAATGAATTGATCAAATTACAAAATTGATTTTCTTTATCAAAACAAAATTGCTATTACATGTCTAACATTGTTTTCCGATATTACCCTTACTAATGGCCATTAGTAGTAGATTTTCGATATTAAATCTAAACCGTCGAATCAAACTAATGGTCATTAGTTTTGGTAAACTAATGGCCATTATTTTGGACCGTAAAACTGCTCAAAAAAGCAACTTGTGTTGAAAATAATTTATTAGAATGTACTACTCCCTCCGTCCTAGAATACTTGTCATTCTAGCTTCACCCAGTTTTCCCAAAATACTTGGCATTCTCACTTCCCGAGGCACCTTACTCTCTTCCCAATACACCTCTATCTCTATCTCTCTCCTCCTCGTTTCCTGCGCACCTACTTTATTCTCCTCTTCTTAATCTCCGTACCCAAAGCTAGCATGCCAATTATATTGGGACGGAGGGAGTATAAGATGCCATATTGATAGCTGCTCCAATCTCTCTACTTAGTTTGATAAAAATATGTAGTGTGCATAACTTGTCATTAAGATGCTCCAAATAGTGTGAAAACTACAAATTTAGCAAGGTACTTCCTAAATCTATAAAAATACAAGTGGCGCCTTTTATTTGCCACCCCACGGCTGCAGGTCAGGGTTTACAAAACCGCGGTAAAACGGACCGGTTACCGCGAAAACCGGAAAAACCGGTCCGGTCCGGTTTACCCGGTTCTCCGGTTTTCGAATTTAAAATTTAAATTTTTTTGAAAATTTGACAATATTTGAAACAAAAATATGTAAAAAAACTAGATGAAATTTTCAGCACAATGGTGGAACAAGAACACGAAAATTCGATCGTTTGATAGGTCAAAAAATTCACGCAAATTTTCTAGGTTGAAAAAGAAGAAAAATTCAAACTAGCAACATTCCTTGATTTTTTTGACAAACCAAACGATCGAATCTACGTGTTCCGTTTCCACCATTGGGCTGTAAATTTGATCTAGTTTTTTAACATATTTTTTGTTTCAATTTGTTTCAATGTTTCATTTTTTGTATTTTTTTTTTCATTTTTTCTCTTAAACCGGTTTTCCAGAATTCTAGTCCGGTTTACCGGAATTTTTGTCCGGTTTACCGAAAATTTCGACATTTTTTTGTTCAAATTTCGTTATTTGTATTTTGATCTGGTTTTTTCGGTTTTCGCGGTAACCAGACATCTCGGTCCGGTCCGGTTTTTCCGGTCAAAACGAAATTGCCAACCTTGCTGCAGGTAGCGTGAAGCCACGTGCGCTCCTCTGTGTGGCGATCCATCCGGCCAGTCCACCATCCAAATCGCGTTGCCTCTTCGCGTTGCTGACGGCACCACGGTGACCTCACAGGACCTGACGCAAGCATGTGCCTTGAGCGGACAATACTCTGCAGGCACCTGAAACGGATTTAAAATAATGCTTGCGCCTTGATGCCGACGCGGCTCTCTGACTAGTGGTTGAGAACGTGGCAAGCAAGCGGCATCGGTTGCCGGTCTACACCATTGACAAACTGCAGGTTCAGTGAGACAAAATGGAAGGCGTATAAAAGGACATAACGGTGGCGCAATTTGCAATGTGCTGTCCCGGGCGGACGCTAATCCACGTTCACTGCCACTTTAGCAGATTAAACATATCGCCGACAAAGGCCTTTTGATGTTAACTGGATCAGAAAGTTACCTGATGGTGAACTATAGAACAATATGTCAATAACAATATCACCAAACATGGGCATGAAAAGACTGTCTACTTGTGCTTCAAAGAAGCCAAGAGTCTCGCATACATTATTTGTCCCCATTCCAAGACAGGGCACGACGCGGTGATTGGGCTTTCCGCAATAGAAAACGAACGATTGGAGCGCACGTCATGCTGCTGACGCTACCACGATGACGCCGCAAGCAGGGACGGCGCCGGAAGCACTCCACGCAGTGGCAGTGAACGTGGATTAGCGTGTCTCGATCGCTGTCACTGGCTCACTGCTGCATGATGAGTGCCGCTTCATTGACGATCGACTACAGTGTTTTGGATCAGATCGTTAGCTGTTGATCTGTTTGTCCTGAATAATAATAAATAAAAGCTGATGCGATCACGAACACAGCTAGTCTGCTGGCTGTACCCTCCTGGATAAACAAATCACTTAATTATTTAATTGCTATTTGTTACTAATAATACAAGAAGCCTTGGAACAGGTACATTGTATCCTGATATTTCCACCGTTAGCTTAACAACTTCCAAATGCTGCCTTACGTCAAAATAGAGGAGCCCAATTACGTATCCTGGCTCCAGACCCGGACGTCAGGTCTTGCCGCCTGGCTGGCATCGTTCAGTCACTGAGATCTTTCATAGGTCACCGAAAACCACGTGCAACATGGGCCATGGAGTACAATTACTAATCTACGAAAAACACCTGGTTACTCAAACTTCGATCTGCAAGTGCTCTTACTATATATTCCTATTGACAGGACTCAGGAAATGGAAAACATTAGGGCACCAGCAGTCGATAGTATGTATGTATATATCTTCTTGTCACCACTGTGGTATTCCTATTGACAGAAACAGGACATGGGATTATATTCAGAGACGTGCTGAACAATAATCATTCTATTTTCCTCGCAAAAAAAAAAAAAAAAAATCTGTTGAATGTCCCTCTCAGGATATCATTGTTTTCGCGTTGCATTATTGTATCTCAAAGTAAGCCTTAATCTTTAATACCATAGTCCAACTTGCAGCTAAACATGCACAATTGTTTATGCCAATGGCAGTGTGATCGTTTCAGGACAAAATGTAGACTGGTATTATGCCAAGATGGCGATATCAGGTACTACAAAAATTACGCACCTTTCAATGAATGGCGTCATCTTGATTTGATAGATATAATTTTTTTGTGCGAAGTTGATAGAAAGGCTTTTGAATCCATTGATAATCGAGAGACAGATCTTCAACATGGACATAATTTTAGAAGATTACTCACCTAATATAAAGGTTCTTCCATGGGGAAGACGACCACAATTTCTTTATTCGGGGTGAAAAGGACTTAAAGTCGGTTGATGCTATCTAGGGTACTTGTTTCTAGTTTGTCAACTTTTGATCTGAAATTAAAAGTTTACTTGTGGTAGAAAACATGGACTATGTGAGATCTTCAAGTGATTAACGATGATGTTCCAAAACATAAAAGGTAAGAAAAATAAAGTTGCCTGCATGTCCAGTGAACTGAGTCTATCTCAATTCCATGGGAGGCATCGATGGCTGTATTGCCCTACCGCCCACGTTCGACTTCCCTTCGGGTCAAGTGGTGACTATTATTTTCTTCTTAATAATATACAGGAATATCATATCATACGGCAGCTCCACGCCCTTACTTTTTTTTTTTAACTACTGCGCATTGCCATTAGTGCCCCTACGTCAATATATACCGAGTATGTTCCTAGTGCAATGGCTTCATCGTTCTGCCAAGGATCAGACTTTAACCCTTCATCAATATTACTACCCTCTATCTGTTCAGCCAGTGATCGTCAAGTCTCTCTCAGACAAAACGACTAGAGAGAGAGTTCCTCTACCGCTTCGGCCATGAGCTGCTGAGGTCAGTCAGGAATCAAACCAGCAGTCGTTTTCTTGCCGACATATTCTCCAGTTTTTCCTCCATCTCCTGTAGTTATGTTATATGCATGCATATCATAGGCCAGATTTAGACCTGAAATCCTGAATCACCCAAGTATATATGATTGGTTAATTGTATTCAGGCAGGCACACCAAGAGACACACACCTAACACTTGCATCTACAACACGCAATATATATACACTTTAATCAACATAAACAGATTTTAATTGGTTGCCACTTGGCAGCAACAATTAAAGTCCGTACATACGCCTAATTGTAAGTATCTCTCTGGTCAATGGTTGAGTCCTTTCTTCTGTTCACTAAGCAAGCTATTCAGACCACTGCACCAGCATAGCTTTCACATTTTTGCAGCTCCACCCTCTCAAGAGTAGTATCCGCCATGTCAACACGGCCCAAGTCTGAGAGGATGTCGCCGCCGCCGCCGCCCTCGTCGCCACTTCCCAACCAGAGGGATGCGGCGATCCAGGAGCTCAGGAGGGTCACCCAGCTGGCGGCGAAGCTCAGGCAGCAGTTGGATTTCATTCCGGAGCTCGACCGCTATGAAGCTGCGGCGGCAAACGTGAGCGAGATATCCGAGGCCATGAAGTCGTCTCTCTCCATCCTCCAGTCGGTGAGCGAGCACTCCTCCTCACAGGCCAGGGCGGTGGCTGTGGCTTCGCCTGCAGCTCGCTCCTCTGATGGCGGTGCAGTGGCGAGATATGGTGCCGTCTCCCGTGCTAGAAAGGTGAGGTACCGGCGCGGCAGGCTCGGAGAGGAGCTCCCAATGTGAGTCCCGTAAAACTCTGTATGCTTTCATTTGTGCATGCTACATTGAAACTTAAGCTGCGGGAATCTGCCTAAGAGAAGGATTAGTGCTGCTAATTAGCAGATCTGAACCTCATCATTTGGGGATAAGTAATAATTAATGAACTAACTAATCATGTCACCATCACTACTGCTGCTGCTTCTTTTTTTTCCTTTTTTTTTGAGAGAGAGGCTGCTGCTTCTTTTTTTGCTCCACTATTAGTTGCCTCTGCCTTCAGGGTGCTAATGAAGAAAACACTAGTAGTAGTTATATGCCAAGAGATTTCCAGATCAACCTTTCAAAAGATAGGGAAAGAGGTGTCTCTCGATAGATCTTGTTTTATGCCGGTTCTCAAGCATATAATGTAGATCGGTGTTTGCTGACGTGTAGGCACGCGTGCATGAATCTATATTTCATGGTTAGGTAGGAGAGTTTGTATAAGGTGATGCAGTGAAATTACAATCAATTTCTCCTCCATCTCCTTATTCAGAAGGGAGATACTGACTGAAGCTCCAGAAAACGATCGCTTCCATTGGAGGAAGTATGGTGAGAAGAAAATCCTCAATGCTGAATATCCAAGGTACGATCTTTGATGGACCTTCATTCCTACTCCACATCAATTCGTAGATTTTGTGTTATCTCATTATTGTGCATCCATTTCCTCCCTCTAAATCAATATTGATCAGAAGGCAGAAACCCCTTTTGCTTATACTTTGTAATTCTACTTCAATTGTATATATAGCCCCAGTGGCGGAGCTTGATCCCAAATCCAGTAGGGGCCAACAAGCAAGTTTAGGCCACAGCAGGGGCCGGATTCAAAGAAATGTGCTGAATTTGCACTGGGTTACTGTTCACTAAAGAAGGATTTTGCCAAACCAGGGGGGGCCGGGGCCCATGTTGGCCCCAACTAAGCTCCGCCCCTGTATAGCCCACCATATTTGGGGTTACAAAAAAAATACGACTATCATGGATCATTCACATAATCTCATTTTCTTTGATATTTTGGTTCATATAGTGTAGACCATTTGGGGCTTGATTAGCTTTCCCTCAGAAATGGTCTTATGCCTCAGTCATTGCTACTCCCTTTGTTTCACAATACTTGTGATTCTAATCTAGCCTCCAAAATGTTTGCCACAATACTTGGGATTCTCACTTTTTGATGCATCTTTATCACTTCATGCATCCCTATCTCTATCTCTCCTTATTTTTTTGTGCACTACATCTTTATCACTTATCCTTGTTTCTTATGTCCAAAGCTAGAATCACAAGTATTGCGAAGCACATTTGGCTTGTAGTAGTTATTGTTGCTTGGTCTTCTTTGCTTCATCAAACATCAGATCCAAAAGCTCGCTTCATTTGAGTAGTTGGAGCCATATTAGTGACTGGCCAATAGCGCTATGGCCTTGCGCTTTTACCTGACCCATTTGCGGTCTTTTTCTTCTATAAAATTGACACGCAAAGCTTTTGGGTGCTCGAAATAAAGTTGTTGGAGCTCAATAAGAAGGACCGACCAATAAATGTAGCTATGATTTTACGAGAGCTTGGAATTTACAGGCTGAGGCTACAGATTTGTGTGGATTGTCAAATTTCCCTTAATTATACATGGTCTTATAGTTGTTGCTATAGCTGTGCATAATTAAGTTGATGTATGTGCTTCGGTTTCCCTCGACAGACTATTTCAATCATCTTCATCTGATAAAAAAATAGTTGCAATAATTTGATGAATGAAAATGTGAAAATTTAACTTCACATAATTTAATGTTAGTTTTAGGCCCTCTATGAAGGTATAGTGTCAATTGCGACAAGGGAAAGGAGAAAGTAGTGTGTGTGCGCGAGCGCGTGTGTGTCTCCAAGTACATAAAACAGTCACTTGCTCTCATTTCCGACAATCTTTGTGACTTCCATATGTATGTGAAATCTTGTAACCTGTCTGCCAATATTAATATTTATTTGGATGCACGCTAAGTCCAGTACAATTATTGCAGGTTATACTACAAATGTGGTTACAGCGACGATCACAGGTGTCCAGCGAAGAAATACGTCCAGCAGCACAACAACGGCGACCCTCCACTGTTCATGGTCACCCTCATATATGAGCATACATGCGAAACATTGTTCCGGGATGAGCCCAGCTCAAGCAGCGGTTCTTCGCAAGTCCTCGACTTTACAAAAGCCTCCATTTGTCCTCCATTGATGGCTGTTACGCTGGGGTTGAAGAAAGAGGAAGAGACCAGCACATCAACATCTATGCATAGCTATAAATACGAGCTGTCTCCTTCGATGTCACTCAACGGAGATCAGGCAGATTTTTTCCCGGGAACCAGAGGTCGTAGTAGCTGTCAAATTGAGTAAAAAATATATTTATTGATTTATTTTGGGCTTCCATGTAGTAACCATACCTTATAGTAATATAACTACCCATGCATGCATGTTGAGCTAGCCAGTTATTAGCATCAAAACTATGCATGTATAATTTGCATGGTTTACATTCCCCTATTGTAATAAAGGAGTTAATGATATTTTTCTTAAAAAATAAACTGACTTGATAGATGCATAGTTTTCTCTTTGGACAAGACATCCAATTACAAATAGTGAATTTGCTACTTGCATGATATCTACATTTACAGGTGGAACGTACACTAGCGTACGTGTTCATAATTATTGTTGGCTAGCTTCGGACGCATGCCGGATGCTTCTCCCTGACCGTTTCTAGCTAACTCAGCAGAGAACTAGCTAGCTGCCTCGCGGATTAGTGATTACTGTAGAGGAACATGACGTAAATTGTACTTTCAGACTTTCAGTTATCCGCCTATGCCTAACATATTGATAGGGAAAAAAAAGAACACAAAAGATGAACTTATAATTCATCCCGTAATAGCAGTACAATCTTGACGTGAAACAAGAGAAATAAAACGCAATGGAACTTCGTAGAAGAAAGGGCGGATCATTAGGAAGAGCTAGCATCTCCTAGCAGAAAATATACACTAGACACCCGTACTTCTTCCTCCGTTTTCATTTACTGGTCACCCAAAAAAGTACTATAGCAACTTTGACTCTACTTTCTTTTCTACAAAATGCTTGCATATTTAAAGTATATAACGCTAATGTAGCCAGTGTATATAATAATATAGAATTTGAAGTACCATAGAAACTTTTGGTACAATACAAAAGGAAACAAAGGTGCTACAAAGTAATAATTAGGAGAATTCTACTGCTTCATAGTTACTGTGGATGAAATAATCTATACTATTGTAATCGTTATGTGATAACATGGAATACACACTGGCTACCTGCGATCCGAAAATCACGGAGGCCCCCGCGTCGCCTCCACAGGCGACACGGGCGGCGATCTTCCAGCGCCGCCTCCGTTCGTCCTCCTCCCCTTCCCTCCCCTGCCGTCGTCGGAGCCTAAGGCCGGCACAACCCGGCCGATGGCGAGGACGGCGGCGGGCCTCGTTCAGCGAATCGCCAACCAAATCGACGCCGGCACTTGTCCTTGTTGCGGCGGCGGGCGGACGACCTCGACATTGCAGCGGCGGGAGGGGGCATATGGCTTCAGGGGCAAGGTCTAGGACAGGGGCAGGGCGACGCCCAGCTCCTCTTCCACCTCCTCCTCGACACCATGGTTGGCGCAGCTCCATTGTCGTTCTGATGCCAGAATCCGATGTGGCGTCGATGAGTTAGTGACGAGATGATAGGCCGTGACGGCTGTGTTGCAGAGCACCGTCGGCGATGACAGGTGATGGCCCTTGGGCACGCGGGGGATTGCCCCGTGGCGTCTTGATTCAACGTGAGTGCAGGTTGCTTTTCTTGATGGAGATCCTCAGATGTGATGGTCATGTCGTTGGGAGATTGCACCGTTGGAGATCACAGGGAGTTGTAGTTCCTTGCATGGTGGATCAATTTCACCGAGGTGTTGTTGCTTACCCATGGAGAAGACAGATAGTCGTTTAATTTCTCCGGTCTCAAAATCAGCATTGGTGTTATAGTGTTATGAGTTATGGTGGTCTCTCGCCGGTCTGCAATTGGGTAACGGATCAGATCAATCTTTCATTAGTTCAGTACCTGATATCATTTTGGTGGTCAACAATGCCATGATACGGAGATAGCAGTTTTTTAAGGAGTTTGCAGCAGCATTGGCCTGTGGTGTCCAGATCTTCATTTAGTTCGAGAGAGGCCATCAAAGTCATAGGTGTGTCTGTTTGCCGACTTCATGGATCTGCTTCTAGTAATGGTACCCCACTTGAAAGGCTTAGGGTGTGTTTGGTTGTGCTGTGACTGTGAAAAAAAAGCTGTTGTGGGCTGTTGGCTGTGGAAAAAGCTGCTGTGGGCTGTGAGCTGTGGAAAAAGCTGAAAGCCGTTTGGTTAAAATGGCTGTGGCTGTGGAAAAACTGTGAAATGACTGTAACACCCCTGAATATCTAAGGAAGTGCAGCGAAAGCATCGCGTGGATCGCGGGGAGGTGATTCACCTCCGCACAGTTTGACATTCGTTCACGACGTGCAGCGAAAGCGTCGCGCTTGTGCGCGGGGAGGCGTCGAACCTCCGCATGACCTTGCTAATTGGAGTTCGAATGTAAGTGATGAAGTATTGTTTAAGCGGCGATGAAGATATAGCCGCAACAATAGTAATTGATTGACACCATAAGATTTTAGAGGTGCTGAGCTAGATGATAGATGTTTTCTTTGTTTCATAGGTGTTTAAGGCTGATTTGTATCGGCTCACCTTGGTGTGATCATATAAAGGCTAAATGTATCTTCGTTGTACAGAGGCCGGAACATTATTTCACCTCGAAATAAAAGCTTCCTTTATCTAAAATCACACTGGCTACCTTGCAATAACAAAAGGAGAAGAAAAAAAGGAGTGACGTGCAGTGTGATCTTATGGTTACACGGCAACATCCTGCGGTCTTGGTCAAGTGCACACACTTGCCAGGGATGCCTTGGACTTTCACGTCGGCAAGGTGTTGAAACTTGGAACTCCCACTTGGATGTTTGAATATCCAAGGCTCGATTCCCTCAGAGAAAATAGATCTATTTTTTAAAGGCACTGCTAGCTTTACATCACGTTTGGCTGCGTGATGAGCTTCAGATCCATTTAGCTACCTAAGTAATGCTCCAGATCGTTTGTCCTGTCTTCAATTCGAGTCAATGGAGAATCCAAAGAGCTTAAATTGAATATGAGCATGTCCTCACTTTGTTTCTTTCGAGCTGGCTCTCATTGTTAGGTGTGGAGTTCATCAGCTACTCGGGTTGTATATTGAAAACGAAAACAAAATCAAGTGGCAGAAAACTAGATTTTTCATAATACAACATCGATCAGTATAAGCCTGCTGTTTGGAAGATACATACACCTCCTAGAGTTCATATTTCTGTTAGGCTACTATCAAAGAATTAAATGTGACTAGGCTTATGAAAACAACAAGGGATGTAGCTGATGGAACCTGTTAAAATAAAGAGTGAAATGCACCCGGGGTACATAAACTATTTAGAGATGGTCATCTAGGTACATAAACTCTTAAAGTGACCATCTAGGTCTACAAACTATTTAGGAATGGTCATCTAGATACATAAATTTTTAAGTGACCATTTAGGTCCACAAACTAATTAAGATGTAGCTGCCGAGGTCCAAAGTCCTTTGTGCGTGAAAAATTTCCTAAGACATGCCAGCGTGGATGGAAGGGCACGTGCTATGCATGTGAGGAATATCCTGCCGATGGAAAATTGCATTAAAAGGAGACCCTGTCCGAAAATCAGTAAGTGAGGCAGTGATCGGGAGGCGACGACGGACAGGCAAAGGAGGCAAAGAGTCCTCGTTTGATCCTGCTGCCATGTGAAGTTGATCACAATTGTGCGGTTGGTCGCCACGATTTTCCTCACATATCACCGTCTCGCCTTCCGAATGGCTTTGGATGCAGGAAGGGATTTGGACCTCGGCAGCTACATCTTAATTAGTTTGTGGACTTAAATGGTCACTTAGGAGTTTATGTACCTAGGTGACCATTCCCAAATAGTTTGTGGACCTAGATGGTCACTTTAGGATTTTATGTACCTAGATGACCATTCCTAAATAGTTTATGTACCCTCAGTGCATTTCACTCTAAAATAAAATAGAAACTATACATCAGTTGTTTTTTGAGTGTGTGGCTGTTCAGAATATGTGGTGTGTTTTGGGGGAATATAGTTTGACATGTGTATCGTACTGGTGATTAACTGCCGGCTTAGTTTTACAAAACTAGGGTTCAAATAACATGTTTGTGGGATATTGGGGTTTTTCTTTCAGATTGATATTTGTCTAGACATCAAAATAAATGATGTGAAGGAACACAATCCCCATGCTCAAAATCTAGATGTTACACACAAAAAGAGCAAGATGTTGGCTGTTGAGCTTGAACCAATTAATAGGTTAGTATCTTTGAGATATAGAATCATTAATCTTTTAGGTTGGAACGGATATATATATGTTGGCTGTTGATCTTGAACCAATATGTTGGTTCTTTGAGATATAGAATCATTAATATGTTTAACCTTAAACCTTTTTGTATGCATTAGAGCATTTAGGTTGGAACTGGGTGCCCTATGTTGAGAGGGTTTATCTGATATCAAGCATTCCAATGGCAAAGGCTTCACAATGCGTAATAAACATCATGGATCTTCAGGAATAACACATCCGCAATTCTCGATTAATCATAGTTGGTTACATGACGTCTCCCTTGTATCCCAAGTTCGGTTCACTAATTGAGCACCCAAAATTGTGGAAAGTCGTGAAAATTAATTATTGTATAGATATATATTTTTCTATGGAATAGCTTAAAATGATTTGTGGATGAGTATTCGTATGGATGCCATTTTTTAAAAAAGAATAATATTAATATTCTAGCATCTGCACCGATGAATGATGCCATTGGTTGGTTATTACCATTTTTCTTTTGCTTGTGTGCACCCCTATTTTTACCCATGTCAAAACTGCATCCTTGACATTTACATTGACAACCTCCATACTAAATTTGGAGGGAAAATAAAGATTTTTCCCGTTTGAAACCATGCTGAAATAAAGAAGGGCTATTTAATTGTAATGGTAATTGCTTGCTAATCATTGAAGAAAATAAAATACGACACAAGGTCTTTGCCCATCACATATCACAAAACAAGTTGAAGAACAAAGAAACTGACCCATCCTAGAACTAAAAAAATATGAAAATTAAAATCAGTGGAATTCTGGAGTATTTCTTAAAGCAAAGCACAGGGGAAAAATCAACTAGAGTCCAGTTCTGCTGATGTCAGGAATGTTTAACTTAATACTCTAGGGAAGTCAAACTTGTCTTGTTGCCATTGGATAGCTAAAGTCAGTTTATTCCTTCCGCTGTTTGAAGTCACATCAACGGATAATTGAGCGTTAGGTAACAGCTTATTGTTAAGATATGTACAATTCTGTTCAAGGCGTGATCTAATTGATACGGCTGTCATTTGTAGATAGAGTTGTTGTAGCTATCTTGTTGTAAGTTAAGATCGTAACAGCCATATCAGTTAGGATCATGCCTTGCTTTGTAAGCCACGGCAACGGCGATTGTTGCCTATATTAACAAAGGTACGCGGCCCTCAACAATGCTCGCTTCCAATTTTACATGGTAACAGAGCCATTCCTCATACACATCAATGGCGAGTTCATCCTCAACAATGCTCGCTTCCGCCTTGGCGCTCCCGGTCACGGAGAAGATGACCAAGACCAACTTCAATCTCTAGAAGGCGCAGGTCATGCCGGCCATCCGGGGTGCCCAACTTGAGGGTCTCCTGACTGGCGCCGCCGCCGCGCCGCCAAAGGAGGTGGAGACCAAAGTCGACGGCAAGACCGTCAAGGAGATCAACGAGGCGTACACTAGGTGGATCGCCCGTGATCAACAGGTTGTGAGCTATCTGCTCACTTCTCTGTCCAAGGAAATCCTCACCCAGGTTTCTGATCGGACCTCCGCGGCCGATCTATGGAAGGGAATCATGGAGATGATGACTTCGCAGACCCGTGCGCGGTCTGTGAACACGAGGATTGCCTTGGCAACTACTCACAAGGGCACATCATCCATGTCCGAGTACTTCACCAAGATGAAGACACTCGCTGATGACATGGCGGCCGCCGGCAAGCCTATCAAAGATGAAGAGCTTGTCCGCTACATCCTGACTGGCCTTGACTACGACTACAATCCCGTGGTCTCGGCCGTCCTCGCACACGTGGAGCCAATCACCGCGAGCGAGCTGTACACACAGCTTCTCTCCTACGAGCACCGCGTCCATCTTCAAGGCGGCGGACATTTGTCCTCTGCAAACTCTGCCTCCCGCGGCGGCGGCCGCGGTGGTGGGTGGTGCAATCCCAGAAGCCACTGTCAAGGAGGATACCGTGGCGGCAACAACAGCGGCAGTCGCGGCCCGTCCCAGGGTCGTGGTGGCGGTGTGGGCCGCGGCGGAAACAGAGGAGGCGGCGGCGGCAATGGCGGCCGCAACAAAAACCGGTGCCAAGTGTGCCTCCAAGAGGGGCACACAGCAATCAAATGCTGGTACCGGTTTGATCAAGACTACGTCCCTGACAAGAGGACGGTGGCTGCGGCGATCAGCCAAGGTGGCGTCGATCCAATCTGGTACGCCGACAGCGGATCGACCGATCACATCACGGGGGAATTGAACAAGCTCACCGCACACGACGTCTACCACGGCAGCGACCAGATCAAGACTGCCAGCGGGTCAGGTATGACTATTGATCACATCGGTCACGCTATTGTTTCTACCCCCAGTAAAAATTTGCATCTCAAAAATGTGCTCCACGTTCCACAAGCAAACAAAAATTTAGTATCCGTCCATCGCCTTGCTGTTGATAATAGAGCTTTTCTTGAGTTTCATCCGTATTTTTTCTTGATCAAGGACCAGGCAACGAAGAGGGTTCTCCTTCACGGCAAGTGTAGAGGCGGGCTTTACCCACTTCCTTCCACCACTAGTCTTCCCGGCAGGCAGGTGCTTAGTGCAATAAAGCCATCCAAAGAGATATGGCACAAGAGGCTAGGACATCCATCCTTTCCCATCGTTTGTCAAGTTATTAGTCAACACAATTTACCTGTTTCCCTTAGTGAGAATAATGCCGAGGCCATTTGTGATGCTTGTCAACAAGGATAGAGCCATCAGCTTCTTATCCTACTTCAGTTAGTGTTTCTAGTGCACCGCTGCAACTTATTTTTTCTGATGTATGGGGGCATGCTCCCGATTCTTTTGGAAGGAAGAATTACTATGTGAGTTTCATAGATGATTTCAGCAAATTTACATGGATCTATCTCCTTAGACACAAATTTGAGGTCTTTCAACATTTTCATGAGTTTCAAAACCTTGTTGAACGTTTGTTTAATCGCAAGATCATTGCCATTCAATCTGATTGGGGAGGGGTGTATGAAAAATTGAATTCTTTTTTTTTCGTGAAATAGGAATCACTCATTTGGTTTCCTGCCCACATGCACATCAACAAAACGATGCTGCAGAACACAAGCACCGTCACATTGTAGAAATAGGCCTTTCTCTACTAGCAAATGCGTCCATGCCTCTTAAGTATTGGGACGAGGCATTCCTATCTGCAACATATCTGATTAACCGCACGCCAACCAAACTCCTTGGCTATCGCACACCACTTGAAATCTTGTTTTAGGAAACCCAAGATTACTCTGTTCTTCGTGTTTTCGGTTGCGCGTGTTGGCCTAATCTGCGTCCATATAATGCACAGAAACTAGAATTCCGTTCCAGGCGTTGTGCTTTCCTCGGGTACAGCAACCTTCACAAAGGTTTTAAATGTCTCGATATATCTACTGGGCGCATCTATATCTCTAGAGACGTTGTGTTCGACGAAACTATTTTTCCCTTTTCCGAGCTTCATCCGAATGCAGGGGCACGCCTTCGCTCGGAAATAATCCATCTCCCCACCCCCCCCCCCCCCCCCTTCGTAATTTTACTGGGGAGGATACAATAATTGATGGTGTGGTTGATGGTTGTACAGGTGCTACTGATCCCTCTTTGTCTTCTGCAGAAAATTTGGAGCAAAACACAGCCTGTTCGTTTCGCTGCAGCTGCGGCTGCGGCTGCAGAAAAATAACTGCGAACACTGTAGCAGCTGCAGAAACACTGTAACTGCTGCAGAAGAAATAACTGCGAACACTGTAGCTGCTGCAAAGCAGCCGCTGCAAAGCAGCGAGACGAACACGCTGACAGTGGTCAAACCACCCAAATTGGCCCTGGAACACCACATCTCATCGCTGGCACGGTGGCCGGAGCGGATCCGCCTGCACCACTGTTGACGGTCATTAAAACGCTAAATGACCATCAACTTACCGGTAAATAAAAGGCATGCACCAATGTTTTATGCATTTAACTAATAAAATTCCACAAGTTTTGGATGTAAGCTTGTTTTGCAAGGTACAAAGGAATATTGGTGCAAATGTGCTCATACTCACAGAGAAATATCAAGTATCCAAAAGCACAAGACCCGGCTCCGACATCTCGGCAACACTCAAAGCAAGAATCAAGGAATGACATAGGGAATAATTATTCAAACCAGAGATTTGATCCCTCCATGTCAAAGCCCTCGCCAAAATAGTCAAAATGGACTTTTGAATCACCCAATTCGGAGTCCAGGAGCAGAAGCTACGCCAATTCCAAAATTGGGAGTCGGGCTAAAAACAGTTGGCCGGCCGGCCTACTCTTGTCTCCGTTGGTCCCCAACTTCCTCCAGTGGGCTACATACACCTCAAAACATCTAGCCCAAGTACCCATCAAGGTGGAAGACCAACCGACATCGCAGAGTGGGCTGTTTGGGCCTAAACTTGGCCCTTACTCAACCATAACCGCCCCCAGACATCAACCGACTTCGGAACCGACCTTGGGAGACGATCTAGAGCGTCCACGCGGAAGGCGGTGGCCATCCAAGACAATGGAGGGCCGGTCGGCCTAGTTGGGGGGCCGGCCGGCCTACCTTGGCGGCCCCGCCAAGTCACCTTCGGGTATAAATACCCTCTCGTCCTGAGGAGGCTATAAATACCCCTGGCCGGCTTTGAAACAATTCGTACCTCATGGAAGAAGCATTCCACTCTTGTAGTTTAGAATAGGATTAGTGTTTAGTCATGGGAGTTAGAGTAGAAGTGAGAGCTTCGCTCGGAGTTCCGAAGTTTTCTTCGGAAGTTGGTAAAGTTCTCTTGTATCTTTCCTTTTGTTAGATTCTCTTTAATAAGAATTATTTTCTTATTTAGTTTATTTAGTTTTCCTTTTAGTTTATATTTATTTATTTAAGTAATTATTATAGAGAAATTCTTGTGTTGGATCCACGTCTATGCATGGTAGCTTTTATCTGCATGAGTTGTTTGCACCACCATATGCTTACACAATTCACATAGATTTTATTATGCATGGGTGGCTTGCTCTTTTCGCGAGGAGTAGGTTATTTAGAATAGTTGCTTGTATGATTCAAGGAATTATTCTAGACGTGAGTTTGCCCTCAACCCCACGGGATGATGTGGTAGCCGCGAGTGTATGTGACAGCTGCACCGGTCTCTGTAGTCCACCACGTTCGGGTTGAGTGTGTAGGGCCTAGACGCGCGCCGTCAGTCAGATGCGTTGAACCTAGTTACCGGGTTGCGTACAGCTGGCGACGGCCGTGCCCCGATACACTTGAATGTATCTTTAATCAATGCTTAAGTAAATAATTATATACTATCATGAAGCTAAATACTAACAACTAGGCTAGAAGATACCTTCCTCTCGCTGTCCTCCCAGCTAAATACTAACTCCTTGTTATCTATATGATGGATCTTTCTCCTGAGTACCACACACACATATCAAACATCTGTACCCTTATTTTGGTCTAGTTTGCATGTTATAAATAATAGATGTTTCTTTGTTAATTCACGATATTCTTAGCCTGCTTCCCTGTGGATAAATATAAATACGATACCCTTGGAATACTCCCGGGTGAAATGCTACAACGGTGTTCCGTGCGTTTGCGGAGTTGAAATTAATCTCTGTGCGTAAGAAACGCCAACAAGCAGCCACCTCGTACGTACTAACGTGCCAAGCGAATCAGCCTCGGGATCGCTGGGATCCTCCGAGGTTGGGACGCTCCCGTCCGAGCCCGCCACGTCGCAGGCTGTTGCGTCCCCAGCGCGCACTAACGCGACACGGGCCACGCGTCCGTCCACGAGCGGAGCGACGGGGGCACATGCGGGACCAGTGGGGCCACCGCTGTCGCCCGCTCCCGCGACGAATTTGTCACCACCTGCTGCAGCCGCACCAGATCCGGCTCCAGAGGCTGTGGCGGGTGGCGGTGTGGCTGCTCCTGCGGCAGAACCGGCACAACCTGTTGCTGCAAGGCCAGCGACAAGAGCACAAAGTGGCATCCACAAACCCAAGCAGTACATGGATGGTACGGTCAGGTGCAAGTGCAATCTATGAAAGCCTTTGTGCGTTAGTTTGCTTGCAAACTTTGATTTCATTTCGGTAAATTAATTTGATACTTTCTGTAACCAATTCATTATCTGCATATATATCATTTTTTTTTTGCGAATGCCTGCATATATATCATTGGAAAGTCCATCATATGCCAGCTTAGTAAATCCATTAAGAAGCTTAATAAGAAATTCCGGCAATTGATTTTTTTTTCAGGCATTGTGTTCTTTGTTGTGATTCCTTTCACTACATACCAATGTTTCCTCAATTTTGCGTCAGGTCAACACAGTTGAAATATGTTGATTCTGTTATATAATTACATCGGAAGATTGCAACAAGCTCAGAAGTACATTTGACGTTGACCTTCTACTTGACTAAACAGATCTGAAAAAAAATAAATGTTCCATATCCATATGTGGTAACTTCACTGATGGTGATACTATGAATCATGTGGCATTACTCTGGTTAATTGCATCTTCTTTTTACAGTTAATTTATGTTGCCATTTTGCACACAATTCCATTATTTTCAAGATTACATCTACACTTTTTCATGATTTTGTCTCCTTGATATACAGGAAATTTGTTGCCGGTGATTCATATCTATTTCCTTCAGGACAATTCGATATTTACCACCCAGAAAATTTGCAATTAGAAATTTGTCATCGATGTGTCACTGACAGGTGAGACCCGCCTGTCACTGAAAGTGGCTATTTCTAATTCATGACATTTGCAATGGCATGAAGAAATTTAATCCATTTCCTTATGATCTTTGCAGCAGACCAGTACTTTGAGGGCTAATAGTCATCTCATGGACACCTTATGCCCAACTAATTCACGTTTGGATACTGATGTTGAGATGAGCAACCTGTTTTACTGTGTTTTGTTGATTGCAGCTGCAAGCAGCACAAATACTTCTTACCAAAAATGAAGCACCTTGAGGTGCACGATGGATATTATTTTCTTTTGTGTTATGTAGCCATATACTTTCAGCTTTATCTGGAAGTAATCCTTTGATTTTAGGGCATGCAAGTCAATCTGCTCCTCCACACATCTCTATAGTTGATTTGCAATCTTAGTTTATTATTTTTCTCTTTGTTTTAAAAGTATTTATAGTTTGTGCTCATCTATAATGTTAATTCCATCGTCTCTCTTAAGGATGCATTTGCTTCGGAATGGATCTATATACCCGCGGCAATTTGCCGCGGGGTTGCATCTAGTTTTTGCCAACTTTATCAGTGCAGCAACGACTGTTTCACTGTACAACATTCCAGAAACCTTCGGTGGTTACATGCATAAAGCAGCGCGCCAACGCGGCAAATGATCGAAAGCTACGTTGAGATGCAGCAACGTGGGTTAGCTTTTGGAGGCACCCGCATATGCGTCCGGCCAAAACTCCAAGCACAATCTACAAGAAGTACTATCATTTTGAAGCCGAGTGAAACGGAAACAGCACGTGGTTGAATTCATCTGCCGCGTTCCCTTTTTCCTAACTCCCCTTCCTCTTCGCCGCGGCTTCCTCCTCTGCCCGGCCTGTATCTAAGACCCACATCCACTAATCCGTCTGCTATATATGCACACGTACGGGCACCAGCTTTCCGGCACCGCGCGCATCGGTGAGCAGGCTATCCAGCAGCGCACAGCTCTAGCCAAGCTTTGTCCCAAAAAAAAAAAAAGAGGCTCTAGCCAAGGTCACCTCACAGAGAGCTGACAGCGCCATGGCACTTGCTGCTAGCAATGGTCCAGCTGCTCTCGTGGCGCGGGGGCTGGATTCCGCGGTCGCCCTCGAGGCTCTGCTCCAAGACGTGTCGACGACCTCGGCCCCGGCGCAGGACGGCGGCCTCCTGGAGCTCACGGAGGAGATCCTCTGCTGTTTGAACCGCGCGCTCGCCGCGCTGCAGGGCGATGGCGTCGTCGACGTCGCCGCCGGTGGCTGCCGGAGCAAGAAGCGCCGGTCGTCGCCGCCCGGCGCCGCCGATCAATCGATGCCTAAGCGAAGGTGATTACCGTAACCACGTGACATTGATTCTTGAACGCACGTTGCTTGCATTGGCACTACGTACAGCTGAACTAATACGTGTCTCGATTAAATCTTTTGCAGGGCGCGTGCAACCGGTGCCGGGATGCCGACGAAAATCGAGAAGAGGAGCACGACGGAGGACGGCTTCCTGTGGCGGAAGTACGGCCAGAAGGACATCCAGAACAGCAAGTACCCAAGGTCAGTCATTAGTACGCCCGTTCTCTGCAACAATCCTGTTCGTGACCGATGATGTAACAGGCGACTCATACCATTACCGTTCCATCTCGATCGCAGGACTTATTTCAGGTGCACCTACAAGCACGACAACGGCTGCAAGGCCACGCGGCAGGTGCAGCAGTCGGAGGACGACCCCTCCGTCTACGTCGTCACCTACTTCGGCGAGCACACCTGCGGCGTGGACGCCGCCGCCACGGCCGCCACCGTTGGCCAAGCCGAAAAAACGCAGCAGCCGTTGGTCATCAGCTTCGGTTCAGGCACCGCCACCAGCAGCGGCTCGCCGCCATGGGTCTCCTCCTCCTCCGACGATGATGTCCGGAGCAATTCCTCGCAAGTTTCACAAGCCGTGAACTTGCCAGACCAGGAATGGGGAGAACAGAACGCAAACATGTTCGATGTCGAGTCGTTGCTGGCACCGCCGGCGGTGCCGAGCTCGTCGGCCGACGACTTCTCTTGTGCCTCTCCGGATCTGGATCCCTTGCTCGGCTACTTTGATTGGGGTTGCAGCGGCGACAGCTTGTTTGATATGGATTGCGTCAGTTTTGACGAGATTGCCCACCTGCAGTAGGATGGCTATAATTAATTCTGCGCACGATGCAGCCCTTTCTAGATTATTAGATCGACAGAGAATTTTGTATTGAAGTCCATCAAAGAGATCGAGGATGTACAACCTTATCTTACAAAATCTGTAGCCGGGCCATCATAGATCACGATGTTGTAACACTAAAAGGGGTGTTTCAATCTATTGTTGTGTGAAGTTACTTGGCTTCATTGGTTATATGCTACTACTATAAAGCATATCATTCTGAAAAATCATCACTTCAAAATTTAAAAGTGGTGAAAATGTAATTTAAGAGTGAAGTTTGGTTCTAGGATTCATGGCATGCCAATATGTTTTTGGGGACGTTATGTCACTACTTGTTCCATCTTTAGCTTGTTAATTGAGCAAAGTCCATGGATCTCTCAACATCAACCTGAGCAAAAATATATGATCTTAGGTTAGGTAAGAAGAAGAAAGTGCGGAATTATATCATGATAGCTATGAACTAGAGGAGTCAGTCTAGGAGATTTACATGCGCGATAGACATAGCAGTTGGCATTAGAGTTTGTGATGGGAAACAAAGTCGACGTGGAGGAGGGGAGAGGGGAAGACAACTAGAGCGAGAGATCAATAATGGCGCCGTTCCCCATGGTCGCATGGACAGACGACCAACCAAACAAGGAGGACTAGGGGAAAAACTGTCCGGTCTGTCCCAAGGGCGCGTTCGGCGCTTCAGTTTAGAGCCTCTAAACTGAAGCTCTAAAGAGAATCTTATTATTTAGGAGTATTAAAAAAAGTCTAATGACAAAACCTTTTTACATATAGGTATATCTTTACAAAACGAATCTAATGAGCCTAATTAATCTATGTTTTGCTACAGTAATGCTACAGTAAATATCGTCTGATCACGGCTTAACTACCCTCGTTAAATTCGTCTTGCGATTTAGAGGGGGGTTCTGCAGTTAGTTTTGTAATTAAAGTTTATTTAAGACAAGATTCTTTTTGTTTAGACCCCTCTAAATTTTAGCCTCTAAAACGCCGAACGCGCCGAGTCACTCGAGTAGTAGAAAGCATCCTTCGGTATGCTATTTTGTCAGCTTCCATGATGTTATGTTGAGATGCGGTAAATTCATATATTTCAGTACTAATTTTGCTTGGGTGTAGCGTACAATAAAACAATCATAAACTCTGCATAACTCGATGTAGATGCCAATCCCTAAAGCAAGATGATCTCTCTACGGGTAGTCAACTACTCTCCCTGAGGTAAATCTGTTGGGTTGTGCTTCAAATTTGGAATATCATCCATCTGCATGTTGCATCTTTAAACAGGTATTGCCAACCAATAAGCAATAGTAGTCTATTGATTGATACCTGATGCAGCATGGGTGATGGGACCAGCTGCATAAGGTGAAGTTTTATATGTTCATCCGTGAACCCAAGGCCACTATGTTGCTAGGACAGCCGCCAACTGGCCGATTATGATATGCATAGAACTGTAAGTGGATATATATTTTTTAGCTTGGCACGCTTTGGGGCGATATATTATCATCTTCCTGCAAAGTTTTGTCCGGTAGCCCGGAACTATTACAGCTGGCGGATTAGATATATCATTTGTAGAACTATAAGTGGCAGCATCAATCAACCACTTGGATGCAATTTAGTAGGCATATATATAATGCACACAGTTCGTACTACATTAGATCACAATCTGCAAGCCTGAACTCGAACATCCACCCATATAATTGTTAACTGATGGTGGTCACATGATGATCCGTTCTGCAGTGCGTTAAAAACTCTTGCTGCAAGTGCTGACAGTGCCAGCTAGTATAGTAACTATAGTTATAACCCGCGTTAGGTTGGACCACATTGGAAGGAGCCAATGGCATCCCACATCTGCGATTAGTCAAACCTGCGCGGTAAACACTACCCCGTCACGCAAAGCAGCAGAGAAACCCTGCCTCCAATCAGCTCACGGTTGATGTTTCCTCCACGTTGAACACGACAGGAGGAGGAGGAGAGGGGGGTAGAGATTGAGACGCAGAACTTACCTGGACGCCGCTTGCCATGTGAAACATATCTTGATTTGCCAACCGCGTTCTGCAGTAAACTAGTGTAGCGTTTTGCTCTTCTGGTTGCACTCTCTTCGGGAATTCTTTTTGTTTTCGCGGTTTGCGAATTGAATCCAAAATGTTGGACCGGGATTTCCAGCGTTTGAATTTTCCCGGCTTCGGGTAAGATTCAAATGTTGGACCGTATTGGGCTGCATAACGGGCTCAGTTTGGTCGCTTTATCCGGCCCAGGTCTCAGGCTAGCGTTAGCGTAGCAAAGCTCCGAACTGGCAATCTGACAAGTCTTGGTTTGGGGGCCGCGTGACGACCCGGGAGCCGCGCCGAGAAGCGAACATGACAATCCGGCAATCCCGCCGCGCATTGGTTCCTGCCTGCCGGCTGGGTACGTTGGCCAGGTCCAAAGATGCCCGCCTCCCTCCCTGCTGCACGCTTCCAAATCCAGCGCCAATTATTCTTTACCCACAGGCATGGCAGCTCGCTCGTCGATCCAATTCCAAGGCCAGCCGCCAGGCGCTGTCAAACATGGCCGGTCGGGGACGCCCACGCCCACGCACGCGCCCGTGATCCGCCGTCCGTTCCGCGCCCCCCCCCCCCCCCCCCCCCCCCCCCCCATCGTACGTGGTCTCGTCGTCCCACCAAAAGTAGTCGGCACCAAAACGTGCTCGAACTGTGCATGTTCTCAGATGCCGCGGCAGGCGGCACGACGGCGCAGCTGATGCCGCCGCAGAAGCTGCAGTCGACAGATCGATCGAGCTCGTCGTCACGTATGTGCCGGACGGGAAGGAACGTGGTGGCAGCTGACGTCAGTGGCCGATCACGTCATGCCCGGCGGGCCGCGCTGCCGTCACCAACCGAGCACGAGCTCTGATTAAGGAAGCATGGATGGACCGGCCGTGCACGCGCGGTAATGGTGCACATGTAACGTGGTCGGCAGCCAACTGCTTGCTGGTACTACTACTCCAGGTCGCACGGTGACGGCATTTCACACCGGGCGCCGTTGCGCACACGCTTCGCTGGCTCCCCACGATTCACCTCGCCGGGCGGCCGTGTGTGTCACTCACTTTTTTTCTTTTTTTTTCCCGTCCCTCTGCGCACGCGAACCCGTTGACAGTGTCCACAAGCCAGCGCCGCCGAGCTCTCTCGCGCATAGGGAGGCCGGTACCAGCCAGGCTGCCGACGCCGGACGGAACGGAGCGAGCGCACCACGTGCTCGTTTGGGGCGCTCAAAGTATCTCACTCAGATAGTCAGATGCCGCGAATTGAGAACTGAGCGCCGGCATGTGTGCCAGCAGGGCACGCGGATTATTTCTGCCCCGCGCCGGCGGATTCGGCGCCCGATCAGCAAGAACGTGGCGAGGTGCCGAGGTGCACTGTACCGCCGCTCACTCCGTTGAACTAACTAGACAAGTGCCTATATATACACACGTCCGGCACGTGAAATTAATGTGGCAACTATATATGAATAGCCAGCTACAGGTTTGTACAGAGCTACAGGCTGCTCGCAAACTTCCCCGCGGTCAGATGGCGACGGCCTCCGACACATCCGCAGCGGCGGCCTCCACGGCGTGCGAGGTAGTCGAGGGGGCGCGCGACTCGGCCCTCCGTCTGCTGGACCTCCTCCAGGCCATGGGCGCAGATCCCGGCAGGCAGAAGCTCGCCGAGCAGATCATCCGCAGCATCGACCGCGCGCTAGCCGCGGTGCGCGGCGACAAGAAGAAGCGCAGCAGGTCGGCTTACCGGCCTGACCCTCAAGGTCAGTCCAAACGAAGGTAAGACGCGCCACACACACACTCTCTCTACACGCCGGCAGGCAGCAGCTTGAATGGCAGGCACTCATGTGAATGCTACTACGTTGATTTTGTAGGGCGATGTGCGGCCGTGGAGAAACGGGAGCAAGAGTTGTGAGCGCGACGACGGACGACGGCTTCGCGTGGCGCAAGTACGGGGAGAAGGTGATCAACCACCGCAGCTACCCGAGGTTCTACTTCCGGTGCACCTACAGGGACGAGCACGGCTGCAGCGCCAAGAAGCAGGTGCAGCAAACGCAGGAGGGCCCATCCCTGTTCGAGACCACCTACTTCGGCGAGCACACGCCCGCGTGTCCCAGGGACGCGCCCCTCGCCGTGGCCAACTGCGCCTTCGTGTCGCAGGCGCATTTCCGCACCAGCTTCAGCCCGGGCGGCAGCACATCCTCGGACGACGAGGCGCCGCAGGTGCTGAGCTTGCCGGCGGCGGAGGAGGAGGCGCTGGTGCTACCGGACGTGGCAGAATTCTCGGAGGAGTACTGGCCATTGGACGATTGGCCGATGAAATTCGTTTCGGCAGATCCTTCTTTTCCATCTCCCGCTAGAGGAATGGAGTCTTTCGATGACAGCTTAGACGAACTCGTCAGCTTGTTCTGGTCGTGAGGTCAAATTAATTGTGTTTTTTCCCCACATTTTCTCAGTCAAGCAAATGGAGCATCAATCCTTCAGTTGCTGAAATTTCGAAGTGTACACACCTTAGCGCCGCATTTGCTGGAGAAAAAGCATCTGGTGCTTTTTATCTCGTTCAAACTCCAATGTGCTAACTGGTCTAAAAAAAAGACTCCAATGTGCTAACTACATGAAGGATCGATCAACCGTATTCTTTTCTAAAATGATGTGCTAACTACATGAAGGATCGATCAATCGTATTCTTTTCTAAAAGGGGGGAGGTATACTCATCTTCTTCCTCCCCCGTCTCCTTCCTCCCGCAGCCGCCCCTGCCAGGCTGCACCATAGCCATTTCTAAAAGATACAACCATAAAGTGTTTTTCTCTTTCGCAAAAAAAAGTAATTCTCTTAAGGGGCCATTACCGTACGATCCGTTGCAGCTTATTCCCAAGAAGCCCAGCCCATAAACTTTTTGACGTAGGCTTAGCTTGACAAGCATCTTAAAGCCACATCAAGTATCAGTTAAACAGCACCAGCCTCTTTTTCTGCGTAGATTTGCCTCTTAGGCTTTCTATAAATTAATTAATTTAAGCATCGATCTATAAATCTTGATGATCAAGTATAAATGTGACTTTTCTATACCTTTTTGTGGCTTTTTGAGATAATACAAAGGACTAGTTTGTCAAAATCTATCTTTTTTTTCCAAAACAACAAATAAAAAAAAATTTCTCGAATACGCAGGAGAGTTGTGTATCATTGCATTAAGAAAGAATAAAAAGATGTTACAAAGACAAAAACTCGCACATCCACATCCTCATGTGCCGTTTACATTCGTGTCTTTTGCTATTTTAAGTCGACCTCTACTTGACCTCACCCTAGGAAGAGGGGTTGGGGAGGGGGGGGGGGGGGGGGGGGGGGGGGGAGTACTCGAGCAATCCTTATCCTCTCATAGAGGTCGGCCTTGCGGCCACCTCAACCGTGCCACATCGCATGCGGGATCACGGGTGATGTAGAGCTTGTGGACTTCCAAGAGGCTTACAACACGGGTAAGCGCAGACGCCGGCGATAAGCACTCACGGTGCGGAAGGAATGGAGTGGCGAGCGTTGTCGGGAGGCACGCATGGAAAAAGGCACCATTGTAGCGGCACGACACGACAGAGGGGAGGCAAGGCAAAAGAAGCTGGTTTGCTCGTTTCTCACTCAATTCGATGTCACCGGGTGGTACAACCATGGACTAAGGGTCTGTTTGTTTCTTTAAGACTAAATTTAGGCATGTAAAATCTTATCATTTAAGGGTATTAAATAAAGTTTAATTACAAAACTAATTGCAGAATCTTGAGTTAATTCGCGAGATGAATCTAATGAGGGTAATTAAGCGATGATTAGAGGATGGTTACTGTAGCATTACTATAGCAAAACATAGTTTAATTAGACTCGTTAGATTCGTCTCATAAATTAGCACCCATCTGTAAAAAAGTTTTGTAATTAAACTTTATTTAATACTCCTAATTAGTAAGATTCTCTTTGATATGACAGAAACTAAATTTAGGACTACAGAAACGAACAGAGCCTAAGCCGTTGCTTGGCATGGGAGCGTGAACCCACGCCGTTCTGTCGTGAGAAAATGTCATTGTTCTCTTTCCTCATTTAGAGCCTCTTTGGCACAGCTTATCCAGCAGCTTCTGCTCTGGATTATGCATTTGCTCAGCCAAACAGGCAAACCTGAAAACAGCTTCTGAAGAAAAGGTACCCATAATCTGTTTCGTAGTTGAACTGATGAGCAGAAGCAGCTATTTCCGGCTTTCACCGGATTCTGCACATTGCCGGTCCCCCTATGGCAAGGAAACCGCAAGCCAAATCTTTTAGAGCAAAATTCTTATTTGGTTTTAAAAAAGTTTGCGGTTCCTTTTTTTGCCCAATATGAAAAACAAGTTTCCTCTACGACCTAAAACGCAACTTTAGTTCCATTTTTGGCCCTTCCATCAATTTTGAGTGTTAACGGTGTTAAATGGGGGCTGAAATGACCATTTTGCCTCTGAATTGAATAAAAATGTAAAATTATTTTTGAAATTATTTAATTGTTCTGAAATTCCAGAGAAACATAATTGTTCAAGATTCCATAGTACACAAAATTGACAAAAATTTTGTGTACTATGGAATCTTGAACAATTATGTTTTTCTGGAATTTCGAAACAATTAAATAATTTCAATTTTTTTTTACATTTTTATTCAATTCAGGGGCAAAATGGTCATTTCAGCCCCTATTTTACACCGTTAACACTCAAAATTGACGGAAGGGCCAAAAAGGGAACGAAAGTTACGTTTTGGGTCACAAAGGGAATTTGTTTTTTCAAATTGGGCCAAGAAAGAAACCGTGAACTTTTTTCGAGCCAAATAAGGAATTTGCTCAATCTTTTACCGTATTTCCCGGGGCCAACCAACGTAAACATGTTCCTTTGTTTAGAAAATCTATAGACTACAAACCCAACATCCGAATTGTAAACCGATTACATCATTGAAATTGTTGTGATGAGATCTTCGAAACTAGACCACACTTGACTATATTGTGCAAACTTTTTAAAAAAAAAATATGCACAAACTGATCTTATTAGTACTTATTTATTTGATATTTAATTTATTATCTGTAATTATTTTCATTTCAATATGGTACACAATGGAGGAAGTAGAGCTTTAACTTAAAAGGTACTATAATCATTTGACATGTATAATCTATTTTAACAAAATCAGGATAAGCTGTTTTGCCAAACGGCTTGACTGGATAAGCTATTTTGACAGATAATCCGAAATAAACCAGAAAAGCTATTTTGCCTCAGAATCCAGTACAAAAGCTGTTTTTTGCATAATCTGAAGCTCTGCCAAACATGCCTATTCTAGTACATTTTTTTAGGGAAACTAATTTATAGTTCGTTCTAGTACATGAAGACCGATTTAAATGGCATTTAGTTTGTTCGCCTCGTTGCTTTGCAGCAGCTGCGATTCAGCTGCTACAGTGTTTCAATTATTTATTCAGCAGCAGCTACAGTGTTCGCAGTTATTTCTTCAGCAGCCGCTACAATAAAACAGCTGCAAAACAGCCAGTCGAACAAGCCCGTTGTACATTCCCTATTATCTCTGTTTCGAAAAAGATTGCCGTCCTAACTTTACATATGGGCAAGTGCTACAGCATATTTTAGTTCAATGATATGGTTTGCTTCAAGTTTTAATGTCATTATGCGCTCTTCCCTTGTCACATGCTCCATATATGTGTATGCAATGCGAATCGTGTGTACATCTTCACACACGCGTAGAGTGGCTACTGGTCAACTAGTGCATTGCGTCCTGGCTCTACATCAAGGTGACCCCAACCTGATGAAGATGATTGTCGTGTAACTGTGTGACGCCCCACAGCGTACCACTCAACTGGTTGGAGATTCGCGGGCTCTTTTCTCGACAATGTCCATCAACGCACCGTCTATGCCCTTCAGCAGTTCCACAGCCTCTTCCACGGTGATCTAACATTGTCTCAGCCATTTCTAGGAGCTCGCCGGTCTGCTGGCGTCCCTATATCGAAGGTGGCCAATGCCTTGCGTGAGCGGAACTGCGATCTCCGTCCTCACCGCGCGCATGCCCCCCATCTTCCTCTACTGTTTGAAAACGTGCTCGAACCGTCCGTGTTTGAAACCGGCAGGCATAGCTCATCGTCACGTACACGGAGGTAATAACGTGGTGGCAACTAACGCCAGTGGCAGATCACGTCATGTCCGGCAGGCCCTGCTGCCGTCACCCGAGTAGAAGATTGACGTGGGCTCGTGCGCGTGCGTAATTAATCAACGTTTCATAAGCAGTATGAGCAAGCAGTAACGTGATCGCCAGCCAGTTCGCACGCCTCGCTGCCTCCCCTCTCGATCGATGCCTAGATTCAGTCTTCCATCTTGCCTGCAGGTCGCCGGGCGGCCGTGTCGGCGCCAGCTTGCCACCGTCGCCCGTTGACGCTGTCTACCTCCCGGGGTTCGCGCGGCGTGTGATCAGCCGAGGGAGGCTGCGACTCACGCAACCGCCCGTACGTGAGATGCCGACTTGAGAAGTGAGCACCGGCACGTGCGTCAACAGGGCACGCGGAATTATTTCAGGTCGTGTGCCGGCGGATTCGGCGCTCGTGCGACAAGCCAAGAGCACGGCGAAGTGCAGCGTACCGATCGCACCGTTGAACTAGCTAGAGAAGTGCCTATAACCTATAAGAGGTAGCAAAACCTAGCTATACGGGGATATAGATACAGGAAAATATCCAACTTTGCGGTCAGATACTACTCATCATGGCGACGGCAGCCGACACATCGGCAGCGGCCTCCGCGGCGTGCGAGCTAGTCACGGGGGCGCGGGAGTCGGCCCTCCGTCTGCTGCTTCTCCTCCAGGGCATGGGCGCTGATCCCGGCAGGCAGGAGCTCGCCGAACAGATGGTCCGCTGCATCGACCGCGCGCTCGACGCAGTGCGTGGCGGCGTCGGCGTCGGCGTTGAGAAGAAGCGCCGCAGATCCGCGCATGAGCCCGTCGCTCGTCTGCCAGCCCAGTACAAAAGAAGGTACGCACCATCAGCTTCATGAAAGTTACTAGATGGTTCCACTCGTCCCGTATCTCATGGTGTGTGCTTCATTGATTTGCAGGGCGATTTGCCCAGGACCTGGAGTAACGGTAGCAAGAGTTGTGAGCCCGACCATGGACGACGGCTTCGCGTGGCGGAAGTACGGGGAGAAGAGCATGAATCAGCCCAGGTGCCGGAGGTTCTACTTCCGGTGCACCTACAGGGACGAGCACGGCTGCAGCGCGAAGAAGCAGGTCCAGCAAATGCAGGATGGTCCATCCCTGTTCGAGACCACCTACCTCGGCAAGCACACGCCCGCGTGCCCCAGGGACACGCTCGTGGCCGTGGCGAACTGCGCCTTCGTTCCGCAGGTGCCTTTCCTCGCCAGCTTTAGGCCCGGCGCCGCGGGCGGTTACACGTGCTTGGAGAACATGGCGCCAAGCTTCCTGGCGGAGGAGATGGCGCTGATGCCACCGAACTTGGCTGAATTCTCGGGGAAGTACTGGCCAGCGGAGGATCGGCAGATTAAATTCGTTTCGGCAGATCCTACTTTTCCATCTCCTGCTAGAGAACTGGAGTCTTTCGATGACAGCTTAGAGGAACTCGTCAGCTTGCTCTGGTCATGAGGTCAAATTAGCTGTGTGTGTTTTTTCACATTTTTTCAGTCAAGAAAAATGGAGCATCAATCCTCCGGTTGCTGATTTCGAAGGGTACACGTTTTGGCGCCTCGCTCGCGAAAAAGCATCTGGTGTTTTTTTTATCAAGTTCAAACTCCGATGTGCCATTGGTACACGTTTTAGAGGCATGTCGTTTTCTTTTCTTTTGGGGACTTCCCTTAAACCATTGGTAATACTTCTAAATTCTAATCCCTCATACGCCACTGATGTGCTTATGATATATGGGACTCACCATTGTTATTGGCAATGGCATATTAGAGACTTCTTCACCAATGACTCCAAAAGGTTTTTCTTTTTCTAAAAGATAGAACGATTAGATTTTAACGTTAAATATGACAGATCCAACAAAAAAAAAACGTTAAACATGACAGTTGGGTTCGACTTGAGAAAGGTAGAGTACGGAATAGAAAACAAGAATAATTTCTCACAAACAAAGAATAATTTCAAGAACATGACGGTTAGGTTTGGATGTTGTTTTGCTTAGCATCCTTCCCAGTGTTGAAAATAATTCTAAGTACTTACTACTATTAAAATTTTGTAACTTTTATTTACTAGTTTAAATAAAATTTGGTCTTTATTTTCATTTGTTTTGCAATTCTTGCAACTAAGGCCCATTACGCTAAGCTCGTCTAGAAACTTTTGGAGTGGACTTATATTGGCAAGCTTTCCAACGGCAAGAGAGAATTAGCCGTAGACAACGGTCAATCTTCATGAAGAATATTCTGAAACTAGGTGAGCCGCGGCACATTGAGCTCCCCTCCCCCGCCTCCTCAAACTACGGCACATGCCTTCACTCACAAATACCTAACCCTCTAGCCCACCCCCAGCCCTCCGACCCTTATCCCTGTCAACCATGGTTGTGTTCCAGTGCTCCTCGTCACTGTAGTTGTCGTCTACCTTGCCACAGCTGCCAACGCCAAATGTGTCGCGTGATGGCAATGTCTTCACCATTGCGGGGCGCCACTGCACCACTACTTTGTCTATGGAGGGGCTCAATGCCGGATTCTCCATCAAGGACTTTAAACTTGCCAAAATTTAGAACAATGCCTGCCAAAATGCAACATAACTAGAGAAATCAAAACAGGACTATTCGTCCTCCAAATATCATCCAAAATGATGGAGTGCAATTATCTTTCATAGTTTAGCACCTAATGATGCACCGTGGGGGTAGCAAATTTTATTTTAATATCTTAAAAACAACTTTTGTAGGAATGTAACAAACTAGGTAACACAAACCATATACTTCTATCTTATTAACCACCATTGTGCCACTGCATAAATGGTTAAGAGTTGAATGCACTTTTACTACTTGTTCGGTTAAGAATCTAGTACTTGTGTTTTCTTACATGAACATTTACACACGGTATAATTATTTGATTTCATGTACCATGGCAAAGGCTGGGGCATAACAATGGTACTCCCTCCGTCCCGAATCATGTCGTTTTAGGTTCAGGAACAGAGATTAAAGAGAAGTGAAAAAGATAGATGCACAGAAAATAGGTAAGAGAGATATAGAGATAGAGGTGTATTGAAAAGAGAGAATGATGTATTGCGTGCGAAGATGACAAAAATTGGAAAAACTAGATGAGTGTAAGATGATAAGTAATATGAGACGGAGGGAGTAGCTCATGCTAATTTATCTGCATAAAGGGATGAATGTTTTGTAATATCACCACACATACTGTTTTGTATTTTGCTTCTTTTGTTATTTCTTTTGTCTCAAAATATAAAAGATCTTAGCATCACAAGGCAAAATATCGTTGGAGGTAAAAGACTACTATGTCTCTTGTTTTTAGCTCAACCCACTAATCTCCCAGCACTAAATTGATTGCATACAACATTCTAGAAAATTACTCTGACCTCATCGGTAAGCTTCCGCAGGGCAATATATTACTGTAACTCTAACTGTTCCATAATACTTCGCATCATAGCCTTGTCTGTTTTTTCTTCTAAAATACTTGAATTCTCGCTTTCTAATGGATATTTGTTTCTTTCTAATACATCTCTCTTCTTCTCTGTCATCATCTTTTTCACATCTTTTCAATCTCCGTGCCAATGCTAAGTATATTGACACGGAGTAGTTACCTAAAGCAGAGCACCAACGCAGCACATCAACGCGGCAAAATGATCGAAGGTGCAGCAACGTGGGTTAACTTAGCTTGCGTCCAAGATTCCAGACACAATCTAATAATCTATCATTCTGAAGCCGAGTGAAACGGAACAGCACGTGGTTCAATTCATCTACCGAGCTTTCGTTATCGTGCTTCCTCCTCTATCCAACTAACACCCCACATCCACCTGCTATATATGCTCGTACGGACACCACCGTTCCGGCAAAGTCTCAGTGAACAAGCTTAGCTTCCACGCACAGATCGAGCCAAGCTCACCTCCAGAGAGTTGAGAGCGCCATGGCACTCGCTGCTAGCAATGGTGGTCCGGCAGCTCTCATGGCGTCCGAGCTGATGGCTCGGGGCCGGGAGTCCGCGGCCGCCCTCGAGGCTCTGCTCCAGGGCACCCCGGCACAGCACGGCGACCTGCGGGAGCTCGCGGAGCAGATCCTCTGCTGCTTAATTGGACCGCTCGCTCGCTGCGCTGCACGGCGAGTGCGTCATCGACGACGCCGCCGGTGGCAAGAAGCGCAGGACGCCACCGCGCGCAGCGGCCCAGGCGAGGCGTAAGCGAAGGTGCTTACCGTAAACCACGTGACAAAGATTCTTGAATGCTCGTGCTTTCGTGCTATGTTTCAACTCATAACACCTGCGTGTCTCAATTCGATCGCAGGGGCGCGTGCACTCGGTGCCGAGATGCCGACAAGAGTCGAGAAGCGGAGCACGCCAGAGGACGGCTTCTTGTGGAGGAAGTACGGCCAGAAGGGCATCCAGAGCAGCAAGTACCCAAGGTCAGTGTCGTTGCCAGAATCCTGAACGCAAGCTAGATTCGTGACCGATGTAGCAGCGTCTCATTTTGTTCCATCTCGGTCGCATGGGCGCAGGACTATTTCAGGTGCGCATACAAGCACGACAACGGCTGCAAGGCGACGCGGCAGGTGCCGCAGGCGGAGGACGACCCCTCCGTCTTTGTGTCACCCTACTTCGGCAAGCACACCTGCGGCGTGGAACCCGCCGCCGCGGCCGCCACCGCTGGCGAAGCAGAAAAAACTGCAGCAGCAGTTGGTCATCAGCTTCGGTTCTTCAGGCACCATCAGCAGCGGCTCGCCATGGCTCTCCTCCTCCGACGATGACGTCCGGAGCAATTCCTCGCCATTTCTACAAGCTGTGTGCTTGCCAGACCAGGAGGGGCAGAGCAGAAAGCTAGTAATGTGTTCGATGTTGAGTCGTTGCTGGCACCACCGGCGGAGCCGAGCTCGTCGCCGACGTCGACGCGTCTTGTGCCTCGCTGGATCTAGACGCCTTGCTCGGCTACTTTGATCTGGATTACAGCGGCGACAGCTGGATTGATATGAACTTCGTCAGTTTTGACGAAAACCTCCCTGTTTCAATAGCGTGGCTCTGATTGATTCTGTGCACGATGCATAATTGGACAATGGCGCTTCCTAGATTAGATCGACACAGAATTTGTATCGAAGTCCGTCATACAGATCGAGAAGGTACAACTCAAGGATAGAAATTTGTAGCCAGGCCGTGATATATCGCGATATGTGTAACACTGAATTCGGTGTTTCAGTTTGTTGTTGTGTGCAGGTACTTGGCTGAATTGGATTGTGTGTTATATCTATATGCTACTATATAGCATCTCATTATGGAAACTAGCACTATTAAATTTTTTTTGAGAAATGTCATTTTAGATAACCTTTATTTTCAGGACTTATGGCATGCCAATACATTTTTGGGGTTATGTCCTTAACGACTGTTCCAGCTTAGCATGTCAACTTGAGCAAGTCCATGGATCTCTCAACATCAATCTTTTTTTTTTTTCGAACAATCTCTCAACATCAATCTGAACAAGATGATGGCTATATACACGCTAAGTAAAGGGTTTGAGGGAAAACCAAGTCGAGGTCGAGTGGAGAGAGGAACACACCTAGCAAGATCAATAATACCACAACCCCCCATGAGGGCTTCGTTTGGGTACAACCCGAATCAAACCACGCGTGAACTTACCCACGTGGGGATTGGGTGAATCCTCTCACGCCACCCAACCCACGCCCGCGTCGGGGAGGAAAGCAAGAAGCGAGCGACGAACCGTTCCCGGCCTTCGATGGAGTTGCTGGATTCCCAAGCCGATCGGCGTGGATCGGGAGTGGGCCGGGCCAATCCACGCCTCATCCAAATGCAATTTTGCCCCGCGACAGGAATTTCGTCCGCGCGGGGTCACGATCCACTCCGCGGCGTGGATGGGCCGGGATCCACGCCGATCCACGCTGATCCAAACGAGGCCTGACCAGGATTTAGAACAACCAAACAAGGAGGACGAGGGCAAACCTGTCCGGTCTAACCCCAAAAGTCGCTCGTGTACTACAAAGCGTCCTTCGTGTGTTTGATACTGTCATCTTCATGATGTTACTAGTATAATCCGGCGCGCTTCGTGCGCCGCTCATTAAATTGACGGTTACATGAGGTATATATAGCCAAAATTTTCTTGCTGAAATATATTCAAATTCAGATATAAACACACGATCTTAATCTAATATAGTATACATATCCAATGTGAAGCTCAAGGTTTATGCAAAGAAGCACAGTTCTTCACTGTAATTGCAAACTGACCACAAGCATAAGGGTAGGTAGCACTTTACATACATCTTTGAAAAGGTTTACTTTTAGCGGAAAACAACAAGAGAGAGGCTCGCGCCACATTTTATTGATAAATTAACAAGAACTATACAAAGGAAAAAAAAGAACAATAACGCAAAGCAAAACAAAATTATTTGCACACGACATTATGACAACATAATCACAAAGCTCTGAATCTCTCTTACCTAGCTATTATCTAATTCATCAGTACAGTGTTAGTCTGGTTAATGCTTTCAATGTGAGGATGATTTTTGCCAAAAAAAAAAGACAATGTTAATGGAATTGTAGAACCAATGGAGAACGCTGTTTCTGTAAGACTGTGAAACACCATGCAGTTGTAAAGGGACTTCTTTTGTGAATCCCTTCTTCCAGATATACCATGATGATATGGCAAAGACCTGCATGAATAACGGGTTATTCAATTTCACTTTTGCAGCTGACATGTGAGTTCTTTTTTTACTGTCACTGACTTGTGAATTTTATGACCGCTGTTAGGATGCATACCTTATTCCTTTTGTTCTTAGAACCTTTCTCTCTCCATTAGAGAACTCTTTATTTCTTGTCAGGAAGCACTATTTCTGCATATAATTTATTAGAATGAACAAAATAAAAGTGTCAGAATTATTGGCATTGTCAAACATAGCTACTAATGAAACAATAGATTGATTTTGTAGTATCAGATTAGTTATAAATCCGTGGGACAGTAACACTTGCGAACCATCCTTCAGATTTAGATAACACAAAAGATGGTATTACAATGCAATCAAGAACAACGCTGCTAGTTCAATGCGCATTTGATTTTCCCTTATTATGTAGAAGAAAAGGTGATATCTGACTTTTCAGCAACAACAGTGCTAAATATTTCAGACAAGAAAATATCTTTTCCGCTTCATCAACTGGGTAAACCATTACTTTGAATATAATATTTGATCCGGCACAGTGATCATCATATAATAACATAATTAATTTAACTACATCTTAATGTTAAATCAAAGAAAATTGCAGGGGCAAAACTTCGAAAGCATTGTGACTACATGATGATCTTAGTGAGTTATTAAATTTAAAATAGCCTCCTGAATCCTGACACACACAACAAAAAAACGTGTAGACCAGAGGGGCACATCTACCATAGATGGTCCTAAACTTTTTATGCAGGTGGTAAGATTTCTTCAAAGCAATATGAATCATGTCTGTGTAGAGAGCACCTGAATCGGCAGACAACACCAAATGAATCAACTATTGTGCATAACGAAAGAAATTTTCATGGCACAAAAACACCTGCAATTTTTCTTGAACAAGAATACCACGGAAGCTCCTACTTGAATCTAAAAACAAATCCAAATGTAAGAATATTTCCAACAATAATGGCTATGCACTGTTAGTAGCAGGCGAAACAATCTCTTTGTTTTTTTGTGAAGATAAAATGGATCTCGTATGAAAAATCTTATAAACAATTTTATATGAGCACTGACTAATATCATACAAATAGCAAACTATAGACTAACAATGAACTGAATGAAGATGCAGTTGATTAGGACATAGCAGTGTGATAGTTCAATACTTGAGACCATGCTTCAGCGAGTGGTTTACCTGTATCCATCATTCCTGTGAGTTCATAGGATTAATTGCTTGAACCTTCTCAATGATTGCTGCTTAACGCTTGCACATTCGCTGAAAAAACAAACAGAAAGCAAAAAAAATACATTGGATCAATTTTTGATAGTACAACAGGAACCCTAGCCTTTGTCAGATTTTAACAGAGTAATTGAATAGATCAATGCAGTGCCCTTACAGCTGAAACTGGCATCCATATCTAATGACCAATAATATAGAGTAGACACCAGAACAATCCAATGAGCATGTTCATACACGTTCAGACTGAACATGCCTAGAGGTAAACTGAACAGTTTCAGCAACATGCATGTCCTTCATTCTAGAAAATTAAAAATTATAGGAAAGCATCTAAGAGCAGGTTAAAGTGGCAAATTGCAAAGGCGAGCATGCCTAGAGGTAAGCGATAGAAAACGATGAGATAACAAATATTTCCTTTTAAAAAAGCAGGAATTCTACGGGTGCGACCATCGGTCTTCACAATCATCAGATACGAAAAACCACTGCTTACCAACCCATGCCATCATTTTTTAGGTAAACATGAAAACTTTTGGAACCTTCAAGTCAGATATTACATCAGGTGTTTACCGTAAGTACACAAACATGCATGAGTTCCCTTGATCATTGTCTAAAGAAGGTAACTTCAAC
>CM017445.1:35382439-35435165 GCA_007726485.1 Eragrostis curvula | reverse complement strand
CCTCCTTGTTATATATTCAGACTAAGGATATACTGACCGAGACGAGGCACTGGAAAACAAACGGTTCCACTGGAGGAAATATGGTGAAAAGAAGATCCTCCACGCTGAATATGCAAGGTATGTCTGTAATGGAGTTCCAACCCTCCAAGTCACTTTCTATAAGATGTGGCATTAGCTCATGAATAGTACGTACTCACCTATTTCCTCCTATCAATCAATAATGAGATGCAAGAAATCCATTTTCATTCTAGAGCACAGCTATACTGAATAAATACTCTCTGAAAGTTTAAAAAACTACTGAATAAATACTCTCTGAAAGTCTGAAAAACTACTGAATAAATACTCTGTTGTGCTACTTTACCATGCGTCATTCAGCTCGTATAATTAGTTTTGATATTACCTATGTTAGACCCTTTTGGGGCTTCATTAGCTTCCTCTTCAGAAACGTCGTTTTGCTTTGATTTTGTGGGGAATCTTTCTTTGTACATGAGCATACTGATCTGGACTCTCTGAAATGTCTATGAAACTGTTTTTTTTTTACATAAATAATGGAAGAAGTTTCTGACAGCTACATACTGATTTGCACACAACCTATTCTTTTGACTTCTGATTGCGATGTTTTTAATTTGCTTCACTAAAACCAAAATCTACCAATTTAGGAGCTTTTATGCTTCCTCATGGATAAACAAAGAGTACATGATCAAGTGGAGTAGTTGGAGCTTAGTTTCCATAAGTGGCTTCAGGAAGAAGCTAAATTAAGATGCATGTTCAGACAATAGGCACATATTGTTCAGGTTTTTATTTAATTATTTTATGCTATATAGACTACTTAAAGTTCCCTACCATTAATTGTGAATGAAGCCTTGAAGTTCAAGGATTCTTCTTTTCTTTTACTTTGTTATACATGGACTTTAAATTAAATCGTCACTGGAAGTGCATAAGTAGCTAGATTACATTTCTCTCACAGATTTAAAAGTACGAAAGGAGTGCAGTTTACATTATATATGTTGCTTGCTGAAGGTAGATAAACCATTCCAGATGGCATTTGAGATTAAAAAGTACGAAACGAGTACAATTTACATTCTGATGCTTCTTGAAATTAGATAAAATTTACAGAAAGCATTTAAGAACAAAGTATCGATCCATTTATGTGTACTATTTGCATACACGATTCGTTGGTGCAGATAAAAAACTACGGTAAATTAATGAAATCCCTTCAAAAGTCCTAGTCGTTAGGGGTACTCAACCACGGTTTAGCCAAACCGTGGGAAAAACCGGTAGAGCAAAATGAACTGTTACTGTTTGGAGACGGTTTCCAGCAAACCGAATACATCCCTACTAGTCATATGTTGCACTTAATTTGAGTGCATAGAAGTGTGATGAAGAGACCAAAGTTTGACATAATTTATTTTCCACTTATTGGGTGAGCTTTGCATTTTGTTCCTACTTTTGTAAAATGCTTTTTACTCGAAGCTCACATGTATACGAGTCCAAAGCAATGATGCCCCCTTTGAGCAGAGCCCATGTATTCAACCTCCTCCATTGAGTAACCATAAGAAAACTCTGTTTGGATTGACAGGAAGATTTCCATAACCACCTATATGCTGGATGAAAAGGTGTATGGTCCATAAGGATTTTTTTATGTTCTTGCCGATGAATAAGTATCTGACCAACTATGCATTTCCAAATATCAAGGGTAAAGGATGATATTTGGTTGCTTACCAAAAGAATGGTGTTTTGGGAATTGAAGGTTATGACAAAATATTGTTGGACCATAGATCTTTCCATATATAGAAGGATAAAAATTACCATTGCCATGTTGTGCCGAGGAAATTCTTTTATATTGATCTAGTAGCTATAATTTTTGCCTGCAGATAAATTAGTAGATTACTACATAAATAATATATATGATTTCCTTTCGGACTTTTCACAATAGGAAAAACTAATAATTGTTTATTTGGATGCATATATATTTACAAGGTCGTCTAGTAGTTTGCAGGCTATACAACAAATGTGGTTACGGCGTGCAGCAAATAAATACGTGCAGAAACAAAACAATATCGACCGTCCACTTTTCATGGTCACCTTCGTCATTGAGCATGTGTGCAAAACCATGTTCCCGGATGAGCCCACCAGCTCATGCAGCGATTCATCACAATTCACAAGTACCCGACTTTCTCATCCATTGATGGAGGGTGTCCCAGGGCTGAAGCAAACGGAAGCTGTGCACAGCTATGGTTAAAATTAGCTGTCTTCTTTTCTGCCATCCATGAAGCCGAATGGGGATCATGTCGAATTCTAACCCGGGAGCCAGGTGCCATTGTCTGGTCCGTCAAATTGAGTGCATCCAAGAAGTTAGCCAAACCTTAATAGTATAAGAATCCATGTCAAGAGTTATCTACTAATTAGTAGCTCCAAAACAGTGCTTAATTTGCTTGGTTCATTAATTACATGGACTGTTGCGATAACAGATCTGATTTTTTTTAATAATGAAGTGATGGACATATAGATGGTTTCTCTTTGTACAAGACGGATCCCATTGGCCTCTCAAACATGTTGAGGTTTTACTATTTGGTATATCTATATTTGCAGCAGGGGTATTGTACTAGCGCGTTGTCCATAATTGGCTAGCTTCTGCTGCATGTAAAAAATGACTTAGTGTTTCTTCCAGATGAGTAATGCTATATCTATCATTACGGGAGACCCCCCATTTGCCGAGTGCTAGGGGCACTCGGCAAAGGCCCTCTAGCACTCGACAAACGCTTTACCGAGTGTAGCACTCAACAAAGAGCGCACGACTTACTTTCGTCGGCAACGGGCTCTTTTTCGAGAGTTAAATGTCGGGCACTCAACAAAGTCTTTGCTAAATGCTCACTTGGCTCTCGGCAAAATAAAGGAGCCTGACGGCCCAAAACGGCCGTTAGGCCTGTTTACCGAGTGCCCTGACATCAGGGCCCAGGCACTCGGCAAGAATCTAGGACACTCGGCAAAAAATCAGACAGATTGCAATAAAATGTTTAAATCCACTACAACCTGGATCACAGTCACAACAAATCACACATATATTATCACCATCATCAGAGACACATATATATCATCACCATCATCATCACAGGCACATAAATCATCACAAACACTGAACCACATCACCACAACCTCAAGTTCAAATAGAAAGTGTCCACATAGTTCAAATAGAAGTTGTCGACAACCACAACTACAAGTTCATCAAATGCAAGCACAACTAGTTGGTTCATGAAATAGAAGTACAAATACAACTACAAGTTCATTGACGAGGTGGCCACTGCGAGAAAGCATTTAGAGGGGAAATCGGATTGTTGGATCCCGCGGATTGATTCTGCAAGAAGAAGAGATTGCATGTGTAACACAAGATTTGAGATAGAAGCATACGAGCTAAAACATTCGATTACCTCATTGTATCATACTTCAAGGTAAGAAATGAAACTACAAGTATCTCAAGGGACTCACCGCCACCGGATTGCCGATAAAAGGAGGAGCGCCGATAAGAGGTGGTACAACGAATAGCCCTGAAGGCGGCGGCGGGAACGTCCCAACACTTTGCATGTACTTGTACATCTGCCCCATTTGCTGCTGCATCATCTGCTTCATTTCCTTCTGTAGCTGGCTGCCGCGTTGGTGCGGTTGCTGGCCGGGGGCGGCGGCCTGGACGTGGGCTGCAGCGGACGGCCCAGGGCGGCGGGCGGCGGCTGGTCATGGCAGGGGCCGATGGGTCGAGGGCGGGGCCGGCCGGGGCCGGGCGTCCCCGCCGGGGGTCGACGGGCGGGCGTCGGGGCCGGGGTCAGGCGTCGGGGTCGGGGCAGGCGTGGCAATCAGGGTCGGGGGCGGGGGCGGCGGCCTGGCCAGGGATGGCAGATGGCGGCTGGGGGCGGGAGGCGGCGCGGTGGTGGCAGGCGGGCGCAGCGAGTGAGGGCACAGCAGGCGAGGCGACACGGTGGCGGGCAGGGTGGTGGGCGGGCGTGGCGGGCGAGGGCGGCGCGGTGGCGGGCGGGCGCGGCGGGCGAGGGCTGCGTGGTGGCGGCGGTGGGGAGCTGAGGAAGAATAAGGAAGAAAGGAGGAAGAAGAGGCGAGCCGGGACCTAAGTCCTAATCGACATGTTTGTCGAGTGCCGTGATTTGGCACCCGGCAAACAACGACTCTCGGCCAAAAAATGTTTTTTGTTTTTGTTAAGTTTTATTTCAAATGTGCTTTTCGCTGCCGATTTGATTTCAAATAAAAAATTTTCTGCGACAAAGTTTCATAACTTTTTGAGATCTACCACTTTTATTTTTACTACTTCTCCATTCGAAATCGTTTTAAAAATCAATTTTTCAAATTTGAGAAATTCAAACGTAATTTTTGTTGACAATTTGATTTCAAATCAAAATGTTGTCAACTACAAAGTTTTATAACTTATCGATATCTACAACTTTTATTTTTACTATTTCTCTACTCGAGGTTCAAACATACTTTTCATTGACATAATTTATGCAAATTAAAGTGTTCAATGGCAAAGTTGTGTAACTTATGAAGATCTACAATTTTTATTTGTTCTTTTTGGTATCCGGTATAATGGTAGTAACATTGTTCATAAATTTAAAATATATCTCTTCTTAATTCTGGAAACTATACGGGAGTTGTAGAGTTCGTGAACAAGTTTACTGGCACTTTGGTTAATGAAGAAATCACCAAAACAGAAAGTGTAGATTTTGAGAAGTTATACAACTTTGTAGTTTGAAATGTTTTGATTTGAACTAATTTATTGCATCAAAAAATTGATTGAAATTTTGTTTGCCGAGTGTAATGAGAAAACACTCGGCAAAAAAACATCTTTGTCGAGTGCACTAAGAAGCTCTCGACAAAGGTCATCTTTGCCGAGTGTCGTCGTGGGGCACTCGGCAATTTTTCAATCTTTGCCGAGTGCCCGGGCCCACATTTTCTAACGTCCGTTCTAAATTTCAGACGGGCGTCAAATTTTGCCGAATGTCCACTTTTTGCCGAGAGCCCTTTGTCTCTTTGCCGAGTGCTGGGACCGAGGCACTCGACAAAGATAACCTTTGCCAAGTGGCTTGCCCTAAGCACTCGGCAAAGGTTTATTTGCCGAGTGTGGCCCTCGGCAAAATTATTGTTTGCCGAGTGACCGAGGAAAAGCTCTCAGCAAACCCCGAGACACTCAGGCAAATGTCCGGTTTCCCATAGTGTATAATTTACAACGGCCCGCAAAGAATCCACCCTCGATGAGTAATGGTATATTTTTACTTAAAATAGTTATAAAATATGTTAAGAACGCTGATGTGGCTAGAAAAAAGGAGATAATCTTAGAGCAATCAATTAAGGAAATGAAAACTACAGTGTAAGCTTGACGACCAGTGAGGAACTCAGGTGAAGTCCACGATCCACTCGCACTCATCAGCCTGCAAATTGTATCGTAAGTTCTCACCTAATGAAAGGTCACCCATATAGAAAATTCTGCAAGATCTATTGTCGAATTAAATATGTTTAATTTGCTAGGAGTATTTATAGAGGAAAAAGTATGTTAATATACTGCATCTGTTTTACTCAGATGGCAGCAGGGGGCACGTCGTCGATGCTCATTCGTGTTATTACTGAACAGCTCAAACAAGAGAGGTTACGTCAATGACCTGTCGTCGTATTCTTGCGTCAACTAGGCTAGTACTCCAATGGTAATCAACGTGCACGAAGCGCAAGGGAATCATGTGAGCCCTCAGCTTGTGGGTTGAAGCAGTTGACCCCGGATTTAGACCGCTAGTAGGGTTAATTAGACACGAATCTTTCGCGTGAGATACTAAGTCTTGCTTGAACTTTCCTTTTAGGGAAAAGGCAGGTTACTACTTCCAAAGGACATAAAATTTTGGCGCAAATTGCATAAAGATAATGACTATCAAAGCTTATCAATTTGATTTTATTTTTGACAGATATACAACCTTTTTTTATTGAAATGATGAGATGGGACCCGACCCTCAATTGCTAAATTAGAGGACTCAAATTTGGATCACATCAACTTTTTAGGTCATTTTTGTTAAGTGTCGGTGGAGTATAAGTGAATTGTTCGTCTTTCTTCATCAGCTTAGACTTTCAGGTGAGTTGGTTGGTGCATGCAATCAATATGGTATCAGTGTCAGAGGTAACGAATTTGAATCCCAGCAGGCTCGATTTATTAAATAAATCACAACCCACTTCAATATGCTACGCTTACGGTCTGACGAAACCTGCACATAAGGGGAAGTGTTTGAGTATAAGTGAAATTGGTCTAAAAAAAAAGAGTATAAGTGAATTGACCCTAATATATCTTGTGACCCCTGTTTATACAAAATTCGGGTGGAGTTCTCGCAAGCCCAACATGGTTTACTATGTTCAAATAATTAACCGTACCGTATCACCGCTGTCATCATCAGGAATTCAGGACTACCAGCATGACTAAGCTTGTCGTGTTTTGCAAAAGGTGATCACATATAGTACGTCTGCCCTTTCCCACACGGGTTGAATCGATCAAACGCATGTGCAACCACCAGCCCCTATTCACACCAAGCTGGATTTTATTCAAAAGCAGGGGCGTTGAACTTTCTTTTGTTTGCATTCAGAAGCTGATCACCGGGCTAGATAGCAACTACTATGATCAAGTTGCTGTACAGAGCACGCACGTCCTAGTCACCATCAGTTGATCTCACACACATCTTCTCTGTCTGTTCATATGCGGGAAGTTGACATCTTACAAGTAGCAAATGTGTGACCACTGGCGTTCCTGATCGGGCACCGATAATCGCTTTGTTAATTACAAGTTGACAGCCATGTCGCCGCGTGATCCCCTAGTAGATTATTTGTTAATTACTAAAAACACTCACTTTGTACTCGTTCTGTTAAATGGCAACGAGCTCTTCAAAGGGAAAATTTGCTGGGGCACACTAGAAAGACATGGTTTCGGGCACAGCACACCGTAACTCGTGATATTAGGCACAACACACTGTAAATTTGTGGCTTTTTGCAGTGGCACACTAAATCAAAGAGATGTGATATTTTCAACTGTGTTATCTCATTACAAGAAATACATTACAAATTGAAACTCTGCACAACTATACACTGTTGCACTCTTGATGCATGTGATTTTTTGTATATTTTTTCTCAACTGTTCATATAACTTTTCATTGAAAACAATCTTTGTTTTTCAACCAAACTATGTGAAAAGTTGAAAAAAACATCTATAAAAAATCACATGGGTAGAGAATGCAACACTTAATCTTTGTGTAAAGTTTCAACTTCTAATGTATTTCGTACAAAAAGATCAAAAAAGTTGAAAATATCACTTTCTCCTGGTTTAGTGTGTTTTAGTGTGTTGTGGCTAAGAACCACGATTTTAGAGTGTGCCTGAGCAAAATACGAAAGTTACGATGTGATGTACCCGAAACCACGTCTTTCGAGTGTGCCACAACAAATTTTCCCTTCTTCAAAAATTGGCAACGCGGCACATGACAATTGACAAGGGATATGACACATGCATGCATGGTCCGCGGAGAGACGCAAATTAATATGTATGCCCATGCTTAACTCACCCATGTGTCATCTCTTCTTCCCGATTCCATGCTGGTTGCTCTTTGTTGTTTTCTATGGAGCAAAATATATAACACCATAAGCCTCCTGATCTTGCGTGTCTATCTCTCACCAAGCCCCCTCAACATACGATTTAATTCCTCGGCATATTAAACTTGCATGCTTGTGTATGCTAGCCCATCACACTTGTTGTGTGATTGTGTCTACTAGCCCAGCATCTTGGACTTACTCAATTGTGTCACATTGGGAAAAACATTTTGATTATTCCATGTTGATCGGTTTGGTTTCTTTAACCATATTAAAACTGCGGTTTTGCAAATTGGGAATTAAGAAACAAAAAAAGGGTATAAAAATACATCCTTGCTGACCGAAATAATTTGGTCTCATTTTTTGGGTTTTTCGGTTAGCACTGCAGTTTCATCATCTCATTACAAAACATGAACGATCAGTTCTAGTAATTTACTAATGACAAAGTAATAAGAACCACACCTAAATCCTTCTCCACCGGTCAGCTCCATTGCGAAAGGGCCTATAGCCTAGTGGTTACAAGAGCCTCAGTAGCATATAAGGTCCTGGGTTCGACTCCCCATGCGAGCGAATTTTTTAGGATTTAACGGCATTGTGCTTTCAGTGGTAGGCGACGCTTCCGTCAACTGCTTACTGAATATTTTCATGCTTAATCCTAGATCAGGTCACTGATTTGTGCTAATTAATCTGCAGGGGGAGTGGTGGAGAGAGGGGAATAAGAATTGAGAAGAAATGGACAATGGAGGACGGCTACATCTGGAGGAAGTACGGACAGAAGGAGATCCAGGACAGCAAGTACCCAAGGTACGACGAGCTGATGATTACTAGATTTTCTTAAACCGAATACCTTTGGTCTCAGTCACGGATCATTTGATCTCATTGTTGTTCCATCACAGGTTCTATTTCCGCTGCAGCTACCGTGACGACAACGGCTGCAAGGCCAGCCGGCGGGTGCAGCAATCTGATGCCGACCCCTCCGTCTACCTCATCACCTACTTCGGCAAGCACACCTGCGGCCGTGACAGTAACAACGACGAGCAGCCGGCGCCGTTCGTCATCAACTTCAGTTCAAGCACCACTAAAGACGTCGGGAAGCCAAGCGGTTCGCCGTGGCCGTCCTCTGACGACGACGGCGTGGTTGTGAGCGATACACCGGAGATCTGCGGCCTGTCGGAAAGAGAGGACCTGCCGGTGGACATGACAAGCAAAGTGCCTGAACCTATGGAACAGTCAACGCCGTTGCCGGAGCTGGCTGGTATGAGATCGCCGGGGCGGGAGCCTCTGGATGGATGCTTGGACTGGGAGCTCGGTGAAGACGAGAGCCCGTTTGACTTTGGCGAATTCAGCAACTTCGATTACCTTGCTTTGCTTCCGTAGAACGAATGATGCATGGTACTATATAGGGAGATCTGTGCAATTAAGTATGGCTTGTGTATTGTTAAGGAAAATTAATTAGCCAGTTTTGATAATCGCAGGCGGCTAAGCAGTGACCTGATAGAGACGATAAGTAAAATCTATTGCTTTGTCAGACATCAGGCTTCTTAATCGAGAGACATATTCTATGGTGATAATATAATGAAATGGTGTGTGATCTGCGTGATGCATTTTTTTTACACTATTCCAAACTGGGATAGATTTAGATTTGTATGAAGCCATTTATATTTGGTCCTTTTTACTAAAAAGATGAAAGTACATCATCAATATTAAGGAACCCCAATGTGATAAAATATATCATGATTGCCTACACAGATTTTCTGAAATCTCGATCAGACTTTGGTCTCGTTGCGTGCAACGGGATCATATTAATAATAATAATTGTAACATGAATATTTTACGAAGGGAAATCAGTTGGTTTTAAAAAAATATAAAAATACCTGCTTAATTATTAGGTGAAGAATTCATTGTGGATTTATCATATTTATCACAGATTTGCAATGAATCGGTAGTCACAAAATATGATTGTACTGCCACCATCATATCCTAGTGAGTTGATAGGAGAGATGTGGCCATCATGCAAGTTATGAAAATTAATAAAACATAATAATGTCAATGAACCCCAAAGGTTAATTAGTGACAATAATTTAGCCAGAAAAATTTGTTAGCGTGTAAGGGAAATGGCCCACCTTTTCTTTATCATATAAATGAAAGTCAAAACCCTGAGCCTAGGGGCCGCATATTGGGGATATTGAGGGGAGACCATTGCCGCTTGGTGGCTGAAAACCTACACACTCTCCCTTGTCCTCAAATACACCAGGCCGGGCAAAATCTACGCCACCTCCTAGCACACCATGCCGGAAGCAAAGCCGCCCCATCCAGCAATTTGCTATACCAAAAATATGTATCCCCAGAACATAGGGTAATGATGTACATAAAATATCTTCCTCCAGTATTAATACAAGGGCAAGGCCCCATGGAATAGGTATATATACTCTCCTGCTTTGCTTCTAGGAAGGTTTTCGTCGAGTTTTTTGGGGCAAGTTTGTTGTTCCAACTTAGTGAAATTAATCTCTAAACAAAAGACGTGTCAATACCAAGTGCTACGAGGAATAACAATTGTGGTACACTTTCTTGGGAATATATTTTAGTGGATTTTTCTGTATGAAATGCACTAGCTAGTGAATGAAATTCTAAGTTTTATTTCATACATTTTTCTCCATTGTGTTACTACAAACTATTAATATAATTTTGTTCCAAAGAATCAAGGCCGGTATTTTGTTAGTGATACCGAGAAAAAAAATATTAATTGGTCAACAACTAATCTGGTTTTCTAATTATGTTGGGGGCAGTTATTGATAGATGGATCTGTGTGTGAATGAATGTTATATAATTGCGTGAAAGGGGTCTTGGCCTAGTGGTTAAGGCACCCGAGTAACACCTTTGAGGTCCTGTGTTCGACTCCCCGCGCATCGAATTTTCTAGGATTTAACGGCTTTGTGCTTTCAGCGGTAGGCGCCAGTGGTACGATGACTTCGTCAATCTCGAGGATTTGTCGGCTCAGTCTTCGAAGATGCGCATAGGGGTAGGGTTTGCGTATGTGCGTTCATAGGGGTGAGTGTGCGTGCGTTGTGAGTGTCTGCGTTGTACTGTGTAATAAAAAAAAAGAATGTTATATAATTGCATGCATTAGCTGGGATTGGAGGGACCACCGAACCTAAATAAATTTATCGTTAACATTCTGGCACTATTTGTAAGCTTCACACGATCTATATAAGATAGATAGAAGATCTGTTGTGATTGAACCAGTAGATAAACACTTTCCAAAAGAAAGTGAGTGCCATGCAAGACAACAACTGAACTAATTTTGTACTCGACAATCAGGGGATACATGATTAATGGGCCACCTTCAGTGTCCATTGATATATGTGTGCATGATAATATATTCTATAGCTGTGTAAACATTGATGATAGTTTATAGTTATATGTGTGTTATGGATATGATGTAGATCCATACATTTCCTCCAACCTTTTGTGTGAAAAAAAAGAATATCATTTGTGTATCCATGTGTGCAACAATAAATTGTGATGTATGGCATGGCACTGGCATAAATGGACAAATTTGGAGCAACGGTACTAAAAAACGGTGAATGGAGCGGGAGGTGCTCAGCATGGCAAGCAAACTATGTCTAGGTTTGAAGCATGCACCGATGCATGTTGTCGTGTTAGGAAGGAGAGCAAGATATGGGCATGCGTTGGTGTGTGGTTTATGTGATGTCAAGCCTATGTCAAGGTGCAAGCACTTACGTGGAGTGTGTGTGATCGCTTGAAGTACACAAGCCTAATTAGCAAGATTTGTCACAAATTTATTTGGTTCAGAGCTAGATCTCTAGGAAGTTTTCTTGGTACCCCGTCATGACGCCTAGCATGCTGCTGGGTATTGCAAATGCAGGCCCACTACTGTCTACAAATGAGTATTTCCTACTTAACCTTGATAGGTCTTACGTGATATCGACTCTCTGATACTCGCATGTTGGAACATGTCTTCGAGAGATGATTGGAGTAGTTGCACGCATACAACTAAGCACAGACAGACCGCACTAAGTTGGCAAGAAGTCTATTGTATTTCCGGGGCATATTGGCTTAAAATAATTAGAATCGATTTGTTTCATACCTTCATCTAACATCAAACAATATAATGCTCTCTCTCTCTCTCTCTCTCTCTCTCTCTCTCTCTCTCTCTCTCTCTCTCTCTCACCCAAGTTCTGGAGGCCTTGTTGACCATACAACACCACAACGACACTATACTTGCTCCTCCCTTTATCCTATCTATTGCTCGAATCATATGCTCCTTTTCCTATTCCGGACGCAACAATTAAAAATGGGCAAGTGGCGACGGACAGGAAGGAGGACCATGTGAACAGGGTAAAAAGCGAGCAGTTTTACAGTCCAAAATAATGGCCATTAGTTATCCAAAATTAATGGCCATTAGTTAGAGGGCATATTAGTAATTTTACTATTAATTAATTAATTTATTATTTAATATGAAATAAAAAATTCAACCCTAATCGGCTAACCCTGAGAACTATAATAATGAACAAAGATTGATGAACAAAATGAATTGATCAAATTACAAAATTAATTTTCTTTATCAAAACAAAATTGCTATTACAAGTCTAACATTGTTTTCCGATATTACCCTTACTAATGGCCATTAGTAGTAGATTTTCGATATTAAATCTAAACCGTCGAATCAAACTAATGACTATTAGTTTTGGTAAACTAATGACCATTATTTTAGACCGTAAAACTGCTCAAAAAAGCAACTGGTGTTGAAAATAATTTATTAGAATGTACTATAAGATGCCATATTGATAGCTGCTATGTAGTGTGCATAACTTGTCATTAAGATGTTCTAAATAGTGTGAAAACTACAAATTTAGCAAAGTACTTTCTAAATCTATAAAAATACAAGTGGCGTCTTTTATTTGCCACCCCACGGCTGCAGGTAGCGTGAAGCCACGTGCGCTCCTCTGTGTGGCGATCCATCCGGCCAGTCCACCATCCAAATCGTGATGCCTCTTCGCGTTGCTGACGGCACCACGGTGACCTCACGGGACCTGACGCAAGCATGTGCCTTGAGCGGACAATACTCTGCGGACAAAATGCTTGCGCCTTGATGCCGACGCGGCTCTCTGACTAGTGGTTGAGAACGTGGCAAGCAAGCGGCATCGGTTGCCGGTCTACACCATTGACAAACTGCAGGTTCAGTACTGAGACAAAATGGAAGGCGTATAAAAGTACATAACGGTGGCGCAATTTGCAATGTGCTGTCCCGGGCGGACGGTGGTGTGAAATCATGCATGCCTGAAGATGCGACGCTGGCACTCTCACGATCCAATACAAGTACTTTAGCAGATTAAACATATCGCCGACAAAGGCCTTTTGATGTTTAGTTATTTTCTTAATTTCCTTTTGTTTTTTCTATTTCCATTTGCCTCTTTTGTAATGGACTTTTTTATATTTCTAATATATTATAATCAGTAGGGGTTTTTTTGGGCCCTCCTGTTCTTTCAAAAAAAAAAAAAGGCCTTTTGATGTTAACTGGAGCAGAAAGTTACCTGATGGTGAACTATAGAACAATATGTCAATAACAATATCACCAAACATGGGCATGAAAAGACTGTCTACTTGTGCTTCAAAGAAGCCAAGAGTCTCGCATACATTATTTGTCCCCATTCCAAGACACGGCACGACGCGGTGATTGGGCTTTCCGCAATAGAAAACGAACGATTGGAGCGCACGTCATGCTGCTGACGCTACCACGATGACGCCGCAAGCAGGGGACGGCGCCTGAAGCACTCCACGCAGTGGCAGTGAACGTGGATTAGCGTGTCTCGATCGAAGTCACTGGCTCACTGCTGCATGATGAGTGCCGATTCATTGACGATCGACTATAGTGTTTTGGATCAGATCGTTAGCTGTTGATCTGTTTGTCCTGAATAATAATAAATAAAAGCTGATGCGATCACGAACACAGCTAGTCTGCTGGCTGTACCCTCCTGGATAAACAAATCACTTAATTATTTAATTGCTATTTGTTACTAATAATACAAGAAACCTTGGAACAGGTACATTGTATCCTGATATTTCCACCGTTAGCTTAACAACTTCCAAATGCTGCCTTACGTCAAAATAGAGGAGCCCAATTACGTATCCTGGCTCCAGACCCGGACGTCAGGTCTTGCCGCCTGGCTGGCATCGTTCAGTCACTGAGATCTTTCATAGGTCACCGAAAACCACGTGCAACATGGGCCATGGAGTACAATTACTAATCTACGAAAAACACCTGGTTACTCAAACTTCGATCTGCAAGTGCTCTTACTATATATTCCTATTGACAGGACTCAGGAAATGGAAAACATTAGGGCACCAGCAGTCGATAGTATGTATGTATATCTTCTTGTCACCACTGTGGTATTCCTATTGACAGAAACAGGACATGGGATTATATTCAGAGACGTGCTGAACAATAATCATTCTATTCTCCTCGCAAAAAAAAATAAAAAAATCTGTTGAACGTCCCTCTCAGGATATCATTGTTTTCGCGTTGCATTATTGTATCTCAAAGTAAGCCTTAATCTTTAAATCCATAGTCCAACTTGCAGCTAAACGTGCACAATTGTTTATGCCAATGGCCGTGTGATCGTTTCAGGACAAAATGTAGACTGGTATTATGCCAAGATGGCGATATCAGGTACTACAAAAATTACGCACCTTTCAATGAATGGCGTCATCTTTTATTATGAGGTAAGATGTGTGATGACAACTTGATTTGATAGATATAATTTTTTTGTGCGAAGTTGATAGAAAGGCTTTTGAATCCATTGATAATCGAGAGACAGATCTTCAACATGGACATAATTTTAGAAGATTACTCACCTAATATAAAGGTTCTTCCATGGGGAAGACGACCACAATTTCTTTATTCGGGGTGAAAAGGACTTAAAGTCGGTTGATGCTATCTAGGGTACTTGTTTCTAGTTTGTCAACTTTTGATCTGAAATTAAAAGTTTACTTGTGGTAGAAAACATGGACTATGTGAGATCTTCATGTGATTAACGATGATGTTCCAAAACATAATAGGTAAGAAAAATAAAGTTGCCTGCATGTCCAGTGAACTGAGTCTATCTCAATTCCATGGGAGGCATCGATGGCTGTATTGCCCTACCGCCCACTTTCGACTTCCCTTCGGGTCAAGTGGTGACTATTATTTTCTTCTTAATAATATACAGGAATATCATATCATACGGCAGCTCCACGCCCTTACTTTTTTTTTTAACTACTGCGCATTGCCATTAGTGCCCCTACGTCAATATATACCGAGTATGTTCCTAGTGCAATGGCTTCATCGTTCTGCCAACGATCAGACTTTAACCCTTCATCAATATTACTACCCTCTATCTGTTCAGCCAGTGATCGTCAAGTCTCTCTCAGACAAAACGACTAGAGAGAGAGTTCCTCTACCGCTTCGGCCATGAGCTGCTGAGGTCAGTCAGGAATCAAACCAGCAGTCGTTTTCTTGCCGACATATAAGACCTTGTTCTCCGGTGCTCTCCAGTTTTTCCTCCATCTCCTGTAGTTATGTTATATGCATGCATATATCATAGGCCAGATTTAGACCTGAAATCCTGAATCACCCTAGTATGGGGGTGTTCGTTTTATGGGGGTTTAAAATTTAGAAAGGTCTAAAAAAGAATCTTATCATTTAAAAGTATTAAATAAAGTTTAATTACAAAACTAACTGCAGAACCCCTGATCTAATTCGCGAGACGAATCTAATAAGGGTAAGCAATCCGTGGTTAGACGATGGTTACTGTAGCATGACTGTAGCAAAACATAGCTTACTTAGGCTCGTTAGATTCGTCTCGTAAAGATGTACCCATCTGTAAAAAGGTTTTATCATTAGACTTTATTTAGTACTAGATTCTCTTTATTTAGAGGCTTTTAAAATTTAGCGCTAAAAGAAACGAACAGGGCCTATATATGATTGGTTAATTGTATTCAGGCAGGCACACCAAGAGACACACACCTAACATTGCATCTACAACACGCAATATATATACACTTTAATCAACATAAACAGATTTTAATTGGTTGCCACTTGGCAGCAACAATTAAAGTCCGTACATACGCCTAATTGTAAGTATCTCTCTGGTCAATGGTTGAGTCCTTTCTTCTGTTCACTAAGCAAGCTATTCAGACCACTGCACCAGCATAGCTTTCACATTTTTGCAGCTCCACCCTCTCAAGAGTAGTATCCGCCATGTCAACACGGCCCAAGTCTGAGAGGATGTCGCCGCCGCCGCCGCCCTCGTCGCCACTTCCCAACCAGAGGGATGCGGCGATCCAGGAGCTCAGGAGGGTCACCCAGCTGGCGGCGAAGCTCAGGCAGCAATTGGATTTCATTCCGGAGCTCGACCGCTATGAAGCTGCGGCGGCAAACGTGAGCGAGATATCCGAGGCCATGAAGTCGTCTCTCTCCATCCTCCAGTCGGTGAGCGAGCACTCCTCCTCACAGGCCAGGGCGGTGGCTGTGGCTTCGCCTGCAGCTCGCTCCTCTGATGGCGGTGCAGTGGCGAGATATGGTGCCGTCTCCCGTGCTAGAAAGGTGAGGCACCGGCGCGGCAGGCTCGGAGAGGAGCTCCCAATGTGAGTCCCGTAAAACTCTGTATGCTTTCATTTGTGCATGCTACATTGAAACTTAAGCTGCGGGAATCTGCCTAAGAGAAGGATTAGTGCTGCTAATTAGCAGATCTGAACCTCATCATTTGGGGATAAGTAATAATTAATGAACTAACTAATCATGTCACCATCACTACTGCTGCTGCTTCTTTTTTTTCCTTTTTTTTTGAGAGAGAGGCTGCTGCTTCTTTTTTTGCTCCACTATTAGTTGCCTCTGCCTTCAGGGTGCTAATGAAGAAAACACTAGTAGTAGTTATATGCCAAGAGATTTCCAGATCAACCTTTCAAAAGATAGGGAAAGAGGTGTCTCTCGATAGATCTTGTTTTATGCCGGTTCTCAAGCATATAATGTAGATCGGTGTTTGCTGACGTGTAGGCACGCGTGCATGAATCTATATTTCATGGTTAGGTAGGAGAGTTTGTATAAGGTGATGCAGTGAAATTACAATCAATTTCTCCTCCATCTCCTTATTCAGAAGGGAGATACTGACTGAAGCTCCAGAAAACGATCGCTTCCATTGGAGGAAGTATGGTGAGAAGAAAATCCTCAATGCTGAATATCCAAGGTACGATCTTTGATGGACCTTCATTCCTACTCCACATCAATTCGTAGATTTTGTGTTATCTCATTATTGTGCATCCATTTCCTCCCTCTAAATCAATATTGATCAGAAGGCAGAAACCCCTTTTGCTTATACTTTGTAATTCTACTTCAATTGTATATATAGCCCCAGTGGCGGAGCTTGATCCCAAATCCAGTAGGGGCCAACAAGCAAGTTTAGGCCACAGCAGGGGCCGGATTCAAAGAAATGTGCTGAATTTGCACTGGGTTACTGTTCACTAAAGAAGGATTTTGCCAAACCAGGGGGGGCCGGGGCCCATGTTGGCCCCAACTAAGCTCCGCCCCTGTATAGCCCACCATATTTGGGGTTACAAAAAAAAATACGACTATCATGGATCATTCACATAATCTCATTTTCTTTGATATTTTGGTTCATATAGTGTAGACCATTTGGGGCTTGATTAGCTTTCCCTCAGAAATGGTCTTATGCCTCAGTCATTGCTACTCCCTTTGTTTCACAATACTTGTGATTCTAATCTAGCCTCCAAAATGTTTGCCACAATACTTGGGATTCTCACTTTTTGATGCATCTTTATCACTTCATGCATCCCTATCTCTATCTCTCCTTATTTTTTTGTGCACTACATCTTTATCACTTATCCTTGTTTCTTATGTCCAAAGCTAGAATCACAAGTATTGCGAAGCACATTTGGCTTGTAGTAGTTATTGTTGCTTGGTCTTCTTTGCTTCATCAAACATCAGATCCAAAAGCTCGCTTCATTTGAGTAGTTGGAGCCATATTAGTGACTGGCCAATAGCGCTATGGCCTTGCGCTTTTACCTGACCCATTTGCGGTCTTTTTCTTCTATAAAATTGACACGCAAAGCTTTTGGGTGCTCGAAATAAAGTTGTTGGAGCTCAATAAGAAGGACCGACCAATAAATGTAGCTATGATTTTACGAGAGCTTGGAATTTACAGGCTGAGGCTACAGATTTGTGTGGATTGTCAAATTTCCCTTAATTATACATGGTCTTATAGTTGTTGCTATAGCTGTGCATAATTAAGTTGATGTATGTGCTTCGGTTTCCCTCGACAGACTATTTCAATCATCTTCATCTGATAAAAAAATAGTTGCAATAATTTGATGAATGAAAATGTGAAAATTTAACTCCACATAATTTAATGTTAGTTTTAGGCCCTCTATGAAGGTATAGTGTCAATTGCGACAAGGGAAAGGAGAAAGTAGTGTGTGTGCGCGAGCGCTTGTGTGTCTCCAAGTACATAAAACAGTCACTTGCTCTCATTTCCGACAATCTTTGTGACTTCCATATGTATGTGAAATCTTGTAACCTGTCTGCCAATATTAATATTTATTTGGATGCACGCTAAGTCCAGTACAATTATTGCAGGTTATACTACAAATGTGGTTACAGCGACGATCACAGGTGTCCAGCGAAGAAATACGTCCAGCAGCACAACAACGGCGACCCTCCACTGTTCATGGTCACCCTCATATATGAGCATACATGCGAAACATTGTTCCGGGATGAGCCCAGCTCAAGCAGCGGTTCTTCGCAAGTCCTCGACTTTACAAAAGCCTCCATTTGTCCTCCATTGATGGCTGTTACGCTGGGGTTGAAGAAAGAGGAAGAGACCAGCACATCAACATCTATGCATAGCTATAAATACGAGCTGTCTCCTTCGATGTCACTCAACGGAGATCAGGCAGATTTTTTCCCGGGAACCAGAGGTCGTAGTAGCTGTCAAATTGAGTAAAAAATATATTTATTGATTTATTTTGGGCTTCCATGTAGTAACCATACCTTATAGTAATATAACTACCCATGCATGCATGTTGAGCTAGCCAGTTATTAGCATCAAAACTATGCATGTATAATTTGCATGGTTTACATTCCCCTATTGTAATAAAGGAGTTAATGATATTTTTCTTAAAAAATAAACTGACTTGATAGATGCATAGTTTTCTCTTTGGACAAGACATCCAATTACAAATAGTGAATTTGCTACTTGCATGATATCTACATTTACAGGTGGAACGTACACTAGCGTACGTGTTCATAATTATTGTTGGCTAGCTTCGGACGCATGCCGGATGCTTCTCCCTGACCGTTTCTAGCTAACTCAGCAGAGAACTAGCTAGCTGCCTCGCGGATTAGTGATTACTGTAGAGGAACATGACGTAAATTGTACTTTCAGACTTTCAGTTATCCGCCTATGCCTAACATATTGATAGGGAAAAAAAAGAACACAAAAGATGAACTTATAATTCATCCCGTAATAGCAGTACAATCTTGACGTGAAACAAGAGAAATAAAACGCAATGGAACTTCGTAGAAGAAAGGGCGGATCATTAGGAAGAGCTAGCATCTCCTAGCAGAAAATATACACTAGACACCCGTACTTCTTCCTCCGTTTTCATTTACTGGTCACCCAAAAAAGTACTATAGCAACTTTGACTCTACTTTCTTTTCTACAAAATGCTTGCATATTTAAAGTATATAACGCTAATGTAGCCAGTGTATATAATAATATAGAATTTGAAGTACCATAGAAACTTTTGGTACAATACAAAAGGAAACAAAGGTGCTACAAAGTAATAATTAGGAGAATTCTACTGCTTCATAGTTACTGTGGATGAAATAATCTATACTATTGTAATCGTTATGCGATAACATGGAATACACACTGGCTACCTGCGATCCGAAAATCACGGAGGCCCCCGCGTCGCCTCCACAGGCGACACGGGCGGCGATCTTCCAGCGCCGCCTCCGTTCGTCCTCCTCCCCTTCCCTCCCCTGCCGTCGTCGGAGCCTAAGGCCGGCACAACCCGGCCGATGGCGAGGACGGCGGCGGGCCTCGTTCAGCGAATCGCCAACCAAATCGACGCCGGCACTTGTCCTTGTTGCGGCGGCGGGCGGACGACCTCGACATTGCAGCGGCGGGAGGGGGCATATGGCTTCAGGGGCAAGGTCTAGGACAGGGGCAGGGCGACGCCCATCTCCTCTTCCACCTCCTCCTCGACACCATGGTTGGCGCAGCTCCATTGTCGTTCTGATGCCAGAATCCGATGTGGCGTCGATGAGTTAGTGACGAGATGATAGGCCGTGACGGCTGTGTTGCAGAGCACCGTCGGCGATGACAGGTGATGGCCCTTGGGCACGCGGGGGATTGCCCCGTGGCGTCTTGATTCAACGTGAGTGCAGGTTGCTTTTCTTGATGGAGATCCTCAGATGTGATGGTCATGTCGTTGGGAGATTGCACCGTTGGAGATCACAGGGAGTTGTAGTTCCTTGCATGGTGGATCAATTTCACCGAGGTGTTGTTGCTTACCCATGGAGAAGACAGATAGTCGTTTAATTTCTCCGGTCTCAAAATCAGCATTGGTGTTATAGTGTTATGAGTTATGGTGGTCTCTCGCCGGTCTGCAATTGGGTAACGGATCAGATCAATCTTTCATTAGTTCAGTACCTGATATCATTTTGGTGGTCAACAATGCCATGATACGGAGATAGCAGTTTTTTAAGGAGTTTGCAGCAGCATTGGCCTGTGGTGTCCAGATCTTCATTTAGTTCGAGAGAGGCCATCAAAGTCATAGGTGTGTCTGTTTGCCGACTTCATGGATCTGCTTCTAGTAATGGTACCCCACTTGAAAGGCTTAGGGTGTGTTTGGTTGTGCTGTGACTGTGAAAAAAAAGCTGTTGTGGGCTGTTGGCTGTGGAAAAAGCTGCTGTGGGCTGTGAGCTGTGGAAAAAGCTGAAAGCCGTTTGGTTAAAATGGCTGTGGCTGTGGAAAAACTGTGAAATGACTGTAACACCCCTGAATATCTAAGGAAGTGCAGCGAAAGCATCGCGTGGATCGCGGGGAGGTGATTCACCTCCGCACAGTTTGACATTCGTTCACGACGTGCAGCGAAAGCGTCGCGCTTGTGCGCGGGGAGGCGTCGAACCTCCGCATGACCTTGCTAATTGGAGTTCGAATGTAAGTGATGAAGTATTGTTTAAGCGGCGATGAAGATATAGCCGCAACAATAGTAATTGATTGACACCATAAGATTTTAGAGGTGCTGAGCTAGATGATAGATGTTTTCTTTGTTTCATAGGTGTTTAAGGCTGATTTGTATCGGCTCACCTTGGTGTGATCATATAAAGGCTAAATGTATCTTCGTTGTACAGAGGCCGGAACATTATTTCACCTCGAAATAAAAGCTTCCTTTATCTAAAATCACACTGGCTACCTTGCAATAACAAAAGGAGAAGAAAAAAAGGAGTGACGTGCAGTGTGATCTTATGGTTACACGGCAACATCCTGCGGTCTTGGTCAAGTGCACACACTTGCCAGGGATGCCTTGGACTTTCACGTCGGCAAGGTGTTGAAACTTGGAACTCCCACTTGGATGTTTGAATATCCAAGGCTCGATTCCCTCAGAGAAAATAGATCTATTTTTTAAAGGCACTGCTAGCTTTACATCACGTTTGGCTGCGTGATGAGCTTCAGATCCATTTAGCTACCTAAGTAATGCTCCAGATCGTTTGTCCTGTCTTCAATTCGAGTCAATGGAGAATCCAAAGAGCTTAAATTGAATATGAGCATGTCCTCACTTTGTTTCTTTCGAGCTGGCTCTCATTGTTAGGTGTGGAGTTCATCAGCTACTCGGGTTGTATATTGAAAACGAAAACAAAATCAAGTGGCAGAAAACTAGATTTTTCATAATACAACATCGATCAGTATAAGCCTGCTGTTTGGAAGATACATACACCTCCTAGAGTTCATATTTCTGTTAGGCTACTATCAAAGAATTAAATGTGACTAGGCTTATGAAAACAACAAGGGATGTAGCTGATGGAACCTGTTAAAATAAAGAGTGAAATGCACCCGGGGTACATAAACTATTTAGAGATGGTCATCTAGGTACATAAACTCTTAAAGTGACCATCTAGGTCTACAAACTATTTAGGAATGGTCATCTAGATACATAAACTTTTAAGTGACCATTTAGGTCCACAAACTAATTAAGATGTAGCTGCCGAGGTCCAAAGTCCTTTGTGCGTGAAAAATTTCCTAAGACATGCCAGCGTGGATGGAAGGGCACGTGCTATGCATGTGAGGAATATCCTGCCGATGGAAAATTGCATTAAAAGGAGACCCTGTCCGAAAATCAGTAAGTGAGGCAGTGATCGGGAGGCGACGACGGACAGGCAAAGGAGGCAAAGAGTCCTCGTTTGATCCTGCTGCCATGTGAAGTTGATCACAATTGTGCGGTTGGTCGCCACGATTTTCCTCACATATCACCGTCTCGCCTTCCGAATGGCTTTGGATGCAGGAAGGGATTTGGACCTCGGCAGCTACATCTTAATTAGTTTGTGGACTTAAATGGTCACTTAGGAGTTTATGTACCTAGGTGACCATTCCCAAATAGTTTGTGGACCTAGATGGTCACTTTAGGATTTTATGTACCTAGATGACCATTCCTAAATAGTTTATGTACCCTCAGTGCATTTCACTCTAAAATAAAATAGAAACTATACATCAGTTGTTTTTTGAGTGTGTGGCTGTTCAGAATATGTGGTGTGTTTTGGGGGAATATAGTTTGACATGTGTATCGTACTGGTGATTAACTGCCGGCTTAGTTTTACAAAACTAGGGTTCAAATAACATGTTTGTGGGATATTGGGGTTTTTCTTTCAGATTGATATTTGTCTAGACATCAAAATAAATGATGTGAAGGAACACAATCCCCATGCTCAAAATCTAGATGTTACACACAAAAAGAGCAAGATGTTGGCTGTTGAGCTTGAACCAATTAATAGGTTAGTATCTTTGAGATATAGAATCATTAATCTTTTAGGTTGGAACGGATATATATATGTTGGCTGTTGATCTTGAACCAATATGTTGGTTCTTTGAGATATAGAATCATTAATATGTTTAACCTTAAACCTTTTTGTATGCATTAGAGCATTTAGGTTGGAACTGGGTGCCCTATGTTGAGAGGGTTTATCTGATATCAAGCATTCCAATGGCAAAGGCTTCACAATGCGTAATAAACATCATGGATCTTCAGGAATAACACATCCGCAATTCTCGATTAATCATAGTTGGTTACATGACGTCTCCCTTGTATCCCAAGTTCGGTTCACTAATTGAGCACCCAAAATTGTGGAAAGTCGTGAAAATTAATTATTGTATAGATATATATTTTTCTATGGAATAGCTTAAAATGATTTGTGGATGAGTATTCGTATGGATGCCATTTTTTAAAAAAGAATAATATTAATATTCTAGCATCTGCACCGATGAATGATGCCATTGGTTGGTTATTACCATTTTTCTTTTGCTTGTGTGCACCCCTATTTTTACCCATGTCAAAACTGCATCCTTGACATTTACATTGACAACCTCCATACTAAATTTGGAGGGAAAATAAAGATTTTTCCCGTTTGAAACCATGCTGAAATAAAGAAGGGCTATTTAATTGTAATGGTAATTGCTTGCTAATCATTGAAGAAAATAAAATACGACACAAGGTCTTTGCCCATCACATATCACAAAACAAGTTGAAGAACAAAGAAACTGACCCATCCTAGAACTAAAAAAATATGAAAATTAAAATCAGTGGAATTCTGGAGTATTTCTTAAAGCAAAGCACAGGGGAAAAATCAACTAGAGTCCAGTTCTGCTGATGTCAGGAATGTTTAACTTAATACTCTAGGGAAGTCAAACTTGTCTTGTTGCCATTGGATAGCTAAAGTCAGTTTATTCCTTCCGCTGTTTGAAGTCACATCAACGGATAATTGAGCGTTAGGTAACAGCTTATTGTTAAGATATGTACAATTCTGTTCAAGGCGTGATCTAATTGATACGGCTGTCATTTGTAGATAGAGTTGTTGTAGCTATCTTGTTGTAAGTTAAGATCGTAACAGCCATATCAGTTAGGATCATGCCTTGCTTTGTAAGCCACGGCAACGGCGATTGTTGCCTATATTAACAAAGGTACGCGGCCCTCAACAATGCTCGCTTCCAATTTTACATGGTAACAGAGCCATTCCTCATACACATCAATGGCGAGTTCATCCTCAACAATGCTCGCTTCCGCCTTGGCGCTCCCGGTCACGGAGAAGATGACCAAGACCAACTTCAATCTCTAGAAGGCGCAGGTCATGCCGGCCATCCGGGGTGCCCAACTTGAGGGTCTCCTGACTGGCGCCGCCGCCGCGCCGCCAAAGGAGGTGGAGACCAAAGTCGACGGCAAGACCGTCAAGGAGATCAACAAGGCGTACACTAGGTGGATCGCCCGTGATCAACAGGTTGTGAGCTATCTGCTCACTTCTCTGTCCAAGGAAATCCTCACCCAGGTTTCTGATCGGACCTCCGCGGCCGATCTATGGAAGGGAATCATGGAGATGATGACTTCGCAGACCCGTGCGCGGTCTGTGAACACGAGGATTGCCTTGGCAACTACTCACAAGGGCACATCATCCATGTCCGAGTACTTCACCAAGATGAAGACACTCGCTGATGACATGGCGGCCGCCGGCAAGCCTATCAAAGATGAAGAGCTTGTCCGCTACATCCTGACTGGCCTTGACTACGACTACAATCCCGTGGTCTCGGCCGTCCTCGCACACGTGGAGCCAATCACCGCGAGCGAGCTGTACACACAGCTTCTCTCCTACGAGCACCGCGTCCATCTTCAAGGCGGCGGACATTTGTCCTCTGCAAACTCTGCCTCCCGCGGCGGCGGCCGCGGTGGTGGGTGGTGCAATCCCAGAAGCCACTGTCAAGGAGGATACCGTGGCGGCAACAACAGCGGCAGTCGCGGCCCGTCCCAGGGTCGTGGTGGCGGTGTGGGCCGCGGCGGAAACAGAGGAGGCGGCGGCGGCAATGGCGGCCGCAACAAAAACCGGTGCCAAGTGTGCCTCCAAGAGGGGCACACAGCAATCAAATGCTGGTACCGGTTTGATCAAGACTACGTCCCTGACAAGAGGACGGTGGCTGCGGCGATCAGCCAAGGTGGCGTCGATCCAATCTGGTACGCCGACAGCGGATCGACCGATCACATCACGGGGGAATTGAACAAGCTCACCGCACACGACGTCTACCACGGCAGCGACCAGATCAAGACTGCCAGCGGGTCAGGTATGACTATTGATCACATCGGTCACGCTATTGTTTCTACCCCCAGTAAAAATTTGCATCTCAAAAATGTGCTCCACGTTCCACAAGCAAACAAAAATTTAGTATCCGTCCATCGCCTTGCTGTTGATAATAGAGCTTTTCTTGAGTTTCATCCGTATTTTTTCTTGATCAAGGACCAGGCAACGAAGAGGGTTCTCCTTCACGGCAAGTGTAGAGGCGGGCTTTACCCACTTCCTTCCACCACTAGTCTTCCCGGCAGGCAGGTGCTTAGTGCAATAAAGCCATCCAAAGAGATATGGCACAAGAGGCTAGGACATCCATCCTTTCCCATCGTTTGTCAAGTTATTAGTCAACACAATTTACCTGTTTCCCTTAGTGAGAATAATGCCGAGGCCATTTGTGATGCTTGTCAACAAGGATAGAGCCATCAGCTTCTTATCCTACTTCAGTTAGTGTTTCTAGTGCACCGCTGCAACTTATTTTTTCTGATGTATGGGGGCATGCTCCCGATTCTTTTGGAAGGAAGAATTACTATGTGAGTTTCATAGATGATTTCAGCAAATTTACATGGATCTATCTCCTTAGACACAAATTTGAGGTCTTTCAACATTTTCATGAGTTTCAAAACCTTGTTGAACGTTTGTTTAATCGCAAGATCATTGCCATTCAATCTGATTGGGGAGGGGTGTATGAAAAATTGAATTCTTTTTTTTTCGTGAAATAGGAATCACTCATTTGGTTTCCTGCCCACATGCACATCAACAAAACGATGCTGCAGAACACAAGCACCGTCACATTGTAGAAATAGGCCTTTCTCTACTAGCAAATGCGTCCATGCCTCTTAAGTATTGGGACGAGGCATTCCTATCTGCAACATATCTGATTAACCGCACGCCAACCAAACTCCTTGGCTATCGCACACCACTTGAAATCTTGTTTTAGGAAACCCAAGATTACTCTGTTCTTCGTGTTTTCGGTTGCGCGTGTTGGCCTAATCTGCGTCCATATAATGCACAGAAACTAGAATTCCGTTCCAGGCGTTGTGCTTTCCTCGGGTACAGCAACCTTCACAAAGGTTTTAAATGTCTCGATATATCTACTGGGCGCATCTATATCTCTAGAGACGTTGTGTTCGACGAAACTATTTTTCCCTTTTCCGAGCTTCATCCGAATGCAGGGGCACGCCTTCGCTCGGAAATAATCCATCTCCCCACCCCCCCCCCCCCCCCCCCCCCCCCCGTAATTTTACTGGGGAGGATACAATAATTGATGGTGTGGTTGATGGTTGTACAGGTGCTACTGATCCCTCTTTGTCTTCTGCAGAAAATTTGGAGCAAAACACAGCCTGTTCGTTTCGCTGCAGCTGCGGCTGCGGCTGCAGAAAAATAACTGCGAACATTGTAGCAGCTGCAGAAACACTGTAACTGCTGCAGAAGAAATAACTGCGAACACTGTAGCTGCTGCAAAGCAGCCGCTGCAAAGCAGCGAGACGAACACGCTGACAGTGGTCAAACCACCCAAATTGGCCCTGGAACACCACATCTCATCGCTGGCACGGTGGCCGGAGCGGATCCGCCTGCACCACTGTTGACGGTCATTAAAACGCTAAATGACCATCAACTTACCGGTAAATAAAAGGCATGCACCAATGTTTTATGCATTTAACTAATAAAATTCCACAAGTTTTGGATGTAAGCTTGTTTTGCAAGGTACAAAGGAATATTGGTGCAAATATGCTCATACTCACAGAGAAATATCAAGTATCCAAAAGCACAAGACCCGGCTCCGACATCTCGGCAACACTCAAAGCAAGAATCAAGGAATGACATAGGGAATAATTATTCAAACCAGAGATTTGATCCCTCCATGTCAAAGCCCTCGCCAAAATAGTCAAAATGGACTTTTGAATCACCCAATTCGGAGTCCAGGAGCAGAAGCTACGCCAATTCCAAAATTGGGAGTCGGGCTGAAAACAGTTGGCCGGCCGGCCTACTCTTGTCTCCGTTGGTCCCCAACTTCCTCCAGTGGGCTACATACACCTCAAAACATCTAGCCCAAGTACCCATCAAGGTGGAAGACCAACCGACATCGCAGAGTGGGCTGTTTGGGCCTAAACTTGGCCCTTACTCAACCATAACCGCCCCCAGACATCAACCGACTTCGGAACCGACCTTGGGAGACCATCTAGAGCGTCCACGCGGAAGGCGGTGGCCATCCAAGACAATGGAGGGCCGGTCGGCCTAGTTGGGGGGCCGGCCGGCCTACCTTGGCGGCCCCGCCAAGTCACCTTCGGGTATAAATACCCCCTCGTCCTGAGGAGGCTATAAATACCCCTGACCGGCTTCGAAACAATTCATACCTCATGGAAGAAGCATTCCACTCTTGTTGTTTAGAATAGGATTAGTGTTTAGTCATGGGAGTTAGAGTAGAAGTGAGAGCTTCGCTCGGAGTTCCGGAGTTTTCTTCGGAAATTGGTAAAGTTCTCTTGTATCTTTCCTTTTGTTAGATTCTCTTTAATAAGAATTATTTTCTTATTTATTTTATTTAGTTTTCCTTTTAGTTTATATTTATTTATTTAAGTAATTATTATAGAGAAATTCTTGTGTTGGATCCACATCTATGCATGGTAGATTTTATCTGCATGAGTTGTTTGCACCACCATATGCTTACACAATTCACATAGATTTTATTATGCATGGGTGGCTTGCTCTTTTCGCGAGGAGTAGGTTATTTAGAATAGTTGCTTGTATGGTTCAAGGAATTATTCTAGACGTGAGTTTGCCCTCAACCCCACGGGATGATGTGGTAGCCGCGAGTGTATGTGACAGCTGCACCGGTCTCTGTAGTCCACCACGTTCGGGTTGAGTGTGTAGGGCCTAGACGCGCGCCGTCAGTCAGATGCGTTGAACCTAGTTACCGGGTTGCGTACAGCTGGCGACGGCCGTGCCCCGATACACTTGAATGTATCTTTAATCAATGCTTAAGTAAATAATTATATACTATCATGAAGCTAAATACTAACAACTAGGCTAGAAGATACCTTCCTCTCGCTGTCCTCCCAGCTAAATACTAACTCCTTGTTATCTATATGATGGATCTTTCTCCTGAGTACCACACACACATATCAAACATCTGTACCCTTATTTTGGTCTAGTTTGCATGTTATAAATAATAGATGTTTCTTTGTTAATTCACGATATTCTTAGCATGCTTCCCTGTGGATAAATATAAATACGATACCCTTGGAATACTCCCGGGTGAAATGCTACAACGGTGTTCCGTGCGCTTGCGGAGTTGAAATTAATCTCTGTGCGTAAGAAACGCCAACAAGCATTTCTGGCGCCGTTGCTGGGGAAGCAATGGTTTAAGATATCTATGATTAGCATTGATTATCTATTATGTTAATTTGCTTCTAGCCTAAGCATCCACCTGCATTTTAATTTGTTTTATCACCATCACATTTGCATTGTTTCCTTTTTCAAACCATCTGCATGTTTGATTTCCCTCCATCCCACCCACTGCATTTAAAAAAAAAAACCCGAATGCCCAATCATAGGCCACGGGCTCTGAAAAAAAAATAAAAAAAAGAAATTCAAAATAGAAAAAGAACCCGAGTGCCCAATCATAGGCCTGGGATGTTGCAAGAAAGGTTGGATTTTTATGACAGGAGAAAGGAAGCATAGGTGGCGGAACCAAGACGTTCATTGAAGAAATCTAAAAGCTTTGCCTTGCACTCGATTGCAAAGATTAAGCTTGGGGAGGAACCGCCAGGTAAGCATACGCATTTATTCCATGCCTTCCTTGTCATATATCCTCTTCTTTTTTTTAAAAAAAAATATATAATAATAAAAAAAAAGTGCTGCCTGATTGTTTTGTTTGCTTCATGAATGCAAAAGTACATCGAATAACTCTTTGATGGAAATTAAGCTGCAAAATTTGACCCTACCCTTGCTCTTGAAGTTCCTTTTCATATGAGGGAGTTGGTTCACATGTTAGTCATAAAGCATCACCTACATCTTTTTTCTGTTTTTTGGGTGCACCACTTCTGTGTCTATGATCTCTTAAGAAGATTACGCCCGGTGGTCGTTCGAACAATAGAAAAGTTCACATCTCTTTAACGCTTTCATGTCAAAGGAGAAAGTAATTAGTCTCCTTACCCAATTAATCGAATTAGACGTGGTGTCTAGGTTGATTAATGGAACAATAGAGATGTATGTCCGATGTAGCGAATAGGTTTGTACTAACCATTGCAGGAAGCATTATGAAAGCAAACCAAGTACATCAGGCGACATGAAAGGCACACAATTCAAGAATAAGAAACCGACAAGGCGGAATCCACACCTTCAAATGAAAGGTTTTTCCGCTTAGACTTGCACATTGTTGCAAGATCTAAGCTTGGGGAGGGACTGCCAGGTAAGTGCTTCTATTTATCATATATCCTTCTTGAATTGTGCCCTTTCCCATAAAAAAAAAAACCTCAAAAAAATATTAGGTTCTCGGCAAAGCCCAATAGGGGCTAGCCACTTGTATCACCCTCATTCTTTTTGCAGATACAAAAAGAAAAGAGGAAGCGGCCTATTCAAGCTTAAGCCTTGCAAAGGCTCAAGCTTGGGGAGGACCGACAGGTAAGGAGGAGTTCAACACAAGCTTAAGTCTTGCAAAGACTCAAGCTTGGGGAGGACCCCCAGGTAAGTATCCCTATCGACCAATAAAATACTCCCTGTTTCGAATAAAATGCTAGAATATTGGTGAATGTTGCACTTAAAGAAAATGATGATTAGTTACATGCTAGCTCCCTTTGTGTCGCATTGATGCAACCTCTACTCCTGACATGTGTGTTATTTATACTTGAGCATAGTCCCATCACTAGTGTTGCTTCATTTTTTGTGGGTTGCATACATCACACCAAGTCTAAGCATTGTGGATTATGATATGGCATGATTAGGACTTGTTGCAATCTTTTAGCATGGTGAAAGTCCAGAGATATTTTCATTCTAATTGCTGCAAGTACCTAAAAACCCTTTCATTTTGGAACACTTCCCATGTGAGGATTTATTTACCTACCAGAGCCATATCATGAAAATATTCGAAACAGCCCCACTCATAGCCATTTGCTCATGCGTTGAGTTTTGTTAAGGTCTAAATGCTTTTGAGAGTAAGCACTCTCTTTATCTCGGTCATCATTCCTTCGCGTGAGTATTTGAATTTCTTTCCACACAAAAAAAAGAAATGTTTGAAAAATCAAACATCTTCATTCCACCCACATTCATTTGCAAAACTTTTGGTCTATATCAAAAAACTCAAGAATATTTCAAAATGCTCTTGAACCATGCTTCAACAATGCCCATGCATCATGGAGTCTAAAAAAAAAGAGAGAGAGAGTAAGACTCCATGATTTGCATCCAAAAAGGCGCTATGGTTCTTATCATAAAAATCTTGAGCATGAGCATAAAAGAAGACCAAAGTTTGCAAAACCATTTCTATCAGTGTGCGTTCATTTACTCCCCCTCCATCACCATTTTCCATATGACCGAAATACAAGGAGTTGCTATGTCTCTTGAGATTTATTCTTTAGCTTTACAATATATGCATGACAAATGTGCATTTCCTTACCGAGCTCCACATACAAGCCCAATTTGGTAGAAGGCAGGATTTGAGTGAAGCTTGTAGGAATAGCCTCACAAAGAGAGACTAAGTGAAGTGTGAACCAAACAAAGGAGAATTTTTACCTTATCTTGCAGCACATAAAAACTCTGGACATACACCTGCAAGATTTGTTTGACTTGTCCAAAGTGTTGTTCTGATCTTCAAAGCTGTCTGACAAGGTGAAGCATACACGCCCCACACATGTGCAACACTCGTGAATATTCCATGCTCTTGTATACTTACCACCATTTAGGGAAATACGTGTTGCATCTTTATTTCCCATGGGGCGCTTTCTTTGTAACTCCTGATCCGCCGGTACCCTGAGTTATTTGCTCGAGGACGAGCAAAGGTTAAGCTTGGGGAGTTTGTTGACGGTCATTAAAACGCTAAATGACCATCAACTTACCGGTAAATAAAAGGCATGAACCAATGTTTTATGCATTTAACTAATAAAATTCCACAAATTTTGGATGTAAGCTTGTTTTGCAAGGTACAAAGGAATATTGGTGCAAATGTGCTCATACTCACAGAGAAATATCAAGTATCCAAAAGCACAAGACCCGGCTCCGACATCTCGGCAACACTCAAAGCAAGAATCAACGAATGACATAGGGAATAATTATTCAAACCAGATATTTGATCCCTCCATGTCAAAGCCCTTGCCGAAATAGTTAAAATAGACTTTTGAATCACCCAATTCGGAGTCCAGGAGCAGAAGCTACGCCAATTCCAAAATTGGGAGTCAGGCTGAAAACAGTTGGCCGGCCGGCCCAAACTCTAGGCCGGCCGGCCTACTCTTGTCTCCGTTGGTCCCCAACTTCCTCCAGTGGGCTACATACACCTCAAAACATCTAGCCCAAGTGCCCATCAAGGTGGAAGACCAACCGACATCGCAGAGTGGGCTGTTTGGGCCTAAACTTGGCCCTTACTCAACCATAACCGCCCCCAGACATCAACCGACTTCGGAACCGACCTTGGGAGACGATCTAGAGCGTCCACGCGGAAGGCGGTGGCCATCCAAGACAATGGAGGGCCGGCCGGCCTAGTAGGGGGGCCGGCCGGCCTACCTTGGCGGCCCCGCCAAGTCACCGTCGGGTATAAATACCCTCTCGTCCTGAGGAGGCTATAAATACCCCTGGCCGGCTTTGAAACAATTCGTACCTCATGGAAGAAGCATTCCACTCTTGTAGTTTAGAATAGGATTAGTGTTTAGTCATGGGAGTTAGAGTAGAAGTGAGAGCTTCGCTCGGAGTTCCGAAGTTTTCTTCGGAAGTTGGTAAAGTTCTCTTGTATCTTTCCTTTTGTTAGATTCTCTTTAATAAGAATTATTTTCTTATTTATTTTATTTAGTTTTCCTTTTAGTTTATATTTATTTATTTAAGTAATTATTATAGAGAAATTCTTGTGTTGGATCCACGTCTATGCATGGTAGCTTTTATCTGCATGAGTTGTTTGCACCACCATATGCTTACACAATTCACATAGATTTTATTATGCATGGGTGGCTTTCTCTTTTCGCGAGGAGTAGGTTATTTAGAATAGTTGCTTGTATGATTCAAGGAATTATTCTAGACGTGAGTTTGCCCTCAACCCCACGGGATGATGTGGTAGCCGCGAGTGTATGTGACAGCTGCACCGGTCTCTGTAGTCCACCACGTTCGGGTTGAGTGTGTAGGGCCTAGACGCGCGCCGTCAGTCAGATGCGTTGAACCTAGTTACCGGGTTGCGTACAGCTGGCGACGGCCGTGCCCCGATACACTTGAATGTATCTTTAATCAATGCTTAAGTAAATAATTATATACTATCATGAAGCTAAATACTAACAACTAGGCTAGAAGATACCTTCCTCTCGCTGTCCTCCCAGCTAAATACTAACTCCTTGTTATCTATATGATGGATCTTTCTCCTGAGTACCACACACACATATCAAACATCTGTACCCTTATTTTGGTCTAGTTTGCATGTTATAAATAATAGATGTTTCTTTGTTAATTCACGATATTCTTAGCCTGCTTCCCTGTGGATAAATATAAATACGATACCCTTGGAATACTCCCGGGTGAAATGCTACAACGGTGTTCCGTGCGTTTGCGGAGTTGAAATTAATCTCTGTGCGTAAGAAACGCCAACAAGCAGCCACCTTTCGTACGTACTAACGTGCCAAGCGAATCAGCCTCGGGATCGCTGGGATCCTCCGAGGTTGGGACGCTCCCGTCCGAGCCCGCCACGTCGCAGGCTGTTGCGTCCCCAGCGCGCACTAACGCGACACGGGCCACGCGTCCGTCCACGAGCGGAGCGACGGGGGCACATGCGGGACCAGTGGGGCCACCGCTGTCGCCCGCTCCCGCGACGAATTTGTCACCACCTGCTGCAGCCGCACCAGATCCGGCTCCAGAGGCTGTGGCGGGTGGCGGTGTGGCTGCTCCTGCGGCAGAACCGGCACAACCTGTTGCTGCAAGGCCAGCGACAAGAGCACAAAGTGGCATCCACAAACCCAAGCAGTACATGGATGGTACGGTCAGGTGCAAGTGCAATCTATGAAAGCCTTTGTGCGTTAGTTTGCTTGCAAACTTTGATTTCATTTCGGTAAATTAATTTGATACTTTCTGTAACCAATTCATTATCTGCATATATATCATTTTTTTTTTGCGAATGCCTGCATATATATCATTGGAAAGTCCATCATATGCCAGCTTAGTAAATCCATTAAGAAGCTTAATAAGAAATTCCGGCAATTGATTTTTTTTTCAGGCATTGTGTTCTTTGTTGTGATTCCTTTCACTACATACCAATGTTTCCTCAATTTTGCGTCAGGTCAACACAGTTGAAATATGTTGATTCTGTTATATAATTACATCGGAAGATTGCAACAAGCTCAGAAGTACATTTGACGTTGACCTTCTACTTGACTAAACAGATCTGAAAAAAAATAAATGTTCCATATCCATATGTGGTAACTTCACTGATGGTGATACTATGAATCATGTGGCATTACTCTGGTTAATTGCATCTTCTTTTTACAGTTAATTTATGTTGCCATTTTGCACACAATTCCATTATTTTCAAGATTACATCTACACTTTTTCATGATTTTGTCTCCTTGATATACAGGAAATTTGTTGCCGGTGATTCATATCTATTTCCTTCAGGACAATTCGATATTTACCACCCAGAAAATTTGCAATTAGAAATTTGTCATCGATGTGTCACTGACAGGTGAGACCCGCCTGTCACTGAAAGTGGCTATTTCTAATTCATGACATTTGCAATGGCATGAAGAAATTTAATCCATTTCCTTATGATCTTTGCAGCAGACCAGTACTTTGAGGGCTAATAGTCATCTCATGGACACCTTATGCCCAACTAATTCACGTTTGGATACTGATGTTGAGATGAGCAACCTGTTTTACTGTGTTTTGTTGATTGCAGCTGCAAGCAGCACAAATACTTCTTACCAAAAATGAAGCACCTTGAGGTGCACGATGGATATTATTTTCTTTTGTGTTATGTAGCCATATACTTTCAGCTTTATCTGGAAGTAATCCTTTGATTTTAGGGCATGCAAGTCAATCTGCTCCTCCACACATCTCTATAGTTGATTTGCAATCTTAGTTTATTATTTTTCTCTTTGTTTTAAAAGTATTTATAGTTTGTGCTCATCTATAATGTTAATTCCATCGTCTCTCTTAAGGATGCATTTGCTTCGGAATGGATCTATATACCCGCGGCAATTTGCCGCGGGGTTGCATCTAGTTTTTGCCAACTTTATCAGTGCAGCAACGACTGTTTCACTGTACAACATTCCAGAAACCTTCGGTGGTTACATGCATAAAGCAGCGCGCCAACGCGGCAAATGATCGAAAGCTACGTTGAGATGCAGCAACGTGGGTTAGCTTTTGGAGGCACCCGCATATGCGTCCGGCCAAAACTCCAAGCACAATCTACAAGAAGTACTATCATTTTGAAGCCGAGTGAAACGGAAACAGCACGTGGTTGAATTCATCTGCCGCGTTCCCTTTTTCCTAACTCCCCTTCCTCTTCGCCGCGGCTTCCTCCTCTGCCCGGCCTGTATCTAAGACCCACATCCACTAATCCGTCTGCTATATATGCACACGTACGGGCACCAGCTTTCCGGCACCGCGCGCATCGGTGAGCAGGCTATCCAGCAGCGCACAGCTCTAGCCAAGCTTTGTCCCAAAAAAAAAAAAGAGGCTCTAGCCAAGGTCACCTCACAGAGAGCTGACAGCGCCATGGCACTTGCTGCTAGCAATGGTCCAGCTGCTCTCGTGGCGCGGGGGCTGGATTCCGCGGTCGCCCTCGAGGCTCTGCTCCAAGACGTGTCGACGACCTCGGCCCCGGCGCAGGACGGCGGCCTCCTGGAGCTCACGGAGGAGATCCTCTGCTGTTTGAACCGCGCGCTCGCCGCGCTGCAGGGCGATGGCGTCGTCGACGTCGCCGCCGGTGGCTGCCGGAGCAAGAAGCGCCGGTCGTCGCCGCCCGGCGCCGCCGATCAATCGATGCCTAAGCGAAGGTGATTACCGTAACCACGTGACATTGATTCTTGAACGCACGTTGCTTGCATTGGCACTACGTACAGCTGAACTAATACGTGTCTCGATTAAATCTTTTGCAGGGCGCGTGCAACCGGTGCCGGGATGCCGACGAAAATCGAGAAGAGGAGCACGACGGAGGACGGCTTCCTGTGGCGGAAGTACGGCCAGAAGGACATCCAGAACAGCAAGTACCCAAGGTCAGTCATTAGTACGCCCGTTCTCTGCAACAATCCTGTTCGTGACCGATGATGTAACAGGCGACTCATACCATTACCGTTCCATCTCGATCGCAGGACTTATTTCAGGTGCACCTACAAGCACGACAACGGCTGCAAGGCCACGCGGCAGGTGCAGCAGTCGGAGGACGACCCCTCCGTCTACGTCGTCACCTACTTCGGCGAGCACACCTGCGGCGTGGACGCCGCCGCCACGGCCGCCACCGTTGGCCAAGCCGAAAAAACGCAGCAGCCGTTGGTCATCAGCTTCGGTTCAGGCACCGCCACCAGCAGCGGCTCGCCGCCATGGGTCTCCTCCTCCTCCGACGATGATGTCCGGAGCAATTCCTCGCAAGTTTCACAAGCCGTGAACTTGCCAGACCAGGAATGGGGAGAACAGAACGCAAACATGTTCGATGTCGAGTCGTTGCTGGCACCGCCGGCGGTGCCGAGCTCGTCGGCCGACGACTTCTCTTGTGCCTCTCCGGATCTGGATCCCTTGCTCGGCTACTTTGATTGGGGTTGCAGCGGCGACAGCTTGTTTGATATGGATTGCGTCAGTTTTGACGAGATTGCCCACCTGCAGTAGGATGGCTATAGTTAATTCTGCGCACGATGCAGCCCTTTCTAGATTATTAGATCGACAGAGAATTTTGTATTGAAGTCCATCAAAGAGATCGAGGATGTACAACCTTATCTTACAAAATCTGTAGCCGGGCCATCATAGATCACGATGTTGTAACACTAAAAGGGGTGTTTCAATCTATTGTTGTGTGAAGTTACTTGGCTTCATTGGTTATATGCTACTACTATAAAGCATATCATTCTGAAAAATCATCACTTCAAAATTTAAAAGTGGTGAAAATGTAATTTAAGAGTGAAGTTTGGTTCTAGGATTCATGGCATGCCAATATGTTTTTGGGGACGTTATGTCACTACTTGTTCCATCTTTAGCTTGTTAATTGAGCAAAGTCCATGGATCTCTCAACATCAACCTGAGCAAAAATATATGATCTTAGGTTAGGTAAGAAGAAGAAAGTGCGGAATTATATCATGATAGCTATGAACTAGAGGAGTCAGTCTAGGAGATTTACATGCGCGATAGACATAGCAGTTGGCATTAGAGTTTGTGATGGGAAACAAAGTCGACGTGGAGGAGGGGAGAGGGGAAGACAACTAGAGCGAGAGATCAATAATGGCGCCGTTCCCCATGGTCGCATGGACAGACGACCAACCAAACAAGGAGGACTAGGGGAAAAACTGTCCGGTCTGTCCCAAGGGCGCGTTCGGCGCTTCAGTTTAGAGCCTCTAAACTGAAGCTCTAAAGAGAATCTTATTATTTAGGAGTATTAAAAAAAGTCTAATGACAAAACTTTTTTACATATGGGTACATCTTTACAAAACGAATCTAATGAGCCTAATTAATATATGTTTTGCTACAGTGATGCTACAGTAATGCTACAGTAAATATCGTCTGATCACGGCTTAACTACCCTCGTTAAATTCGTCTTGCGATTTAGAGGGGGGTTCTGCAGTTAGTTTTGTAATTAAAGTTTATTTAAGACAAGATTCTTTTTGTTTAGACCCCTCTAAATTTTAGCCTCTAAAACGCCGAACGCGCCGAGTCACTCGAGTAGTAGAAAGCATCCTTCGGTATGCTATTTTGTCAGCTTCCATGATGTTATGTTGAGATGCGGTAAATTCATATATTTCAGTACTAATTTTGCTTGGGTGTAGCGTACAATAAAACAATCATAAACTCTGCATAACTCGATGTAGATGCCAATCCCTAAAGCAAGATGATCTCTCTACGGGTAGTCAACTACTCTCCCTGAGGTAAATCTGTTGGGTTGTGCTTCAAATTTGGAATATCATCCATCTGCATGTTGCATCTTTAAACAGGTATTGCCAACCAATAAGCAATAGTAGTCTATTGATTGATACCTGATGCAGCATGGGTGATGGGACCAGCTGCATAAGGTGAAGTTTTATATGTTCATCCGTGAACCCAAGGCCACTATGTTGCTAGGACAGCCGCCAACTGGCCGATTATGATATGCATAGAACTGTAAGTGGATATATATTTTTTAGCTTGGCACGCTTTGGGGCGATATATTATCATCTTCCTGCAAAGTTTTGTCCGGTAGCCCGGAACTATTACAGCTGGCGGATTAGATATATCATTTGTAGAACTATAAGTGGCAGCATCAATCAACCACTTGGATGCAATTTAGTAGGCATATATATAATGCACACAGTTCGTACTACATTAGATCACAATCTGCAAGCCTGAACTCGAACATCCACCCATATAATTGTTAACTGATGGTGGTCACATGATGATCCGTTCTGCAGTGCGTTAAAAACTCTTGCTGCAAGTGCTGACAGTGCCAGCTAGTATAGTAACTATAGTTATAACCCGCGTTAGGTTGGACCACATTGGAAGGAGCCAATGGCATCCCACATCTGCGATTAGTCAAACCTGCGCGGTAAACACTACCCCGTCACGCAAAGCAGCAGAGAAACCCTGCCTCCAATCAGCTCACGGTTGATGTTTCCTCCACGTTGAACACGACAGGAGGAGGAGGAGAGGGGGGTAGAGATTGAGACGCAGAACTTACCTGGACGCCGCTTGCCATGTGAAACATATCTTGATTTGCCAACCGCGTTCTGCAGTAAACTAGTGTAGCGTTTTGCTCTTCTGGTTGCACTCTCTTCGGGAATTCTTTTTGTTTTCGCGGTTTGCGAATTGAATCCAAAATGTTGGACCGGGATTTCCAGCGTTTGAATTTTCCCGGCTTCGGGTAGGATTCAAATGTTGGACCGTATTGGGCTGCATAACGGGCTCAGTTTGGTCGCTTTATCCGGCCCAGGTCTCAGGCTAGCGTTAGCGTAGCAAAGCTCCGAACTGGCAATCTGACAAGTCTTGGTTTGGGGGCCGCGTGACGACCCGGGAGCCGCGCCGAGAAGCGAACATGACAATCCGGCAATCCCGCCGCGCATTGGTTCCTGCCTGCCGGCTGGGTACGTTGGCCAGGTCCAAAGATGCCCGCCTCCCTCCCTGCTGCACGCTTCCAAATCCAGCGCCAATTATTCTTTACCCACAGGCATGGCAGCTCGCTCGTCGATCCAATTCCAAGGCCAGCCGCCAGGCGCTGTCAAACATGGCCGGTCGGGGACGCCCACGCCCACGCACGCGCCCGTGATCCGCCGTCCGTTCCGCCCCCCCCCCCCCCCCCCCCCCCCCATCGTACGTGGTCTCGTCGTCCCACCAAAAGTAGTCGGCACCAAAACGTGCTCGAACTGTGCATGTTCTCAGATGCCGCGGCAGGCGGCACGACGGCGCAGCTGATGCCGCTGCAGAAGCTGCAGTCGACAGATCGATCGAGCTCGTCGTCACGTATGTGCCGGACGGGAAGGAACGTGGTGGCAGCTGACGTCAGTGGCCGATCACGTCATGCCCGGCGGGCCTTGCTGCCGTCACCAACCGAGCACGAGCTCTGATTAAGGAAGCATGGATGGACCGGCCGTGCACGCGCGGTAATGGTGCACATGTAACGTGGTCGGCAGCCAACTGCTTGCTGGTACTACTACTCCAGGTCGCACGGTGACGGCATTTCACACCGGGCGCCGTTGCGCACACGCTTCGCTGGCTCCCCACGATTCACCTCGCCGGGCGGCCGTGTGTGTCACTCACTTTTTTTCTTTTTTTTTCCCGTCCCTCTGCGCACGCGAACCCGTTGACAGTGTCCACAAGCCAGCGCCGCCGAGCTCTCTCGCGCATAGGGAGGCCGGTACCAGCCAGGCTGCCGACGCCGGACGGAACGGAGCGAGCGCACCACGTGCTCGTTTGGGGCGCTCAAAGTATCTCACTCAGATAGTCAGATGCCGCGAATTGAGAACTGAGCGCCGGCATGTGTGCCAGCAGGGCACGCGGATTATTTCTGCCCCGCGCCGGCGGATTCGGCGCCCGATCAGCAAGAACGTGGCGAGGTGCCGAGGTGCACTGTACCGCCGCTCACTCCGTTGAACTAACTAGACAAGTGCCTATATATACACACGTCCGGCACGTGAAATTAATGTGGCAACTATATATGAATAGCCAGCTACAGGTTTGTACAGAGCTACAGGCTGCTCGCAAACTTCCCCGCGGTCAGATGGCGACGGCCTCCGACACATCCGCAGCGGCGGCCTCCACGGCGTGCGAGGTAGTCGAGGGGGCGCGCGACTCGGCCCTCCGTCTGCTGGACCTCCTCCAGGCCATGGGCGCAGATCCCGGCAGGCAGAAGCTCGCCGAGCAGATCATCCGCAGCATCGACCGCGCGCTAGCCGCGGTGCGCGGCGACAAGAAGAAGCGCAGCAGGTCGGCTTACCGGCCTGACCCTCAAGGTCAGTCCAAACGAAGGTAAGACGCGCCACACACACACTCTCTCTACACGCCGGCAGGCAGCAGCTTGAATGGCAGGCACTCATGTGAATGCTACTACGTTGATTTTGTAGGGCGATGTGCGGCCGTGGAGAAACGGGAGCAAGAGTTGTGAGCGCGACGACGGACGACGGCTTCGCGTGGCGCAAGTACGGGGAGAAGGTGATCAACCACCGCAGCTACCCGAGGTTCTACTTCCGGTGCACCTACAGGGACGAGCACGGCTGCAGCGCCAAGAAGCAGGTGCAGCAAACGCAGGAGGGCCCATCCCTGTTCGAGACCACCTACTTCGGCGAGCACACGCCCGCGTGTCCCAGGGACGCGCCCCTCGCCGTGGCCAACTGCGCCTTCGTGTCGCAGGCGCATTTCCGCACCAGCTTCAGCCCGGGCGGCAGCACATCCTCGGACGACGAGGCGCCGCAGGTGCTGAGCTTGCCGGCGGCGGAGGAGGAGGCGCTGGTGCTACCGGACGTGGCAGAATTCTCGGAGGAGTACTGGCCATTGGACGATTGGCCGATGAAATTCGTTTCGGCAGATCCTTCTTTTCCATCTCCCGCTAGAGGAATGGAGTCTTTCGATGACAGCTTAGACGAACTCGTCAGCTTGTTCTGGTCGTGAGGTCAAATTAATTGTGTTTTTTCCCCACATTTTCTCAGTCAAGCAAATGGAGCATCAATCCTTCAGTTGCTGAAATTTCGAAGTGTACACACCTTAGCGCCGCATTTGCTGGAGAAAAAGCATCTGGTGCTTTTTATCTCGTTCAAACTCCAATGTGCTAACTGGTCTAAAAAAAAGACTCCAATGTGCTAACTACATGAAGGATCGATCAACCGTATTCTTTTCTAAAATGATGTGCTAACTACATGAAGGATCGATCAATCGTATTCTTTTCTAAAAGGGGGGAGGTATACTCATCTTCTTCCTCCCCGTCTCCTTCCTCCCGCAGCCGCCCCTGCCAGGCTGCACCATAGCCATTTCTAAAAGATACAACCATAAAGTGTTTTTCTCTTTCGCAAAAAAAAGTAATTCTCTTAAGGGGCCATTACCGTACGATCCGTTGCAGCTTATTCCCAAGAAGCCCAGCCCATAAACTTTTTGACGTAGGCTTAGCTTGACAAGCATCTTAAAGCCACATCAAGTATCAGTTAAACAGCACCAGCCTCTTTTTCTGCGTAGATTTGCCTCTTAGGCTTTCTATAAATTAATTAATTTAAGCATCGATCTATAAATCTTGATGATCAAGTATAAATGTGACTTTTCTATACCTTTTTGTGGCTTTTTGAGATAATACAAAGGACTAGTTTGTCAAAATCTATCTTTTTTTTCCAAAACAACAAATAAAAAAAAAATTCTCGAATACGCAGGAGAGTTGTGTATCATTGCATTAAGAAAGAATAAAAAGATGTTACAAAGACAAAAACTCGCACATCCACATCCTCATGTGCCGTTTACATTCGTGTCTTTTGCTATTTTAAGTCGACCTCTACTTGACCTCACCCTAGGAAGAGGGGTTGGGGAGGGGGGGGGGGGGGGGAGTACTCGAGCAATCCTTATCCTCTCATAGAGGTCGGCCTTGCGGCCACCTCAACCGTGCCACATCGCATGCGGGATCACGGGTGATGTAGAGCTTGTGGACTTCCAAGAGGCTTACAACACGGGTAAGCGCAGACGCCGGCGATAAGCACTCACGGTGCGGAAGGAATGGAGTGGCGAGCGTTGTTGGGAGGCACGCATGGAAAAAGGCACCATTGTAGCGGCACGACACGACAGAGGGGAGGCAAGGCAAAAGAAGCTGGTTTGCTCGTTTCTCACTCAATTCGATGTCACCGGGTGGTACAACCATGGACTAAGGGTCTGTTTGTTTCTTTAGGACTAAATTTAGGCATGTAAAATCTTATCATTTAAGGGTATTAAATAAAGTTTAATTACAAAACTAATTGCAGAATCTTGAGTTAATTCGCGAGATGAATCTAATGAGGGTAAGTAAGCGATGATTAGAGGATGGTTACTGTAGCATTACTATAGCAAAACATAGTTTAATTAGACTCGTTAGATTCGTCTCATAAATTAGCACCCATCTGTAAAAAAGTTTTGTAATTAAACTTTATTTAATACTCCTAATTAGTAAGATTCTCTTTGATATGACAGAAACTAAATTTAGGACTACAGAAACGAACAGAGCCTAAGCCGTTGCTTGGCATGGGAGCATGAACCCACGCCGTTCTGTCGTGAGAAAATGTCATTGTTCTCTTTCCTCATTTAGAGCCTCTTTGGCACAGCTTATCCAGCAGCTTCTGCTCTGGATTATGCATTTGCTCAGCCAAACAGGCAAACCTGAAAACAGCTTCTGAAGAAAAGGTACCCATAATCTGTTTCGTAGTTGAACTGATGAGCAGAAGCAGCTATTTCCGGCTTTCACCGGATTCTGCACATTGCCGGTCCCCCTATGGCAAGGAAACCGCAAGCCAAATCTTTTAGAGCAAAATTCTTATTTGGTTTTAAAAAAGTTTGCGGTTCCTTTTTTTGCCCAATATGAAAAAAAAGTTTCCTCTACGACCTAAAACGCAACTTTAGTTCCATTTTTGGCCCTTCCATCAATTTTGAGTGTTAACGGTGTTAAATGGGGGCTGAAATGACCATTTTGCCTCTGAATTGAATAAAAATGTAAAATTATTTTTGAAATTATTTAATTGTTCTGAAATTCCAGAGAAACATAATTGTTCAAGATTCCATAGTACACAAAATTGACAAAAATTTTGTGTACTATGGAATCTTGAACAATTATGTTTTTCTGGAATTTCGAAACAATTAAATAATTTCAATTTTTTTTACATTTTTATTCAATTCAGGGGCAAAATGGTCATTTCAGCCCCTATTTTACACCGTTAACACTCAAAATTGACGGAAGGGCCAAAAAGGGAACGAAAGTTACGTTTTGGGTCACAAAGGGAATTTGTTTTTTCAAATTGGGCCAAGAAAGAAACCGTGAACTTTTTTCGAGCCAAATAAGGAATTTGCTCAATCTTTTACCGTATTTCCCGGGGCCAACCAACGTAAACATGTTCCTTTGTTTAGAAAATCTATAGACTACAAACCCAACATCCGAATTGTAAACCGATTACATCATTGAAATTGTTGTGATGAGATCTTCGAAACTAGACCACACTTGACTATATTGTGCAAACTTTTTAAAAAAAAAATATGCACAAACTGATCTTATTAGTACTTATTTATTTGATATTTAATTTATTATCTGTAATTATTTTCATTTCAATATGGTACACAATGGAGGAAGTAGAGCTTTAACTTAAAAGGTACTATAATCATTTGACATGTATAATCTATTTTAACAAAATCAGGATAAGCTGTTTTGCCAAACGGCTTGACTGGATAAGCTATTTTGACAGATAATCCGAAATAAACCAGAAAAGCTATTTTGCCTCAGAATCCAGTACAAAAGCTGTTTTTTGCATAATCTGAAGCTCTGCCAAACATGCCTATTCTAGTACATTTTTTTAGGGAAACTAATTTATAGTTCGTTCTAGTACATGAAGACCGATTTAAATGGCATTTAGTTTGTTCGCCTCGTTGCTTTGCAGCAGCTGCGATTCAGCTGCTACAGTGTTTCAATTATTTATTCAGCAGTAGCTACAGTGTTCGCAGTTATTTCTTCAGCAGCCGCTACAATAAAACAGCTGCAAAACAGCCAGTCGAACAAGCCCGTTGTACATTCCCTATTATCTCTGTTTCGAAAAAGATTGCCGTCCTAACTTTACATATGGGCAAGTGCTACAGCATATTTTAGTTCAATGATATGGTTTGCTTCAAGTTTTAATGTCATTATGCGCTCTTCCCTTGTCACATGCTCCATATATGTGTATGCAATGCGAATCGTGTGTACATCTTCACACACGCGTAGAGTGGCTACTGGTCAACTAGTGCATTGCGTCCTGGCTCTACATCAAGGTGACCCCAACCTGATGAAGATGATTGTCGTGTAACTGTGTGACGCCCCACAGCGTACCACTCAACTGGTTGGAGATTCGCGGGCTCTTTTCTCGACAATGTCCATCAACGCACCGTCTATGCCCTTCAGCAGTTCCACAGCCTCTTCCACGGTGATCTAACATTGTCTCAGCCATTTCTAGGAGCTCGCCGGTCTGCTGGCGTCCCTATATCGAAGGTGGCCAATGCCTTGCGTGAGCGGAACTGCGATCTCCGTCCTCACCGCGCGCATGCCCCCCATCTTCCTCTACTGTTTGAAAACGTGCTCGAACCGTCCGTGTTTGAAACCGGCAGGCATAGCTCATCGTCACGTACACGGAGGTAATAACGTGGTGGCAACTAACGCCAGTGGCAGATCACGTCATGTCCGGCAGGCCCTGCTGCCGTCACCCGAGTAGAAGATTGACGTGGGCTCGTGCGCGTGCGTAATTAATCAACGTTTCATAAGCAGTATGAGCAAGCAGTAACGTGATCGCCAGCCAGTTCGCACGCCTCGCTGCCTCCCCTCTCGATCGATGCCTAGATTCAGTCTTCCATCTTGCCTGCAGGTCGCCGGGCGGCCGTGTCGGCGCCAGCTTGCCACCGTCGCCCGTTGACGCTGTCTACCTCCCGGGGTTCGCGCGGCGTGTGATCAGCCGAGGGAGGCTGCGACTCACGCAACCGCCCGTACGTGAGATGCCGACTTGAGAAGTGAGCACCGGCACGTGCGTCAACAGGGCACGCGGAATTATTTCAGGTCGTGTGCCGGCGGATTCGGCGCTCGTGCGACAAGCCAAGAGCACGGCGAAGTGCAGCGTACCGATCGCACCGTTGAACTAGCTAGAGAAGTGCCTATAACCTATAAGAGGTAGCAAAACCTAGCTATACGGGGATATAGATACAGGAAAATATCCAACTTTGCGGTCAGATACTACTCATCATGGCGACGGCAGCCGACACATCGGCAGCGGCCTCCGCGGCGTGCGAGCTAGTCACGGGGGCGCGGGAGTCGGCCCTCCGTCTGCTGCTTCTCCTCCAGGGCATGGGCGCTGATCCCGGCAGGCAGGAGCTCGCCGAACAGATGGTCCGCTGCATCGACCGCGCGCTCGACGCAGTGCGTGGCGGCGTCGGCGTCGGCGTTGAGAAGAAGCGCCGCAGATCCGCGCATGAGCCCGTCGCTCGTCTGCCAGCCCAGTACAAAAGAAGGTACGCACCATCAGCTTCATGAAAGTTACTAGATGGTTCCACTCGTCCCGTATCTCATGGTGTGTGCTTCATTGATTTGCAGGGCGATTTGCCCAGGACCTGGAGTAACGGTAGCAAGAGTTGTGAGCCCGACCATGGACGACGGCTTCGCGTGGCGGAAGTACGGGGAGAAGAGCATGAATCAGCCCAGGTGCCGGAGGTTCTACTTCCGGTGCACCTACAGGGACGAGCACGGCTGCAGCGCGAAGAAGCAGGTCCAGCAAATGCAGGATGGTCCATCCCTGTTCGAGACCACCTACCTCGGCAAGCACACGCCCGCGTGCCCCAGGGACACGCTCGTGGCCGTGGCGAACTGCGCCTTCGTTCCGCAGGTGCCTTTCCTCGCCAGCTTTAGGCCCGGCGCCGCGGGCGGTTACACGTGCTTGGAGAACATGGCGCCAAGCTTCCTGGCGGAGGAGATGGCGCTGATGCCACCGAACTTGGCTGAATTCTCGGGGAAGTACTGGCCAGCGGAGGATCGGCAGATTAAATTCGTTTCGGCAGATCCTACTTTTCCATCTCCTGCTAGAGAACTGGAGTCTTTCGATGACAGCTTAGAGGAACTCGTCAGCTTGCTCTGGTCATGAGGTCAAATTAGCTGTGTGTGTTTTTTCACATTTTTTCAGTCAAGAAAAATGGAGCATCAATCCTCCGGTTGCTGATTTCGAAGGGTACACGTTTTGGCGCCTCGCTCGCGAAAAAGCATCTGGTGTTTTTTTATCAAGTTCAAACTCCGATGTGCCATTGGTACACGTTTTAGAGGCATGTCGTTTTCTTTTCTTTTGGGGACTTCCCTTAAACCATTGGTAATACTTCTAAATTCTAATCCCTCATACGCCACTGATGTGCTTATGATATATGGGACTCACCATTGTTATTGGCAATGGCATATTAGAGACTTCTTCACCAATGACTCCAAAAGGTTTTTCTTTTTCTAAAAGATAGAACGATTAGATTTTAACGTTAAATATGACAGATCCAACAAAAAAAAAACGTTAAACATGACAGTTGGGTTCGACTTGAGAAAGGTAGAGTACGGAATAGAAAACAAGAATAATTTCTCACAAACAAAGAATAATTTCAAGAACATGACGGTTAGGTTTGGATGTTGTTTTGCTTAGCATCCTTCCCAGTGTTGAAAATAATTCTAAGTACTTACTACTATTAAAATTTTGTAACTTTTATTTACTAGTTTAAATAAAATTTGGTCTTTATTTTCATTTGTTTTGCAATTCTTGCAACTAAGGCCCATTACGCTAAGCTCGTCTCGAAACTTTTGGAGTGGACTTATATTGGCAAGCTTTCCAACGGCAAGAGAGAATTAGCCGTAGACAACGGTCAATCTTCATGAAGAATATTCTGAAACTAGGTGAGCCGCGGCACATTGAGCTCCCCTCCCCCGCCTCCTCAAACTACGGCACATGCCTTCACTCACAAATACCTAACCCTCTAGCCCACCCCCAGCCCTCCGACCCTTATCCCTGTCAACCATGGTTGTGTTCCAGTGCTCCTCGTCACTGTAGTTGTCGTCTACCTTGCCACAGCTGCCAACGCCAAATGTGTCGCGTGATGGCAATGTCTTCACCATTGCGGGGCGCCACTGCACCACTACTTTGTCTATGGAGGGGCTCAATGCCGGATTCTCCATCAAGGACTTTAAACTTGCCAAAATTTAGAACAATGCCTGCCAAAATGCAACATAACTAGAGAAATCAAAACAGGACTATTCGTCCTCCAAATATCATCCAAAATGATGGAGTGCAATTATCTTTCATAGTTTAGCACCTAATGATGCACCGTGGGGGTAGCAAATTTTATTTTAATATCTTAAAAACAACTTTTGTAGGAATGTAACAAACTAGGTAACACAAACCATATACTTCTATCTTATTAACCACCATTGTGCCACTGCATAAATGGTTAAGAGTTGAATGCACTTTTACTACTTGTTCGGTTAAGAATCTAGTACTTGTGTTTTCTTACATGAACATTTACACACGGTATAATTATTTGATTTCATGTACCATGGCAAAGGCTGGGGCATAACAATGGTACTCCCTCCGTCCCGAATCATGTCGTTTTAGGTTCAGGAACAGAGATTAAAGAGAAGTGAAAAAGATAGATGCACAGAAAATAGGTAAGAGAGATATAGAGATAGAGGTGTATTGAAAAGAGAGAATGATGTATTGCGTGCGAAGATGACAAAAATTGGAAAAACTAGATGAGTGTAAGATGATAAGTAATATGAGACGGAGGGAGTAGCTCATGCTAATTTATCTGCATAAAGGGATGAATGTTTTGTAATATCACCACACATACTGTTTTGTATTTTGCTTCTTTTGTTATTTCTTTTGTCTCAAAATATAAAAGATCTTAGCATCACAAGGCAAAAATATCGTTGGAGGTAAAAGACTACTATGTCTCTTGTTTTTAGCTCAACCCACTAATCTCCCAGCACTAAATTGATTGCATACAACATTCTAGAAAATTACTCTGACCTCATCGGTAAGCTTCCGCAGGGCAATATATTACTGTAACTCTAACTGTTCCATAATACTTCGCATCATAGCCTTGTCTGTTTTTTCTTCTAAAATACTTGAATTCTCGCTTTCTAATGGATATTTGTTTCTTTCTAATACATCTCTCTTCTTCTCTGTCATCATCTTTTTCACATCTTTTCAATCTCCGTGCCAATGCTAAGTATATTGACACGGAGTAGTTACCTAAAGCAGAGCACCAACGCAGCACATCAACGCGGCAAAATGATCGAAGGTGCAGCAACGTGGGTTAACTTAGCTTGCGTCCAAGATTCCAGACACAATCTAATAATCTATCATTCTGAAGCCGAGTGAAACGGAACAGCACGTGGTTCAATTCATCTACCGAGCTTTCGTTATCGTGCTTCCTCCTCTATCCAACTAACACCCCACATCCACCTGCTATATATGCTCGTACGGACACCACCGTTCCGGCAAAGTCTCAGTGAACAAGCTTAGCTTCCACGCACAGATCGAGCCAAGCTCACCTCCAGAGAGTTGAGAGCGCCATGGCACTCGCTGCTAGCAATGGTGGTCCGGCAGCTCTCATGGCGTCCGAGCTGATGGCTCGGGGCCGGGAGTCCGCGGCCGCCCTCGAGGCTCTGCTCCAGGGCACCCCGGCACAGCACGGCGACCTGCGGGAGCTCGCGGAGCAGATCCTCTGCTGCTTAATTGGACCGCTCGCTCGCTGCGCTGCACGGCGAGTGCGTCATCGACGACGCCGCCGGTGGCAAGAAGCGCAGGACGCCACCGCGCGCAGCGGCCCAGGCGAGGCGTAAGCGAAGGTGCTTACCGTAAACCACGTGACAAAGATTCTTGAATGCTCGTTGCTTTCGTGCTATGTTTCAACTCATAACACCTGCGTGTCTCAATTCGATCGCAGGGCGCGTGCACTCGGTGCCGAGATGCCGACAAGAGTCGAGAAGCGGAGCACGCCAGAGGACGGCTTCTTGTGGAGGAAGTACGGCCAGAAGGGCATCCAGAGCAGCAAGTACCCAAGGTCAGTGTCGTTGCCAGAATCCTGAACGCAAGCTAGATTCGTGACCGATGTAGCAGGCGTCTCATTTTGTTCCATCTCGGTCGCATGGGCGCAGGACTATTTCAGGTGCGCATACAAGCACGACAACGGCTGCAAGGCGACGCGGCAGGTGCCGCAGGCGGAGGACGACCCCTCCGTCTTTGTCGTCACCTACTTCGGCAAGCACACCTGCGGCGTGGAACCCGCCGCCGCGGCCGCCACCGCTGGCGAAGCAGAAAAACTGCAGCAGCAGTTGGTCATCAGCTTCGGTTCTTCAGGCACCATCAGCAGCGGCTCGCCATGGCTCTCCTCCTCCGACGATGACGTCCGGAGCAATTCCTCGCCATTTCTACAAGCTGTGTGCTTGCCAGACCAGGAGGGGGCAGAGCAGAAAGCTAGTAATGTGTTCGATGTTGAGTCGTTGCTGGCACCACCGGCGGAGCCGAGCTCGTCGGCCGACGTCGACGCGTCTTGTGCCTCGCTGGATCTAGACGCCTTGCTCGGCTACTTTGATCTGGATTACAGCGGCGACAGCTGGATTGATATGAACTTCGTCAGTTTTGACGAAACCTCCCTGTTTCAATAGCGTGGCTCTGATTGATTCTGTGCACGATGCATAATTGGACAATGGCGCTTCCTAGATTAGATCGACACAGAATTTGTATCGAAGTCCGTCATACAGATCGAGAAGGTACAACTCAAGGATAGAAAATTTGTAGCCAGGCCGTGATATATCGCGATATGTGTAACACTGAATTCGGTGTTTCAGTTTGTTGTTGTGTGCAGTTACTTGGCTGAATTGGATTGTGTGTTATATCTATATGCTACTATATAGCATATCATTATGGAAAACTAGCACTATTAAATTTTTTTTGAGAAATGTCATTTTAGATAACCTTTAATTTTCAGGACTTATGGCATGCCAATACATTTTTGGGGTTATGTCCCTACTTAACGACTGTTCCAGCTTAGCATGTCAACTTGAGCAAAGTCCATGGATCTCTCAACATCAATCTTTTTTTTTTCGAACAATCTCTCAACATCAATCTGAACAAGATGATGGCTATATACACGCTAAGTAAAGGGTTTTGAGGGAAAACCAAGTCGAGGTCGAGTGGAGAGAGGAACACACCTAGCAAGATCAATAATACCACAACCCCCCATGAGGCTTCGTTTGGGTACAACCCGAATCAAACCACGCGTGAACTTACCCACGTGGGGATTGGGTGAATCCTCTCACGCCACCCAACCCACGCCCGCGTCGGGGAGGAAAGCAAGAGCGAGCGACGAACCGTTCCCGGCCTTCGATGGAGTTGCTGGATTCCCAAGCCGATCGGCGTGGATCGGGAGTGGGCCGGGCCAATCCACGCCTCATCCAAATGCAATTTTGCCCGCGACAGGAATTTCGTCCGCGCGTGGGTCACGATCCACTCCGCGGCGTGGATTGGGCCGGGATCCACGCCGATCCACGCTGATCCAAACGAGGCCTGACCAGGATAGAACAACCAAACAAGGAGGACGAGGGGCAAACCTGTCCGGTCTAACCCCAAAAGTCGCTCGTGTACTACAAAGCGTCCTTCGGTGTGTTTGATACTGTCATCTTTCATGATGTTACTAGTATAATCCGGCGCGCTTCGTGCGCCGCTCATTAAATTGACGGTTACATGAGGTATATATAGCCAAAATTTTCTTGCTGAAATATATTCAAATTCAGATATAAACACACGATCTTAATCTAATATAGTATACATATCCAATGTGAAGCTCAAGGTTTATGCAAAGAAGCACAGTTCTTCACTGTAATTGCAAACTGACCACAAGCATAAGGGTAGGTAGCACTTTACATACATCTTTGAAAAGGTTTACTTTTAGCGGAAAACAACAAGAGAGAGGCTCGCGCCACATTTTATTGATAAATTAACAAGAACTATACAAAGGAAAAAAGAACATACGCAAAGCAAACAAAATTATTTGCACACGACATTATGACAACATAATCACAAAGCCTCTGAATCTCTCTTACCTAGCTATTATCTAATTCATCAGTACAGTGTTAGTCTGGTTAATGCTTTCAATGTGAGGATGATTTTTGCCAAAAAAAAAAGACAATGTTAATGGAATTGTAGAACCAATGGAGAACGCTGTTTCTGTAAGACTGTGAAACACCATGCAGTTGTAAAGGGACTTCTTTTGTGAATCCTTCTTCCAGATATACCATGATGATATGGCAAAGACCTGCATGAATAACGGGTTATTCAATTTCACTTTGGCAGCTGACATGTGAGTTCTTTTTTTACTGTCACTGACTGTGAATTTTATGACCGCTGTTAGGAATGCATACCTTATTCCTTTTGTTCTTAGAACCTTTCTCTCTCCATTAAGAGACTCTTTATTTCTTGTCAGGAAGCACTATTTCTGCATATAATTTATTAGAATGAACAAAATAAAAGTGTCAGAATTATTGGCATTGTCAAACATAGCTACTAATGAAACAATAGATTGATTTTGTAGTATCAGATTAGTTATAAATCCGTGGGACAGTAACACTTGCGAACCATCCTTCAGATTTAGATAACACAAAAGATGGTATTACAATGCAATCAAGAACAACGCTGCTAGTTCAATGCGCATTTGATTTTCCCTTATTATGTAGAAGAAAAGGTGATATCTGACTTTTCAGCAACAACAGTGCTAAATATTTCAGACAAGAAAATATCTTTTCCGCTCATCAACTGGGTAAACCATTACTTTGAATATAATATTTGATCCGGCACAGTGATCATCATATAATAACATAATTAATTTAACTACATCTTAATGTTAAATCAAAGAAAATTGCAGGGGCAAAACTTCGAAAGCATTGTGACTACATGATGATCTTAGTGAGTTATTAAATTTAAAATAGCCTCCTGAATCCTGACACACACAACAAAAAAACGTGTAGACCAGAGGGGCACATCTACCATAGATGGTCCTAAACTTTTTATGCAGGTGGTAAGATTTCTTCAAAGCAATATGAATCATGTCTGTGTAGAGAGCACCTGAATCGGCAGACAACACCAAATGAATCAACTATTGTGCATAACGAAAGAAATTTTCATGGCACAAAAACACCTGCAATTTTTCTTGAACAAGAATACCACGGAAGCTCCTACTTGAATCTAAAAACAAATCCAAATGTAAGAATATTTCCAACAATAATGGCTATGCACTGTTAGTAGCAGGCGAAACAATCTCTTTGTTTTTTTGTGAAGATAAAATGGATCTCGTATGAAAAATCTTATAAACAATTTTATATGAGCACTGACTAATATCATACAAATAGCAAACTATAGACTAACAATGAACTGAATGAAGATGCAGTTGATTAGGACATAGCAGTGTGATAGTTCAATACTTGAGACCATGCTTCAGCGAGTGGTTTACCTGTATCCATCATTCCTGTGAGTTCATAGGATTAATTGCTTGAACCTTCTCAATGATTGCTGCTTAACGCTTGCACATTCGCTGAAAAAACAAACAGAAAGCAAAAAAAATACATTGGATCAATTTTTGATAGTACAACAGGAACCCTAGCCTTTGTCAGATTTTAACAGAGTAATTGAATAGATCAATGCAGTGCCCTTACAGCTGAAACTGGCATCCATATCTAATGACCAATAATATAGAGTAGACACCAGAACAATCCAATGAGCATGTTCATACACGTTCAGACTGAACATGCCTAGAGGTAAACTGAACAGTTTCAGCAACATGCATGTCCTTCATTCTAGAAAATTAAAAATTATAGGAAAGCATCTAAGAGCAGGTTAAAGTGGCAAATTGCAAAGGCGAGCATGCCTAGAGGTAAGCGATAGAAAACGATGAGATAACAAATATTTCCTTTTAAAAAAGCAGGAATTCTACGGGTGCGACCATCGGTCTTCACAATCATCAGATACGAAAAACCACTGCTTACCAACCCATGCCATCATTTTTTAGGTAAACATGAAAACTTTTGGAACCTTCAAGTCAGATATTACATCAGGTGTTTACCGTAAGTACACAAACATGCATGAGTTCCCTTGATCATTGTCTAAAGAAGGTAACTTCAAC
>CM017445.1:35163093-35381439 GCA_007726485.1 Eragrostis curvula | reverse complement strand
TCCTTGTTATCTATATGATGGATCTTTCTCCTGAGTACCACACACACATATCAAACATCTGTACCCTTATTTTGGTCTAGTTTGCATGTTATAAATAATAGATGTTTCTTTGTTAATTCACGATATTCTTAGCCTGCTTCCCTGTGGATAAATATAAATACGATACCCTTGGAATACTCCCGGGTGAAATGCTACAACGGTGTTCCGTGCGTTTGCGGAGTTGAAATTAATCTCTGTGCGTAAGAAACGCCAACAAGCAGCCACCTCGTACGTACTAACGTGCCAAGCGAATCAGCCTCGGGATCGCTGGGATCCTCCGAGGTTGGGACGCTCCCGTCCGAGCCCGCCACGTCGCAGGCTGTTGCGTCCCCAGCGCGCACTAACGCGACACGGGCCACGCGTCCGTCCACGAGCGGAGCGACGGGGGCACATGCGGGACCAGTGGGGCCACCGCTGTCGCCCGCTCCCGCGACGAATTTGTCCCACCTGCTGCAGCCGCAACCAGATCCGGCTCAGAGCTGTGGCGGGTGGCGTGTGTGGCTGCTCCTGCGGCAGAACCGGCACAACCTGTTGCTGCAAGGCCAGCGACAAGAGCCAAGTGGCATCCACAAACCCAAGCAGTACATGGATGGTACGGTCAGGTGCAAGTGCAATCTATGAAAGCCTTTGTGCGTTAGTTTGCTTGCAAACTTTGATTTCATTTCGGTAAATTAATTTGATACTTTCTGTAACAATTCATTATCTGCATATATATCATTTTTTTTTTGCGAATGCCTGCATATATATCATTGGAAAGTCCATCATATGCCAGCTAGTAAATCCATTAAGAAGCTTAATAAGAATTCCGGCAATTGATTTTTTTTTCAGGCATTGTGTTCTTTGTTGTGATTCCTTTCACTACATACCAATGTTCTCCTCAATTTTGCGTCAGGTCAACACAGTTGAAATATGTTGATTCTGTTATATAATTACAATCGGAAGATTGCAACAAGCTCAGAAGTACATTTGACGTTGACCTTCTACTTGACTAAACAGATCTGAAAAAAAATAAATGTTCCATATCCATATGTGGTAACTTCACTGATGGTGATACTATGAATCATGTGGCATTACTCTGGTTAATTGCATCTTCTTTTTACAGTTAATTTATGTTGCCATTTTCACACAATTCCATTATTTTCAAGATTACATCTACACTTTTTCATGATTTTGTCTCCTTGATATACAGGAAATTTGTTGCCGGTGATTCATATCTATTTCCTTCAGGACAATTCGATATTTACCACCCAGAAAATTTGCAATTAGAAATTTGTCATCGATGTGTCACTGACAGGTGAGACCCCCGCCTGTCACTGAAAGTGGCTATTTCTAATTCATGACATTTGCAATGGCATGAAGAATTTAATCCATTTCCTTATGATCTTTGCAGCAGACCAGTACTTTGAGGGCTAATAGTCATCTCATGGACACCTTATGCCCAACTAATTCACGTTTGGATACTGATGTTGAGATGAGCAACCTGTTTTAACTGTGTTTTGTTGATTGCAGCTGCAAGCAGCACAAATACTTCTTACCAAAAATGAAGCACCTTGAGGTGCACGATGGATATTATTTTCTTTTGTGTTATGTAGCCATATACTTTCAGCTTTATCTGGAAGTAATCCTTTGATTTTAGGGCATGCAAGTCAATCTGCTCCTCCACACATCTCTATAGTTGATTTGCAATCTTAGTTTATTATTTTTCTCTTTGTTTTAAAAAGTATTTAGAGTTGTGCGCATCTATAATGTTAATTCCATCGTCTCTCTTAAGGATGCATTTGCTTCGGAATGGATCTATATACCCCGGCAATTTGCCGCGGGGTTGCATCTAGTTTTTTGCCAACTTTATCAGTGCAGCAACGACTGTTTCACTGTACAACATTCCAGAAACCTTCGGTGGTTACATGCATAAAGCAAGCGCGCCAACGCGGCAAATGATCGAAAGCTACGTTGAGATGCAGCAACGTGGGTTAGCTTTTGGAGGCACCCGCATATGCGTCCGGCCAAACTCCAAGCACAATCTACAAGAAGTACTATCATTTTGAAGCCGAGTGAACGGAACAGCACGTGGTTGAATTCATCTGCCGCGTTCCCTTTTTCCTAACTCCCCTTCCTCTTCTCGCCGCGGCTTCCTCCTCTTGCCCGGCCTGTATCTAAGACCCACATCCACTAATCCGTCTGCTATATATGCACACGTACGGGCACCAGCTTTCCGGCACCGCGCGCATCGGTGAGCAGGCTATCCAGCAGCGCACAGCTCTAGCCAAGCTTTGTCCCAAAAAAAAAAAAAGAGGCTCTAGCCAAGGTCACCTCACAGAGAGCTGACAGCGCCATGGCACTTGCTGCTAGCAATGGTCCAGCTGCTCTCGTGGCGCGGGGGCTGGATTCCGCGGTCGCCCTCGAGGCTCTGCTCCAAGACGTGGTCGACGACCTCGGCCCCGGCGCAGGACGGCGGCCTCCTGGAGCTCACGGAGGAGATCCTCTGCTGTTTGAACCGCGCGCTCGCCGCGCTGCAGGGCGATGGCGTCGTCGACGTCGCCGCCGGTGGCTGCCGGAGCAAGAAGCGCCGGTCGTCGCCGCCCGGCGCCGCCGATCAATCGATGCCTAAGCGAAGGTGATTACCGTAACCACGTGACATTGATTCTTGAACGCACGTTGCTTGCATTGGCACTACGTACAGCTGAACTAATACGTGTCTCGATTAAATCTTTTGCAGGGCGCGTGCAAACCGGTGCCGGGATGCCGACGAAAATCGAGAAGAGGAGCACGACGGAGGACGGCCTTCCTGTGGCGGAAGTACGGCCAGAAGGACATCCAGAACAGCAAGTACCCAAGGTCAGTCATTAGTACGCCCGTTCTCTGCAACAATCCTGTTCGTGACCGATGATGTAACAGCGACTCATACCATTTACCGTTCCATCTCGATCGCAGGACTTATTTCAGGTGCACCTACAAGCACGACAACGGCTGCAAGGCCACGCGGCAGGTGCAAGCAGTCGGAGGACGACCCCTCCGTCTACGTCCTTCGTCACCTACTTCGGCGAGCACACCTGCGGCGTGGACGCCGCCGCCACGGCCGCCACCGTTGGCCAAGCCGAAAAAAACGCAGCAGGCCGTTGGTCATCAGCTTCGGTTCAGGCACCGCCACCAGCAGCGGCTCGCCGCCATGGGTCCTCCTCCTCCTCCGACGATGATGTCCGGAGCAATTCCTCGCAAGTTTCACAAGCCGTGAACTTGCCAGACCAGGAATGGGGAGAACAGAACGCAAACATGTTCGATGTCGAGTCGTTGCTGGCACCCGCCGGCGGTGCCGAGCTCGTCGGCCGACGACTTCTTCTGTGCCTCTCCGGATCTGGATCCCTTGCTCGGCTACTTTGATTGGGGTTGCAGCGGCGACAGCTTGTTTGATATGGATTGCGTCAGTTTTGACGAGATTGCCCACCTGCAGTAGGATGGCTATAGTTAATTCTGCGCACGATGCAGCCCTTTCTAGATTATTAGATCGACAGAGATTTTGTATTGAAGTCCATCAAAGAGATCGAGGATGTACAACCTTATCTTACAAAATCTGTAGCCGGGCCATCATAGATCACGATGTTGTAACACTAAAGGGGTGTTTTCAATCTATTGTTGTGTGAAGTTACTTGGCTTCATTGGTTATATGCTACTACTATAAAGCATATCATTCTGAAAAATCATCACTTCAAAATTTAAAAGTGGTGAAAATGTAATTTAAGAGTGAAGTTTGGTTCTAGGATTCATGGCATGCCAATATGTTTTGGGGACGTTATGTCACTACTTGTTTCCATCTTTAGCTTGTTAATTGAGCAAAGTCCATGGATCTCTCAACATCAACCTGAGCAAAAATATATGATCTTAGGTTAGGTAAGAAGAAGAAAGTGCGGAATTATATCATGATAGCTATGAACTAGAGGAGTCAGTCTAGGAGATTTACATGCGCGATAGACATAGCAGTTGGCATTAGAGTTTGTGATGGGAAACAAAGTCGACGTGGAGGAGGGGAGAGGGGAAGACAACTAGAGCGAGAGATCAATAATGGCGCCGTTCCCCATGGTCGCATGGACAGACGACCAACCAAACAAGGAGGAACTAGGGAAAAACTGTCCGGTCTGTCCCAAGGGCGCGTTCGGCGCTTCAGTTTAGAGCCTCTAAACTGAAGCTCTAAAGAGAATCTTATTATTTAGGAGTATTAAAAAAAGTCTAATGACAAAACTTTTTACATATGGGTACATCTTTACAAAACGAATCTAATGAGCCTAATTAATATATGTTTTGCTACAGTGATGCTACAGTAATGCTACAGTAAATATCGTCTGATCACGGCTTAACTACCCTCGTTAAATTCGTCTTGCGATTTAGAGGGGGGTTCTGCAGTTAGTTTTGTAATTAAAGTTTATTTAAGACAAGATTCTTTTTGTTTAGACCCCTCTAAATTTTAGCCTCTAAAACGCCGAACGCGCCGAGTCACTCGAGTAGTAGAAAGCATCCTTCGGTATGCTATTTTGTCAGCTTCCATGATGTTATGTTGAGATGCGGTAAATTCATATATTTCAGTACTAATTTTGCTTGGGTGTAGCGTACATAAAACAATCATAAACTCTGCATAACTCGATGTAGATGCCAATCCCTAAAGCAAGATGATCTCTCTACGGGTAGTCAACTACTCTCCCTGAGGTAAATCTGTTGGGTTGTGCTTCAAATTTGGAATATCATCCATCTGCATGTTGCATCTTTAACAGGTATTGCCAACCAATAAGCAATAGTAGTCTATTGATTGATACCTGATGCAGCATGGGTGATGGGACCAGCTGCATAAGGTGAAGTTTTATATGTTCATCGTGAACCCAAGGCCACTATGTTGCTAGGACAGCCGCCAACTGGCCGATTATGATATGCATAGAACTGTAAGTGGATATATATTTTTTAGCTTGGCACGCTTTGGGGCGATATATTATCATCTTCCTGCAAAGTTTTGTCCGGTAGCCCGGAACTATTACAGCTGGCGGATTAGATATATCATTTGTAGAACTATAAGTGGCAGCATCAATCAACCACTTGGATGCAATTTAGTAGGCATATATATAATGCACACAGTTCGTACTACATTAGATCACAATCTGCAAGCCTGAACTCGAACATCCACCCATATAATTGTTAACTGATGGTGGTCACATGATGATCCGTTCTGCAGTGCGTTAAAAACTCTTGCTGCAAGTGCTGACAGTGCCAGCTAGTATAGTAACTATAGTTATAACCCGCGTTAGGTTGGACCACATTGGAAGGAGCCAATGGCATCCCACATCTGCGATTAGTCAAACCTGCGCGGTAAACACTACCCCGTCACGCAAAGCAGCAGAGAAACCCTGCCTCCAATCAGCTCACGGTTGATGTTTCCTCCACGTTGAACACGACAGGAGGAGGAGGAGAGGGGGGTAGAGATTGAGACGCAGAACTTACCTGGACGCCGCTTGCCATGTGAAACATATCTTGATTTGCCAACCGCGTTCTGCAGTAAACTAGTGTAGCGTTTTGCTCTTCTGGTTGCACTCTCTTCGGGAATTCTTTTTGTTTTCGCGGTTTGCGAATTGAATCCAAAATGTTGGACCGGATTTCCAGCGTTTGAATTTTCCCGGCTTCGGGTAGGATTCAAATGTTGGACCGTATTGGGCTGCATAACGGGCTCAGTTTGGTCGCTTTAAATCCGGCCCAGGTCTCAGGCTAGCGTTAGCGTAGCAAAGCTCCGACTGGCAATCTGACAAGTCTTGGTTTGGGGGCCGCGTGACGACCGGGAGCCGCGCCGAGAAGCGAACATGACAATCCGGCAATCCCGCCGCGCATTGGTTCCTGCCTGCCGGCTGGGTACGTTGGCCAGGTCCAAAGATGCCCGCCTCCCTCCCTGCTGCACGCTTCCAAATCCAGCGCCAATTATTCTTTACCCACAGGCATGGCAGCTCGCTCGTCGATCCAATTCCAAGGCCAGCCGCCAGGCGCTGTCAAACATGGCCGGTCGGGGACGCCCACGCCCACGCACGCGCCCGTGATCCGCCGTCCGTTCCGCCCCCCCCCCCCCCCCCCCCCCCCCCCCCCCCCCCCATCGTAACGTGGTCTCGTCGTCCCACCAAAAGTAGTCGGCACCAAAACGTGCTCGAACTGTGCATGTTCTCAGATGCCGCGGCAGGCGGCACGACGGCGCAGCTGATGCCGCTGCAGAAGCTGCAGTCGACAGATCGATCGAGCTCGTCGTCACGTATGTGCCGGACGGGAAGGAACGTGGTGGCAGCTGACGTCAGTGGCCGATCACGTCATGCCCGGCGGGCCTTGCTGCCGTCACCAACCGAGCACGAGCTCTGATTAAGGAAGCATGATGGACCGGCCGTGCACGCGCGGTAATGGTGCACATGTAACGTGGTCGGCAGCCAACTGCTTGCTGGTACTACTACTCCAGGTCGCACGGTGACGGCATTTCACACCGGGCGCCGTTGCGCACACGCTTCGCTGGCTCCCCACGATTCACCTCGCCGGGCGGCCGTGTGTGTCCACTCACTTTTTTTCTTTTTTTTTCCCGTCCCTCTGCGCACGCGAACCCGTTGACAGTGTCCACAAGCCAGCGCCGCCGAGCTCTCTCGCGCATAGGGAGGCCGGTACCAGCCAGGCTGCCGACGCCGGACGGAACGGAGCGAGCGCACCACGTGCTCGTTTGGGGCGCTCAAAGTATCTCACTCAGATAGTCAGATGCCGCGAATTGAGAACTGAGCGCCGGCATGTGTGGCCAGCAGGGCACGCGGATTATTTCTGCCCCGCGCCGGCGGATTCGGCGCCCGATCAGCAAGAACGTGGCGAGGTGCCGAGGTGCACTGTACCGCCGCTCACTCCGTTGAAACTAACTAGACAAGTGCCTATATATACACACGTCCGGCACGTGAAATTAATGTGGCAACTATATATGAATAGCCAGCTACAGGTTTGTAACAGAGCTACAGGCTGCTCGCAAACTTCCCCGCGGTCAGATGGCGACGGCCTCCGACACATCCGCAGCGGCGGCCTCCACGGCGTGCGAGGTAGTCGAGGGGGCGCGCGACTCGGCCCTCCGTCTGCTGGACCTCCTCCAGGCCATGGGCGCAGATCCCGGCAGGCAGAAGCTCGCCGAGCAGATCATCCGCAGCATCGACCGCGCGCTAGCCGCGGTGCGCGGCGACAAGAAGAAGCGCAGCAGGTCGGCTTACCGGCCTGACCCTCAAGGTCAGTCCAAACGAAGGTAAGACGCGCCACACACACACTCTCTCTACACGCCGGCAGGCAGCAGCTTGAATGGCAGGCACTCATGTGAATGCTACTACGTTGATTTTGTAGGGCGATGTGCGGCCGTGGAGAAACGGGAGCAAGAGTTGTGAGCGCGACGACGGACGACGGCTTCGCGTGGCGCAAGTACGGGGAGAAGGTGATCAACCACCGCAGCTACCCGAGGTTCTACTTCCGGTGCACCTACAGGGACGAGCACGGCTGCAGCGCCAAGAAGCAGGTGCAGCAACGCAGGAGGGCCCATCCCTGTTCGAGACCACCTACTCTCGGCGAGCACACGCCCGCGTGTCCCAGGGACGCGCCCCTCGCCGTGGCCAACTGCGCCTTCGTGTCGCAGGCGCATTTTCCGCACCAGCTTCAGCCCGGGCGGCAGCACATCCTCGGACGACGAGGCGCCGCAGGTGCTGAGCTTTGCCGGCGGCGGAGGAGGAGGCGCTGGTGCTACCGGACGTGGCAGAATTCTCGGAGGAGTACTGGCCATTGGACGATTGGCCGATGAAATTCGTTTCGGCAGATCCTTCTTTTCCATCTCCCGCTAGAGGAATGGAGTCTTTCGATGACAGCTTAGACGACTCGTCAGCTTGTTCTGGTCGTGAGGTCAAATTAATTGTGTTTTTTTCCCCACATTTTCTCAGTCAAGCAAATGGAGCATCAATCCTTCAGTTGCTGAAATTTCGAAGTGTACACACTTAGCGCCGCATTTGCTGGAGAAAAAGCATCTGGTGCTTTTTATCTCGTTCAAACTCCAATGTGCTAACTGGTCTAAAAAAAAGACTCCAATGTGCTAACTACATGAAGGATCGATCAACCGTATTCTTTTCTAAAATGATGTGCTAACTACATGAAGGATCGATCAATCGTATTCTTTTCTAAAAGGGGGGAGGTATACTCATCTTCTTCCTCCCCCGTCTCCTTCCTCCCGCAGCCGCCCCTGCCAGGCTGCACCATAGCCATTTCTAAAGATACAACCATAAAGTGTTTTTCTCTTTCGCAAAAAAAAGTAATTCTCTTAAGGGGCCATTACCGTACGATCCGTTGCAGCTTATTCCCAAGAAGCCCAGCCCATAAACTTTTGACGTAGGCTTAGCTTGACAAGCATCTTAAAGCCACATCAAGTATCAGTTAAACAGCACCAGCCTCTTTTTCTGCGTAGATTTGCCTCTTAGGCTTTCTATAAATTAATTAATTTAAGCATCGATCTATAAATCTTGATGATCAAGTATAAATGTGACTTTTCTATACCTTTTGTGGCTTTTTGAGATAATACAAAGGACTAGTTTGTCAAAATCTATCTTTTTTTTCCAAAACAACAAATAAAAAAAAAATTCTCGAATACGCAGGAGAGTTGTGTATCATTGCATTAAGAAAGAATAAAAGATGTTACAAAGACAAAAACTCGCACATCCACATCCTCATGTGCCGTTTACATTCGTGTCTTTTGCTATTTTAAGTCGACCTCTACTTGACCTCACCCTAGGAAGAGGGGTTGGGGAGGTGGGGGGGGGTGGGGGGGTGGGGGTAGTACTCGAGCAATCCTTATCCTCTCATAGAGGTCGGCCTTGCGGCCACCTCAACCGTGCCACATCGCATGCGGGGATCACGGGTGATGTAGAGCTTGTGGACTTCCAAGAGGCTTACAACACGGGTAAGCGCAGACGCCGGCGATAAGCACTCACGGTGCGGAAGGAATGGAGTGGCGAGCGTTGTTGGGAGGCACGCATGGAAAAGGCACCATTGTAGCGGCACGACACGACAGAGGGGAGGCAAGGCAAAAGAAGCTGGTTTGCTCGTTTCTCACTCAATTCGATGTCACCGGGTGGTACAACCATGGACTAAGGGTCTGTTGTTTCTTTAGGACTAAATTTAGGCATGTAAAATCTTATCATTTAAGGGTATTAATAAAGTTTAATTACAAAACTAATTGCAGAATCTTGAGTTAATTCGCGAGATGAATCTAATGAGGGTAAGTAAGCGATGATTAGAGGATGGTTACTGTAGCATTACTATAGCAAAACATAGTTTAATTAGACTCGTTAGATTCGTCTCATAAATTAGCACCCATCTGTAAAAAAGTTTTGTAATTAAACTTTATTTAATACTCCTAATTAGTAAGATTCTCTTTGATATGACAGAAACTAAATTTAGGACTACAGAAACGAACAGAGCCTAAGCCGTTGCTTGGCATGGGAGCATGAACCCACGCCGTTCTGTCGTGAGAAAATGTCATTGTTCTCTTTCCTCATTTAGAGCCTCTTTGGCACAGCTTATCCAGCAGCTTCTGCTCTGGATTATGCATTTGCTCAGCCAAACAGGCAAACCTGAAAACAGCTTCTGAAGAAAAGGTACCCATAATCTGTTTCGTAGTTGAACTGATGAGCAGAAGCAGCTATTTCCGGCTTTCACCGGATTCTGCACATTGCCGGTCCCCCTATGGCAAGGAAACCGCAAGCCAAATCTTTTAGAGCAAAATTCTTATTTGGTTTTAAAAAAGTTTGCGGTTCCTTTTTTTGCCCAATATGAAAAACAAGTTTCCTCTACGACCTAAAACGCAACTTTAGTTCCATTTTTGGCCCTTCCATCAATTTTGAGTGTTAACGGTGTTAAATGGGGGCTGAAATGACCATTTTGCCTCTGAATTGAATAAAAATGTAAAATTATTTTTGAAATTATTTAATTGTTCTGAAATTCCAGAGAAACATAATTGTTCAAGATTCCATAGTACACAAAATTGACAAAAATTTTGTGTACTATGGAATCTTGAACAATTATGTTTTTCTGGAATTTCGAAACAATTAAATAATTTCAATTTTTTTTTACATTTTTATTCAATTCAGGGGCAAAATGGTCATTTCAGCCCCTATTTTACACCGTTAACACTCAAAATTGACGGAAGGGCCAAAAAGGGAACGAAAGTTACGTTTTGGGTCACAAAGGGAATTTGTTTTTTCAAATTGGGCCAAGAAAGAAACCGTGAACTTTTTTCGAGCCAAATAAGGAATTTGCTCAATCTTTTACCGTATTTCCCGGGGCCAACCAACGTAAACATGTTCCTTTGTTTAGAAAATCTATAGACTACAAACCCAACATCCGAATTGTAAACCGATTACATCATTGAAATTGTTGTGATGAGATCTTCGAAACTAGACCACACTTGACTATATTGTGCAAACTTTTTAAAAAAAAAAATATGCACAAACTGATCTTATTAGTACTTATTTATTTGATATTTAATTTATTATCTGTAATTATTTTCATTTCAATATGGTACACAATGGAGGAAGTAGAGCTTTAACTTAAAAGGTACTATAATCATTTGACATGTATAATCTATTTTAACAAAATCAGGATAAGCTGTTTTGCCAAACGGCTTGACTGGATAAGCTATTTTGACAGATAATCCGAAATAAACCAGAAAAGCTATTTTGCCTCAGAATCCAGTACAAAAGCTGTTTTTTGCATAATCTGAAGCTCTGCCAAACATGCCTATTCTAGTACATTTTTTTAGGGAAACTAATTTATAGTTCGTTCTAGTACATGAAGACCGATTTAAATGGCATTTAGTTTGTTCGCCTCGTTGCTTTGCAGCAGCTGCGATTCAGCTGCTACAGTGTTTCAATTATTTATTCAGCAGTAGCTACAGTGTTCGCAGTTATTTCTTCAGCAGCCGCTACAATAAAACAGCTGCAAAACAGCCAGTCGAACAAGCCCGTTGTACATTCCCTATTATCTCTGTTTCGAAAAAGATTGCCGTCCTAACTTTACATATGGGCAAGTGCTACAGCATATTTTAGTTCAATGATATGGTTTGCTTCAAGTTTTAATGTCATTATGCGCTCTTCCCTTGTCACATGCTCCATATATGTGTATGCAATGCGAATCGTGTGTACATCTTCACACACGCGTAGAGTGGCTACTGGTCAACTAGTGCATTGCGTCCTGGCTCTACATCAAGGTGACCCCAACCTGATGAAGATGATTGTCGTGTAACTGTGTGACGCCCCACAGCGTACCACTCAACTGGTTGGAGATTCGCGGGCTCTTTTCTCGACAATGTCCATCAACGCACCGTCTATGCCCTTCAGCAGTTCCACAGCCTCTTCCACGGTGATCTAACATTGTCTCAGCCATTTCTAGGAGCTCGCCGGTCTGCTGGCGTCCCTATATCGAAGGTGGCCAATGCCTTGCGTGAGCGGAACTGCGATCTCCGTCCTCACCGCGCGCATGCCCCCCATCTTCCTCTACTGTTTGAAAACGTGCTCGAACCGTCCGTGTTTGAAACCGGCAGGCATAGCTCATCGTCACGTACACGGAGGTAATAACGTGGTGGCAACTAACGCCAGTGGCAGATCACGTCATGTCCGGCAGGCCCTGCTGCCGTCACCCGAGTAGAAGATTGACGTGGGCTCGTGCGCGTGCGTAATTAATCAACGTTTCATAAGCAGTATGAGCAAGCAGTAACGTGATCGCCAGCCAGTTCGCACGCCTCGCTGCCTCCCCTCTCGATCGATGCCTAGATTCAGTCTTCCATCTTGCCTGCAGGTCGCCGGGCGGCCGTGTCGGCGCCAGCTTGCCACCGTCGCCCGTTGACGCTGTCTACCTCCCGGGGTTCGCGCGGCGTGTGATCAGCCGAGGGAGGCTGCGACTCACGCAACCGCCCGTACGTGAGATGCCGACTTGAGAAGTGAGCACCGGCACGTGCGTCAACAGGGCACGCGGAATTATTTCAGGTCGTGTGCCGGCGGATTCGGCGCTCGTGCGACAAGCCAAGAGCACGGCGAAGTGCAGCGTACCGATCGCACCGTTGAACTAGCTAGAGAAGTGCCTATAACCTATAAGAGGTAGCAAAACCTAGCTATACGGGGATATAGATACAGGAAAATATCCAACTTTGCGGTCAGATACTACTCATCATGGCGACGGCAGCCGACACATCGGCAGCGGCCTCCGCGGCGTGCGAGCTAGTCACGGGGGCGCGGGAGTCGGCCCTCCGTCTGCTGCTTCTCCTCCAGGGCATGGGCGCTGATCCCGGCAGGCAGGAGCTCGCCGAACAGATGGTCCGCTGCATCGACCGCGCGCTCGACGCAGTGCGTGGCGGCGTCGGCGTCGGCGTTGAGAAGAAGCGCCGCAGATCCGCGCATGAGCCCGTCGCTCGTCTGCCAGCCCAGTACAAAAGAAGGTACGCACCATCAGCTTCATGAAAGTTACTAGATGGTTCCACTCGTCCCGTATCTCATGGTGTGTGCTTCATTGATTTGCAGGGCGATTTGCCCAGGACCTGGAGTAACGGTAGCAAGAGTTGTGAGCCCGACCATGGACGACGGCTTCGCGTGGCGGAAGTACGGGGAGAAGAGCATGAATCAGCCCAGGTGCCGGAGGTTCTACTTCCGGTGCACCTACAGGGACGAGCACGGCTGCAGCGCGAAGAAGCAGGTCCAGCAAATGCAGGATGGTCCATCCCTGTTCGAGACCACCTACCTCGGCAAGCACACGCCCGCGTGCCCCAGGGACACGCTCGTGGCCGTGGCGAACTGCGCCTTCGTTCCGCAGGTGCCTTTCCTCGCCAGCTTTAGGCCCGGCGCCGCGGGCGGTTACACGTGCTTGGAGAACATGGCGCCAAGCTTCCTGGCGGAGGAGATGGCGCTGATGCCACCGAACTTGGCTGAATTCTCGGGGAAGTACTGGCCAGCGGAGGATCGGCAGATTAAATTCGTTTCGGCAGATCCTACTTTTCCATCTCCTGCTAGAGAACTGGAGTCTTTCGATGACAGCTTAGAGGAACTCGTCAGCTTGCTCTGGTCATGAGGTCAAATTAGCTGTGTGTGTTTTTTCACATTTTTTCAGTCAAGAAAAATGGAGCATCAATCCTCCGGTTGCTGATTTCGAAGGGTACACGTTTTGGCGCCTCGCTCGCGAAAAAGCATCTGGTGTTTTTTTTATCAAGTTCAAACTCCGATGTGCCATTGGTACACGTTTTAGAGGCATGTCGTTTTCTTTTCTTTTGGGGACTTCCCTTAAACCATTGGTAATACTTCTAAATTCTAATCCCTCATACGCCACTGATGTGCTTATGATATATGGGACTCACCATTGTTATTGGCAATGGCATATTAGAGACTTCTTCACCAATGACTCCAAAAGGTTTTTCTTTTTCTAAAAGATAGAACGATTAGATTTTAACGTTAAATATGACAGATCCAACAAAAAAAAACGTTAAACATGACAGTTGGGTTCGACTTGAGAAAGGTAGAGTACGGAATAGAAAACAAGAATAATTTCTCACAAACAAAGAATAATTTCAAGAACATGACGGTTAGGTTTGGATGTTGTTTTGCTTAGCATCCTTCCCAGTGTTGAAAATAATTCTAAGTACTTACTACTATTAAAATTTTGTAACTTTTATTTACTAGTTTAAATAAAATTTGGTCTTTATTTTCATTTGTTTTGCAATTCTTGCAACTAAGGCCCATTACGCTAAGCTCGTCTAGAAACTTTTGGAGTGGACTTATATTGGCAAGCTTTCCAACGGCAAGAGAGAATTAGCCGTAGACAACGGTCAATCTTCATGAAGAATATTCTGAAACTAGGTGAGCCGCGGCACATTGAGCTCCCCTCCCCCGCCTCCTCAAACTACGGCACATGCCTTCACTCACAAATACCTAACCCTCTAGCCCACCCCCAGCCCTCCGACCCTTATCCCTGTCAACCATGGTTGTGTTCCAGTGCTCCTCGTCACTGTAGTTGTCGTCTACCTTGCCACAGCTGCCAACGCCAAATGTGTCGCGTGATGGCAATGTCTTCACCATTGCGGGGCGCCACTGCACCACTACTTTGTCTATGGAGGGGCTCAATGCCGGATTCTCCATCAAGGACTTTAAACTTGCCAAAATTTAGAACAATGCCTGCCAAAATGCAACATAACTAGAGAAATCAAAACAGGACTATTCGTCCTCCAAATATCATCCAAAATGATGGAGTGCAATTATCTTTCATAGTTTAGCACCTAATGATGCACCGTGGGGGTAGCAAATTTTATTTTAATATCTTAAAAACAACTTTTGTAGGAATGTAACAAACTAGGTAACACAAACCATATACTTCTATCTTATTAACCACCATTGTGCCACTGCATAAATGGTTAAGAGTTGAATGCACTTTTACTACTTGTTCGGTTAAGAATCTAGTACTTGTGTTTTCTTACATGAACATTTACACACGGTATAATTATTTGATTTCATGTACCATGGCAAAGGCTGGGGCATAACAATGGTACTCCCTCCGTCCCGAATCATGTCGTTTTAGGTTCAGGAACAGAGATTAAAGAGAAGTGAAAAAGATAGATGCACAGAAAATAGGTAAGAGAGATATAGAGATAGAGGTGTATTGAAAAGAGAGAATGATGTATTGCGTGCGAAGATGACAAAAATTGGAAAAACTAGATGAGTGTAAGATGATAAGTAATATGAGACGGAGGGAGTAGCTCATGCTAATTTATCTGCATAAAGGGATGAATGTTTTGTAATATCACCACACATACTGTTTTGTATTTTGCTTCTTTTGTTATTTCTTTTGTCTCAAAATATAAAAGATCTTAGCATCACAAGGCAAAAATATCGTTGGAGGTAAAAGACTACTATGTCTCTTGTTTTTAGCTCAACCCACTAATCTCCCAGCACTAAATTGATTGCATACAACATTCTAGAAAATTACTCTGACCTCATCGGTAAGCTTCCGCAGGGCAATATATTACTGTAACTCTAACTGTTCCATAATACTTCGCATCATAGCCTTGTCTGTTTTTTCTTCTAAAATACTTGAATTCTCGCTTTCTAATGGATATTTGTTTCTTTCTAATACATCTCTCTTCTTCTCTGTCATCATCTTTTTCACATCTTTTCAATCTCCGTGCCAATGCTAAGTATATTGACACGGAGTAGTTACCTAAAGCAGAGCACCAACGCAGCACATCAACGCGGCAAAATGATCGAAGGTGCAGCAACGTGGGTTAACTTAGCTTGCGTCCAAGATTCCAGACACAATCTAATAATCTATCATTCTGAAGCCGAGTGAAACGGAACAGCACGTGGTTCAATTCATCTACCGAGCTTTCGTTATCGTGCTTCCTCCTCTATCCAACTAACACCCCACATCCACCTGCTATATATGCTCGTACGGACACCACCGTTCCGGCAAAGTCTCAGTGAACAAGCTTAGCTTCCACGCACAGATCGAGCCAAGCTCACCTCCAGAGAGTTGAGAGCGCCATGGCACTCGCTGCTAGCAATGGTGGTCCGGCAGCTCTCATGGCGTCCGAGCTGATGGCTCGGGGCCGGGAGTCCGCGGCCGCCCTCGAGGCTCTGCTCCAGGGCACCCCGGCACAGCACGGCGACCTGCGGGAGCTCGCGGAGCAGATCCTCTGCTGCTTAATTGGACCGCTCGCTCGCTGCGCTGCACGGCGAGTGCGTCATCGACGACGCCGCCGGTGGCAAGAAGCGCAGGACGCCACCGCGCGCAGCGGCCCAGGCGAGGCGTAAGCGAAGGTGCTTACCGTAAACCACGTGACAAAGATTCTTGAATGCTCGTTGCTTTCGTGCTATGTTTCAACTCATAACACCTGCGTGTCTCAATTCGATCGCAGGGCGCGTGCACTCGGTGCCGAGATGCCGACAAGAGTCGAGAAGCGGAGCACGCCAGAGGACGGCTTCTTGTGGAGGAAGTACGGCCAGAAGGGCATCCAGAGCAGCAAGTACCCAAGGTCAGTGTCGTTGCCAGAATCCTGAACGCAAGCTAGATTCGTGACCGATGTAGCAGGCGTCTCATTTTGTTCCATCTCGGTCGCATGGGCGCAGGACTATTTCAGGTGCGCATACAAGCACGACAACGGCTGCAAGGCGACGCGGCAGGTGCCGCAGGCGGAGGACGACCCCTCCGTCTTTGTCGTCACCTACTTCGGCAAGCACACCTGCGGCGTGGAACCCGCCGCCGCGGCCGCCACCGCTGGCGAAGCAGAAAAACTGCAGCAGCAGTTGGTCATCAGCTTCGGTTCTTCAGGCACCATCAGCAGCGGCTCGCCATGGCTCTCCTCCTCCGACGATGACGTCCGGAGCAATTCCTCGCCATTTCTACAAGCTGTGTGCTTGCCAGACCAGGAGGGGGCAGAGCAGAAAGCTAGTAATGTGTTCGATGTTGAGTCGTTGCTGGCACCACCGGCGGAGCCGAGCTCGTCGGCCGACGTCGACGCGTCTTGTGCCTCGCTGGATCTAGACGCCTTGCTCGGCTACTTTGATCTGGATTACAGCGGCGACAGCTGGATTGATATGAACTTCGTCAGTTTTGACGAAACCTCCCTGTTTCAATAGCGTGGCTCTGATTGATTCTGTGCACGATGCATAATTGGACAATGGCGCTTCCTAGATTAGATCGACACAGAATTTGTATCGAAGTCCGTCATACAGATCGAGAAGGTACAACTCAAGGATAGAAAATTTGTAGCCAGGCCGTGATATATCGCGATATGTGTAACACTGAATTCGGTGTTTCAGTTTGTTGTTGTGTGCAGTTACTTGGCTGAATTGGATTGTGTGTTATATCTATATGCTACTATATAGCATATCATTATGGAAAACTAGCACTATTAAATTTTTTTTTGAGAAATGTCATTTTAGATAACCTTTAATTTTCAGGACTTATGGCATGCCAATACATTTTTGGGGTTATGTCCCTACTTAACGACTGTTCCAGCTTAGCATGTCAACTTGAGCAAAGTCCATGGATCTCTCAACATCAATCTTTTTTTTTTCGAACAATCTCTCAACATCAATCTGAACAAGATGATGGCTATATACACGCTAAGTAAAGGGTTTTGAGGGAAAACCAAGTCGAGGTCGAGTGGAGAGAGGAACACACCTAGCAAGATCAATAATACCACAACCCCCCATGAGGCTTCGTTTGGGTACAACCCGAATCAAACCACGCGTGAACTTACCCACGTGGGGATTGGGTGAATCCTCTCACGCCACCCAACCCACGCCCGCGTCGGGGAGGAAAGCAAGAGCGAGCGACGAACCGTTCCCGGCCTTCGATGGAGTTGCTGGATTCCCAAGCCGATCGGCGTGGATCGGGAGTGGGCCGGGCCAATCCACGCCTCATCCAAATGCAATTTTGCCCGCGACAGGAATTTCGTCCGCGCGTGGGTCACGATCCACTCCGCGGCGTGGATTGGGCCGGGATCCACGCCGATCCACGCTGATCCAAACGAGGCCTGACCAGGATAGAACAACCAAACAAGGAGGACGAGGGGCAAACCTGTCCGGTCTAACCCCAAAAGTCGCTCGTGTACTACAAAGCGTCCTTCGGTGTGTTTGATACTGTCATCTTTCATGATGTTACTAGTATAATCCGGCGCGCTTCGTGCGCCGCTCATTAAATTGACGGTTACATGAGGTATATATAGCCAAAATTTTCTTGCTGAAATATATTCAAATTCAGATATAAACACATGATCTTAATCTAATATAGTATACATATCCAATGTGAAGCTCAAGGTTTATGCAAAGAAGCACAGTTCTTCACTGTAATTGCAAACTGACCACAAGCATAAGGGTAGGTAGCACTTTACATACATCTTTGAAAAGGTTTACTTTTAGCGGAAAACAACAAGAGAGAGGCTCGCGCCACATTTTATTGATAAATTAACAAGAACTATACAAAGGAAAAAAAAGAACAATAACGCAAAGCAAAACAAAATTATTTGCACACGACATTATGACAACATAATCACAAAGCTCTGAATCTCTCTTACCTAGCTATTATCTAATTCATCAGTACAGTGTTAGTCTGGTTAATGCTTTCAATGTGAGGATGATTTTTGCCAAAAAAAAAAGACAATGTTAATGGAATTGTAGAACCAATGGAGAACGCTGTTTCTGTAAGACTGTGAAACACCATGCAGTTGTAAAGGGACTTCTTTTGTGAATCCCTTCTTCCAGATATACCATGATGATATGGCAAAGACCTGCATGAATAACGGGTTATTCAATTTCACTTTTGCAGCTGACATGTGAGTTCTTTTTTTACTGTCACTGACTTGTGAATTTTATGACCGCTGTTAGGATGCATACCTTATTCCTTTTGTTCTTAGAACCTTTCTCTCTCCATTAGAGAACTCTTTATTTCTTGTCAGGAAGCACTATTTCTGCATATAATTTATTAGAATGAACAAAATAAAAGTGTCAGAATTATTGGCATTGTCAAACATAGCTACTAATGAAACAATAGATTGATTTTGTAGTATCAGATTAGTTATAAATCCGTGGGACAGTAACACTTGCGAACCATCCTTCAGATTTAGATAACACAAAAGATGGTATTACAATGCAATCAAGAACAACGCTGCTAGTTCAATGCGCATTTGATTTTCCCTTATTATGTAGAAGAAAAGGTGATATCTGACTTTTCAGCAACAACAGTGCTAAATATTTCAGACAAGAAAATATCTTTTCCGCTTCATCAACTGGGTAAACCATTACTTTGAATATAATATTTGATCCGGCACAGTGATCATCATATAATAACATAATTAATTTAACTACATCTTAATGTTAAATCAAAGAAAATTGCAGGGGCAAAACTTCGAAAGCATTGTGACTACATGATGATCTTAGTGAGTTATTAAATTTAAAATAGCCTCCTGAATCCTGACACACACACAACAAAAAAACGTGTAGACCAGAGGGGCACATCTACCATAGATGGTCCTAAACTTTTTATGCAGGTGGTAAGATTTCTTCAAAGCAATATGAATCATGTCTGTGTAGAGAGCACCTGAATCGGCAGACAACACCAAATGAATCAACTATTGTGCATAACGAAAGAAATTTTCATGGCACAAAAACACCTGCAATTTTTCTTGAACAAGAATACCACGGAAGCTCCTACTTGAATCTAAAAACAAATCCAAATGTAAGAATATTTCCAACAATAATGGCTATGCACTGTTAGTAGCAGGCGAAACAATCTCTTTGTTTTTTTGTGAAGATAAAATGGATCTCGTATGAAAAATCTTATAAACAATTTTATATGAGCACTGACTAATATCATACAAATAGCAAACTATAGACTAACAATGAACTGAATGAAGATGCAGTTGATTAGGACATAGCAGTGTGATAGTTCAATACTTGAGACCATGCTTCAGCGAGTGGTTTACCTGTATCCATCATTCCTGTGAGTTCATAGGATTAATTGCTTGAACCTTCTCAATGATTGCTGCTTAACGCTTGCACATTCGCTGAAAAAACAAACAGAAAGCAAAAAAAATACATTGGATCAATTTTTGATAGTACAACAGGAACCCTAGCCTTTGTCAGATTTTAACAGAGTAATTGAATAGATCAATGCAGTGCCCTTACAGCTGAAACTGGCATCCATATCTAATGACCAATAATATAGAGTAGACACCAGAACAATCCAATGAGCATGTTCATACACGTTCAGACTGAACATGCCTAGAGGTAAACTGAACAGTTTCAGCAACATGCATGTCCTTCATTCTAGAAAATTCAAAAATTATAGGAAAGCATCTAAGAGCAGGTTAAAGTGGCAAATTGCAAAGGCGAGCATGCCTAGAGGTAAGCGATAGAAAACGATGAGATAACAAATATTTCCTTTTAAAAAAGCAGGAATTCTACGGGTGCGACCATCGGTCTTCACAATCATCAGATACGAAAAACCACTGCTTACCAACCCATGCCATCATTTTTTAGGTAAACATGAAAACTTTTGGAACCTTCAAGTCAGATATTACATCAGGTGTTTACCGTAAGTACACAAACATGCATGAGTTCCCTTGATCATTGTCTAAAGAAGGTAACTTCAACTGAACAAAAGCTAAGAATAAAATTTAAAGGGAGACAAAAGAACCAAATCTTTTGACTGACAAAAGAAACATTAGAGGTGTAGAAGGAAAAATCGAGGAAGATATAAATTGTGCGCTATGCTTAAGAACAATCATGTCATGCCTTCCAATACCAAAGTTCACGTATTCTTATACAATGACATGCACACGACAAGGGGAATAGATCATCATTTTGCTACTTGAAAACAATATAATAGCAATATCATTGGTTTCCTCTCCATTAACTGAAAAAAAAGGGCTTCTTCTAATGTTGCATTCTCATCAGTTACAGAGTCAAGCCTCTAAACACATTCGATGAAATCCTTTAAGGTTCAATTTAAACTTTGTTTTACAAAAGAAAACAATACCCATGTTCATGTTTACTGGTAGCTTCCCAAATCATGGCTTAAACTTGAAAGGCTTCTTAAATTTTTAACTCATGCTCCACACAGACAACAAGCAACAAAGCATGGAGAAATATTCAGATTGATGACGAAGTAGTTGTTCCAATTGTATCCAGTGCTCAAGATCATACCTTTAGAAAACAAGGAAATCAGCTGGGCTCATCCTAGCACTCTATCTTTGCCTTCGTAAAACAATGCTGAAACATGAAAGTCCCTTGCTACATTATTCTTCTACTTCCATGAAGCATCTGATGTGTGGAATAAGATGTGAATTCAGGTTTACAAAGAAAAGACACCAAGGAGGGACATATTGTGCATTTTTAAGGTATAAACAATATTTGAAGGTTATATCCTTATGATATTGTGGAAAGTCCTTGGTAGACAAAGCATCAAATCTCCAATAACTGTTTGAAGGTTGATCGTAGTGATAGGCACGTGAGTTTTTTTCTTTCAGAGGCATAATGCTTAGAATTTCTAAATATTTGTAATCTTTTATGTCCAAATATTAATAGGAATCTACGAAACTCTCAGATGCCTACTGTAGCACCCCACCTCAAATTAATGAGGGGTTAGCTAACCAGGATCATTATCGGGTGATGCTTGACGAAGCAAGCCTCCAAATGACCACACACATAAGCATAAGTAACATAAGTTTACAAGCAGGTTTAATTATTACATTGGTTCCATAATTTACATAAGGTTCGATTTAGGTAGCATGGTTCTTAATTTACAATAAAAGAGTTCGAAATTCGATTACACAACACAAGCGGAAGCGAAACACACTACAATAACTAAAGTAAAGTCATGTCCGGCCATAGACACAACGTTACTCTTCAGGCTCCGGAGATGGCGAAACAGGCACATCTCAAAGAACCACTCACCTGCAAAAGGATTTCAATAAAAGCCCTGAGCAACTAATACTCAGCAAGTCTTACCCGTCAAAAATGGTCTTCTAAGACCGACTCCTAACATGCAGGGGGCTGACTTGCCAAAGAAAGAACTTTGCATAAAGAAGCTCTAAAAGTTCATCCTTACTTTCATATTTCGTCAAATTTTATCTTTAGAGCGGGAAAATAAAGATTTGCACCTATACTAGCACATACAAGTTGCAATACAATTAAATGTAATACAATTCAGCAATATTTCATAATCACATATACTTCTTACTACGAGGTGTCACAGTGAACAAGTGGTACTCAATAACCGCGAGGGACGGCGACTCGAATCGATTTACACCCTGCAGGAGAAACCCGAGATACACGACGCACGCATACTCGAAAGAGACACGTACGGCAACCGTTTACAAGCCACCATAAGGTCGAGCCGATTTCCCCTCTCCCGGACATACGTCCTCCACGCGATATCCGCGCTGGACTATCCGTGGTTAGCCCGTATGCCCTCCCTTCCTACACAAACCCGCGACCACCATACCATCTTCATCACCAAAAGAGAGGGGGAGCACCGTCCAACACATACAGTAATCGAGCTACTAGGTTTACTAGTTCCCATACACTAGCATGCATCCGGTACGTTCAAACTTGCCTAGCGGTGCCACAACGAACGGTCCTCAATCGACACAAACGGGGCTATGGCGAACAAGGCATCCTTGTCACCTCAACCTACACTTGACTCATCCCCGTTCGGTCTCAAGTTCATAGTAACATGGTGAGAGCGAAAATAAATCCCAAACCTTCTACTTCGAGCAATCTCCATATCACTCGAAGTTTCCTAGCGATGACTCTTTAATTAAGCGTAGCCATCTAAACGTGGACTTTGCTGCTGACCTACCCCATAGGCATAAGATCGCTAATGCATCTAGGGTTCCAATCATGCCCTAAACTTAATGCACAAAACACGACTCGAAGTACATATGAGAAAACAAAAAAAAAAAAATTGCAAACACGGGGATGCACCGGGGCTTGCCTTGGGACAGGGGGTTAGTCTCCTCAGCTACGACCACAGCAGCTCCTGGCTCCTCAGTCGCGATCTCCACGTCCTCGAGTCCGGCGTCGATTCCTAAATGGATGCATTTGCGACAATAAAAGTTAGCGACACGAGTCAAGGAACTTACTTGACAGAATGTTATCATGATGTTATTGAGTAAGAATGACATGTGCTCTGACTTAGGATCAGGAGTGAGGTGCTTAAACACTTAAGGATATAATTGGGAAAAAGTCTTTTAAGCAACTAGTTAAATATGTACACTAATTCCTTTGTAAAATTTCCTTAAAATGTTTCTGGAAGGCTAAAATTTTATGTTACATTTTATTTGGTGATTTTATTACTTGGATTGCAACATATCCAAAATTTGGAGCAAATCTCATTAAGGATAAAATATTAAAAATACTTATCCTAGAGACTTGAAACTGAAATTAACTAAAGGTTATGATGACTTTCATGGATTGGACTTGGGGACATGGTGAGGGATCTAACATAGGTCAGGCATGCCAAAAATCAGCTCACGTGCATGTGTAGTTATTGTTATAAAATTAAGATTCTGTTTTGCTTCTCTGATTTTTAGAAAATTAGTTATACATCCTACAGATGTTTATGTTGCACCAACAGATATATCTCACTTCAAGGATTCCCGAACAATTTAGTTTGCAATTTTTGGATATCCATAACTCCAGATATAGATTTTTGAAGTTTGTACAATTTCTGAACAAGTTCGAGTTATTTACGAAATTGCCACCTTCGTTTTCCTTAGAACAGAGGTACAGGCAGCGACCATAAATCCAAGAAATTCATTGATTTGGGTGGTGGGATTGCACAATAGATGAATCAAATAGATGAGTAGGTATGAGAGTAAGCTTCAAATGCAAGGAATTGTAATATAGCTCACCGGAGATGAAGAATTTTACGGTGAAGCCGACGTAGGTCACTTGACGGCCACCATTAAAATTCTCCTTCGATCTCTAGCTACGGTTGGGGAAATTCCGATTGAAGTGGATGGGAAGCTAGAGGAGTCCCTTGTGCACAAACTTGCAGTTGTGGTTGAGCTTGGGGAAGCAATGGAGTAGAGGTGCAGCGCTAGCTTGACGTTGGCAACAATGGTGGCTCTGTTTCGGTGGGAAGGAACGGAGGAGGAGGAGTGCCCGTTGACGCAGAGGAAGAGGATAAGGTTGGGGAAGTGGTCTGCACGCCCATACCGTGGGGAACCGGCCGTGCAACGACATGACGCCAGCCACAGGAGGGTTAGGCAGTGCGGCGCGACGAGGAAGATGACACCCGTCGCTACAGTGTCAATTTCGAATTTTGATGATTTTCTTCGGTTCAAACTGATTTGATTTGAATTTGGTCTTCCCGAGCTCCAACAAATCTGAAAAAATTCAGGTCTGCTAGGCTTCACTGAGAGGAACAACTTTTCTAATTACGAGTTTGTCCAATTCGGCTTATTTTTGAATTTAAAATTCGTTCAAACCCTAAGTTTGAAAAAAAGGACAAGCATTTAATTGACCCTTTAGACTTTTGCAGAAAAATCCCCAAAAATCTCCAAAATTCTCTTTTAGCCCCTGGATGATGAGGAATTTTTCATTTGGGTCCACTTGTATAGAAAATTTTAAAGTTGTAGTTCAAATGCTTGTTTGGATGAAATTTATCCAATTTGAAGTGATTTTGAATTCCTTTTCATTTCTCTTTGATTTCTCTTGATCATTTTCACTAATTGAGGTTAGTAACTTGATTAGGGACCAAAATTGAGTGGGATGTTACACCTACCAAATACATACTCAGTACAGAGCCTAATTTATCCTCATGCACTTCAAAAAAGAGAAAACAGAGGGAGCAAGCATCAGACCTAGGAAGGCAATAAATAAAAGAATTAAGCACCTCATCCTTACAATTGAGTATATAAAGAAGACCAATAACTAAACAAACATGTTTAACCCATCATACAGTTCAAAAAATGTAGCATCACCCTCCTGTACGGCTCTAATAGTTTGTAGGTCTTTTACAGTGGCTAACAGCTTGACATGAAAACACATGTGGAATACTAAATAGAGTAGATTAGACCCTCCCATCGGGCATCAGTGAACATATTCTTATGTACATTTACTGATGGCTGACTAACAATAAACTGGTACGATGAAAAAAAGAGAATAAATCTCACGCAAAAAGAATATCGGTGGCAATATTCATGACACATTTTATTAAATGAACCAAGCGAAGCAGCAACTCTGATTGAAATTATTATAAATACTGTATCTCTACAATCACTTTCCAAGCATGTGAGATCATGTCTCACTCAAGTAAAAAAAACAAATCTAGGAGAACGAATCGTACCTCGCGGCTCATCCTTGATTGTGCCTTGGTGTCAGGTGGAACTACTCTCCCTCATCCCTGATTGTGCCTCTGCCAACATGAACAAGAAGAAGACCTGCAGACCGCCACCAGAACGAACAAGCTAGATGACCATCGGGGTGGACAGAGCATAGGGAAAACTGATATACTGAACCCGAGATGAAGATTTGCAAGAAAAAGAGCATCCATCACTGCTTCACAAATCAAAAGGAAAAAGAAGCGAGGAAGAGAAGGAAGCTCACCACAATGGAGGAGGTTACCGTCGCACCCGCTATCACAGAGGAGGGGGGCCACCGGTTGTCACCCGATCCTGCCCGTAAATCATTGCTTACACTTACAGAACCATGGAATATGTAAACATTGAAATCAGTCAGCCTCACCATAGCACTCGCATAAATAGCTTACCGACACATATTGCAACAACCTAGAACAAGAAAAAAATGCCATATTAGCACATGATTAGCACATGAAAAAACGGAAATATCGGCTGCACAAAATCAGAAAGAAACAAATATAATGGATTGCACAAAGAAAAATCTTAACAGGAGAACATGGATTGACATGAGACTTGTTTTCTTTTGAGAAGAAACTCATGTTACCTTATCTGGACTTGAGGTAGATGGCCCTGCAGACCGGCACTGCAACAGGGATGGACCTCCGCCACCCAGCTATAGCGCCGCCAAAATATGCAAACAAAACAACAAACCCTAAATCAACATCTCAGGATCCATAGGCAAAACAAGAAAATGCAAAATAAATCATGAACGAAAAAAATGGAAGAATGACATCCAGGAGCACCATGAAGTGTGGGGGAGATCCATCTCCATCAGGGAAAACATCCAAAGACCAAGATTAGCACGAGAACATCGATCCCACAAGCTGGCATCACAAATCAAAGGAAAAAGAACCGAGCAAGAAGATGAGAGGAGCTCACCCTGAGGGGGACGCTCGCTGCTTCTGGTTGCATGAGGGCGCCGTCGTCGCCTTCATCTCCTCGCCGTCACCCTCATCTCCATGTCGGAGGGGGCCGCGCGTCGCCAAGGAAGAGGAAGAGCGCCGCCGCCACACCACTGGACAACGGGGCTCCCTGCTCCCTGGTCGCCGCCGCTGGGAGGAAAACGGGAGGCGAGCACGAGCAGCGGAGGAAGCCGGTAGCCGCTGCCTTACCTCCGCGTCGGAGGGGCTGCGCCGTCGGCCCTTGATGGAAGACGGAGGGGGCCGCAGCACCACACCAGCCCGGAGGAGCGAGGAGGGATCCACCGTCCTGGATCGCCGGGGTTGGCGGCGACGGAAGAGAAACCGGCGGAATGGGCGGAGGAGGCCAAGCAGCCGAACAACCCCAGTAAATGCGGCCGGACTCACCCACCGTAGTAACTTCAGGACGCAGGCAACGAACCGAAAAGAGCCACGCGTGTGTGCCGTACGCGGACGTATTTTTCACCATGGCCCCGCTCTAACCACACTAGCGCACACGCCGGCGATTAAAATCCCACGGCGCGAAACAGCCGCGAGCAGCTCGAATCGCTCTCGGCGCGGTTACGCCGGGACGACTAGAGAAGCTAATAATATTGAGACGTCGTAAATCCATGTTTCATTACTAATTTTGCTTGGGTGTGGCGTACAGCCGTACAATAAATCAATCACAAACTATGCCTAAGCCTAAAGCAAAATGATCTTGTGATGAGTAGTCAACTAATCTCCCTGAGGGAAATCTGTGGGTTTGTGCTTGAAATTTGGACTATCATCCACCTGAAAGTTGGGTCTTTAAACTGGTATTGTCAAGTTGCCATCAAGTTGTTAAGGATGAAAAATCAAAGGATGGAGAAATAATTAGAGTAAAAAAAGGCATACTAACCGTTGATATACATAATGAACAACAATTTGACTCTTAGTTATGTTAGTCTCTCAATTTTACACCATATATTGTGGGTATAATTGTTATAAAATTACTCAGATCACATGATATTCGGATTCGGAACGGATATCACTCATCCCGTATCCTATCCTGCTATTATTTTTCGGACTCGGATTCAGGCACGGATAGTGTCAGATAATTATTAACACATCCTGTATTTGCCCATATTATTTTTTTCGAATTCGGCAGTCGGTCGGTCGAGAATTATCTATTCCGTTTTCAACCCTACCACCGAGCCATTGGTTCCGGCCGGCCGTGTTGTCCAAAGATGCCGCTCCCCACGCGCGCTTCCAAATCCGGTGCGGTGCGGATCGATTATTCTTTACCAACAGGCATGGTGGCAGCTCGACCAAGGCCAGGCGCTGTCAAACATGGCCGATCGTGGCGCGGCCACGCACGCGCCCGGCCGTGATCCGCCGTCCGCTCCGCGCCCGTCGTAGGTGGTCTCGTCCCACCAAAGGTCGATCGGCAGCGAAACGTGCTCGATCTGTGCGTGTTTTCAGATGCCGTAGCAGGTGGCACGACGCAGCCGCCGCAGAAGCTGCAGACTGAGCTGGGGATCATGACGTCAGTGGCTGATCACGTCATGTCCGGCGGCCGCGCTGCCGTCACTTGAGCACAAACTCTGGTTAAGAAGCCTGAACCGGCCGTGCACGCGCGTAATGCTGCACGTGTAACGTGGTCCGCAGCCAAGTGGTTCCACGGAGAAGGCATTTCGTCCACACGGCTCGCTGGCTAGCGCCCCGCGATTCGCCGGGCGGCCGTGTCCGTCACTTTCTCTTTCTCCCGTCCCTCTGCGCACGCGACGCCGTTGACAGTGTCCACCAGCCAGCGCCGATCGAGCTCCCTCGCGCAGAGAAAGGGCGTACCTGCCAGCCAGGCTGCCGACGCCGGACTGGCGTATGTGCTCTCTTGGTATCTCACACAGATGCCACGACCCGAGAACTGAGCGCTGGCACGTTTGCCAGCGTATTATTTCTGCCCCGCGACGGCCGGCGGATTCGACGTTCGAACAAGGAGCCAAGGATGTGGGCAGGCGACGGCGCTGCCACGACCGCGTATCACCCGCAGCATCGATCGCCGCAGTGCGCGGCGCCGGCGTTGCCAACCAGAAGCGCACATCCGCGCACGGGGTTAGCGCTCGTCCTCCATCCGGGTCAAAAAACAAGGTACGCGCCAGCGCCGTCGCTTGTTGAACGACAGAGATAGTGCCCCGGCTCCGCCCGCCTTGCGGCCCCTGGCCTGTTTGCGCGAGCCTCCTGCTGTCGCGCCTTCGCGCCCGGCGCTGCTCCGCCGCACGCACTCGCACGCCCGGGTCAGCTCCAGCTTGCGCCAGTGCAGCACAATTACTGATTTGGTTCACAGTTCATCTTAGTACTAGAACAAACCACTTTGTCCGTTCAAAACAATTGAATTACATGTTCGGAACAATTGGTTTCAATAGATAGAACAACTGCTCTGCACGTACAGAACTTTTGTTTTGTTTTGTTTTAATAGTTGGAACAATTCGTTTCAACAGCCGGAGGAAGAAGAAGGAGACTGGTGTTGGAACGGGAGGCGTAGCTGTGTGGTGATAATATCACACGGACAACGTCGCAGCTCTTAAGCACTTTCCTACAAGGAAGATCACACAGGATTTAATGCTGGCTGGCCGGGGCTAATGGCCATCCAGTTTGGCTTTTCTGTGACATTCGTGTGCCTCGTGAACACCACGAACTTTTCCTTCCGCGATCAACATTTAATTTCCTATCAAGCACTGATATGACACTGCAAAAACTGCTAAATTCACGCAAACGAAACCTCAATTTGCGCAAACGAATTACTGCGTGCGAAGTTTTAGTAGTTACAACTCTCGCAAGGCTGGCTGCCGCAGGCCGCAAATGTTCTCGTGTAGCTAGGTCCGGCCCAATTTACAAACCTCGATGACGGACCTTTTGTTCAACCGACCCAGTTGTCCAATCACTTGGGCCAGACCTCATAGTCAAGGCCCAGAAGAGGGTTCCAATGTCCGGGCCTTGTCTGGGAAGTGCTGACCTTTTCACGGCCCGAGTTCAGACAGGCCGAGCGAATTGTTGGCCTAGTATTGGGCTGAGATCGGCCGTTAGTATAGGTTGCAGTTTTCAAACTATCTTTCAAGGCAACGTATCCTATAAGAACCAGGTTCGTATGAGAACTATAAGAACTCTAATCTGGGTCACATGATTTTGATCCAATGGGGCGTATGAATTCATGTGGGAGGGGGGATTTGCAAAATCACCTCCCACTGAATCATACTTTTGCAAATTCCCCCTCCCACGTCTCCCCTTGGATCAAGATCATGTGGCCTAGATCAGAGTTCTCATAGTTCTCACAGGAACCTGGTTCTCATAGGATACGTCGCCATCTTTCAACGCTTCGGGTTCTCAACAAAAAAAAAAAACTTCTTTCTTCATTGGTTGCTTCGACTTCCCAAGAGCTTGCAAGCCCGCAATAACAAAAAAACGTAAAATGAAAACGATAACTCTATAGCGCGTGCGGTCGTGCTCGCGCCGTATCACGCGTCCTGCGCAGCCCAGCCCAATAGTGAATGGATCAGGCGAAGCCACGCGAATGGAGGCGAGCGGCTGTAGGAGGGCGGCGCGACGCGGCGGCAGAGGAGGACGGCGGGGTTAAAGTTCGGAGTTGTCGTGTTTGGGAGAGGAGCTCCAATACCCGTCAGCCAAAGGAGGAGGTTCGGCGGGCGGCAACCGCCCACCCGACGGTGGGCGGCGGTGCGACGAGTCGACGGTGGCGCCGCCGGAGCTGCAAATGGCATGCGACCGGTGGGTGGGGTAGGCAGGGACGTCACGCCGCAACTAGTTAGCGGCGGGTGGCGGCAGCGTGGTGGGCGGCGGTGGTGGGTGCAGGCGGTGCGACGAGGCGCCGCCGCCGGGCGTCGGTGGTGGCGAGGGGCGGAGGTTCAGGCGGTGCGGCGGACGGCGACGTTGGAGGCGCATGGGTGGTAACGCGGCGGGGCGGCGGGCGGCGGTCGACGACGAGCTCGGACAGCCGTGGCAGATACGCGCGATAACCGCTCCCAAATGAAAACGCGGCACACGCGCGTGTCGCCCAGAAACCGCAACGAATCAGCCGTTCCTGTGCAGTCGCACTAGAGGCCGTCGGATCCGAAGCAAACGGCCAAAATGCGAATGGGTTACTGTAGCCAAACACTATGCCGAAATGCGGAAATGCCTTCTTGAAGAAGATTCAATCCATTTGGGATTCGCCGGCCGCGGCGCTGCTCCTCCTCCTCCCGCTCCTCCTCCTCCCCAAACCTCTCCGGCTTACAAATACCACCAGCCTCCGGCCCGACCCTACCCCTTCAACCCCACCACCCCCTCCAACCCCGGTAACCTCGCAGTTATGGCTGCATCGTTCGCCGTTGTCCTCGTCGCCGTCTGCCTCGCCACGGCGTCCGCCGCGCACAACTGCGTCGCGTCCGCCGCTGCGCTACCTACCAGCGCCGCCGAGCTGGAGGGGCTCACCGCCGGCTACATCAGAGAGGTGCTCGCGGGTTGCGGAGTGGAGGGGAGCGGTTCCGGATGGAGGAACTGGCTCCCTTCGTTCCTCGCGCCGCTCCTTCGCCCCAAGCCCGCCCTCCCTCGCAACTCCCCGTCTGTAACATCTCACCCTAATTATGACCCAAATCTGATGATTAGTGCACTTTGATCACAAATGCTAATGATCACTTTGGGAATTTAAATTTAAAAACAAATCAATTGAAAATAGTCAAATATGAACTTGAACTAGAAATTCAAAATTTTGTATACAAGTGGGCCCATTTGAAAATTTCCTTGGCATCCAGGGGCAAAAAGAAATTTTTGGAGAATTTTGTGGATTTTTCTACAAAAGGAAATGGGCTCAAATAAATCAAAGTCATTTATTCAAAATCTGTCTTAATTGAATTTTAATTCACAATCTAAATCGAATTAGGAAAAGTTGTAATAATAAAAAATGTTCATCTCAGTGAAACCTTCCAGAACTGATTTTATCAGATTTTTTGGAGCACAGTAAAGTTTGGTTTCAATCAAATCAAGTCAGCATGTGCAAATTTATTTGAAAAATTCAAAAATTTCACTGTAGCGGCAGGTGTCATCGTCGTCGTCGCTCCTTCCTCCGCTGCCCATTCCGCCGGGACTGTGGCCGGCGTCAGCGCAGCATAGCGGCGAGGACCGATTCAACCCCCCTCTCGACTCCAGCTGGCGCCCCCCCCCCCCCCCCTCGCTCTCTCCGTCAGCTCTCACGCAAGGATCAGCCGCACGGAGCCACGCCGCCATTGCCGCCTCCCATTGAGCTCGAGCTCGCCGCCACCCCAGTCACTCCCCGAGCTCGTCCCCAGCAGGGAAAACGTGCGCCACAAGTCACTCTAGCCTACGCACCACACAAACTCCGAGCTCCCCCACCCTGCAGAGAGAATCGACGAGTATTCCGACCATGGCCGCCCGTCGTCGAGCTCATCGCAAAATTCCACCATCTCGGTGAGTCTCTTCGCGATTCCTCGCTCAGGGTGATGCACACCTCACTTGCGCACTCTCCAGTGCTGACCTCGTCGCAGTTCACGCAGTGAAATCGCCGGAATCGTCTTCTTCTCCGCCGCCGTTCGCCGGACCGCGCCGCCCCCTCCGACGAACTCTACCCTCCGGCCTTCCTCCACGTGCACACGTACCACGGTGAGCTTCGCCTTCACTCCGTGATGCTCATGCACGCGCTAACTCACCTGCGCGCTGCCTCCTCTCGCCGGAACACCGTGCGCCGCCGCTCGCCGCCGCCGCCATCGCCGCCGACCTCCATCCCGACCGCGCGAACATGCACACCAACCTGCGTTAGGGTCGCCTCGATGCCCTCTGCGCATAGCCGCTGACCTTCGCGTGAAACTCGCCGCCGTCTAGCCGGAACGGCGACCTCGCCGTCGCCCTGTCGCGCACGCACGCCATGCCCTGGCACTGCTACAGTGCCGCGTTTTCTTTTTCCTTTTTGTTTTCTCAGAATTTTGGTCAAACTTGTAAATTCGATAGAAATTCAAATACAGCTCAGAAAAATCCGAAACAAAATTTGTTGGTTTCCTTATGAGCAGACCTATCCAGTGGTACAACATAAACATAATTTTATAAAATTCAGAGAAGAGAATCAGGAAATCATTTTTATAAAAAGATCTGTAAATGCAAAAATTCTGAATTTTGGCATACACACTCCTAATAGGTTCACTGAACATCCCACCAAGTGGTATCTTGAAATGCACCCTATTTTAGGAGTAATTTCAGTTTCCAGTTGCTAGAAAGATCTTTTTTATTATTTTATTCCTGGACCTTTTTGCATCAAATTTTGGATATGTTACTGTACCTAGGATTAGGATGCTAAATAAAAATACAAATTTAATTTTAGATCTTCCAGAACCCTTTTTAAAGAATTTGGAATAGGATCCCTTATTTGCACGTAAGGAAATTCATAAATCCAAAGTAAATTGTGTAAATCACTTGGGACCAAAATGCAAAAACCTGATAAATGGCCCTGCCAGCATGTTTCTTTTTGATTTATAAAATCACCATGTCATATTTGTCAAGGAAGTTCCATGAACTCTCTTTGATTTTGTGTATATTGTTGCATTCATTTAGGAACCGACGCCGGACTCGAGGACGTGGAGATCGAGGCCGAGGAGACCGGCACTGACTTGAACGTGCTCGAGTGTGCTAACCACCAGCCCCAAGGCAAGCCCCGGTGCATTCCTATGTTTACCAAGTTTTCGATTTTCTCATATGTACTTCGAGTCGTGGAATGTGCATTATGTTTAGGAGTTGTATGGAACCTTAGATGCATTAGAAATCTCTATTCCTATGGGTTGGTTCAGTTTGGTACAGCCGCCCGTTAGTCGCTATGCTTAATATCGAGTCACCGTTAGAAGCATTCGAGTGGTATGGAGATCACTCGATGTTGGGGAAATGGATTTACTGTATGTCTCACATGATGATGATAATGAATTTGAGACCGAACGGGGAAGTTCATGTGTAGGTTGAGGTGACAAGGCTCGCCTTGTTCGCCATAGCCCCGTTTGTGTCGATTGAGGACCGTTCGTTGTGGCCCCGCTGAGCAAGTTTGAACAGTACCGAGTGCATGCTAGTAGAATGGGAACTAGTAAACTGAGTAGCTCGATGTTGCATGTGTTGGACGGTGCACCCCTTCTCTTTTGGTGATGAAGATGGAATGATGGTTACGGGTTTGTGTAGGAAGGGAGGGCACATGGGCTAACCACGGATTGCCTGACGCGGGTATCGCGTGGAGGACGTGTGTCCGGGAGAGGTGAAATCGGCTCGACCTTATGATGTCTTGTGAAAAGTTGCCGTGCGTAACTCCTTCGAGTAGCGTACGTCGTGTATTCGGGTTTCGCCTGCAGGTGTAAATCGATTCGAATCGCCGTCCCTCGCGGTTATTGAGTACCACTTGTTCACTGTGTCACATCGTAGTAAGAAGTGCACATGATGATGTTATATGCTTTTGTACCTCAATTAATTGTTTTGCAACCATGTATTGCTTAGTTAGGTTGCTAATATTTATATTAATGCAAGAACCCTTTTAATTTGGCTAAAATATGAAAATAAGGATCAATTATTAGTGCCGTTTTTTTTTTGCAATTAACTTTCACACCCTGGTCAACCCCCTGCATATTAGAAGTCGGTCTTAGAAGGCCATTTTGACGGGTAAGACTTGCTGAGTATTAGTTGCTCAGGGTTTCGTTGTTTAAAATTTTACTGCAGGTATTCCAAATTGCAACTTCTGCGGGTGTTCTGATAAAGTAGTGTGGGAGGGTGAACCGCCCAAGGACTGGTCCATTGAGTGGGTTCCCTCTTCTCCCAGCCAGGAGCAAGGTGAGTGAGATCGTGTCTATAGGCCGGACATGATTTCATTGTATATATGTATCGTCGTGTGTTTCGCTTCCGCTAGCGTTATGTACTCGAATTTCGAACTCTTTTATGTAATATAAATCGAACTTCGAACTTGATATCTTATGTTAATTATGGAACCAATGTAATAACTGAACTTAATGTAAAATTATTTTACTTATGCTTATGTGTGTGGTCTATGCATACTTGCTTCGCCAAGTATCCCCCGATTAAGATCCTGGTTAGCCAAACCCCTCATTAATTTGAGGTGGGGTGCTACACCGTCGGTACGCCCCTTCATCCCGGTGGCGCCGGAGCCTAGATCCTTGCCGTCGAAGCGAGCCCAACCCACTCCGCCGCCGCCGCCCGACACCACCGAGCCCGCGGCACCTTCGTCCACGTCTGCGGGCGCCCCACCGCCTCCGCCTCCCCCTGCATCCTCATAGTCGAAGGACGTCGGAGCGCGGTCAAGGTTTTCGCCGCCGCCGCTTCCTCCTCCCTCCCCACCTTCGCCTGCGGGTCCACCTTCGCCGTCTTCCCCGCCGCCCGGATCGGACGGTGATGGGGCCGACCCTGTTTCACCTGTTCGTCTCGCTGTTTTGCAGCAGCTACAGTGTTCGCAGTTATTTCTTCAGCAGCAGCTACAGTGTTTGCAGTTATTTCTTCTGCAACTGTTATAGTAAAACGGCTGCTTCGCAGCGAGGCGAACAGGCTGATTAAGCAATTTGGAGAATAGGTAATGGCAAGCAAGTTAATATTTGGAATCATGCATGGGTTCCATCAAGCCCAAATGGTAAAGTATTAACGCCCAGAAGAAGTATTTTATTAACTAAAGTCTCTGAACTGATCAACCCAACCAGCACAACACTCAAAACAAGATACCGAGTTGTTCACGTCCAACTTCGCAGCTGTTAGCAGTTCAATCACCCACTTCAATTACCCAATACCCCCACAAGGCAGTTCGTCAGAGAATTCAGAACAGCAGATCAAACCTACTAATCGTCCTCCAACTCCAAGTCCAAGTCCCATCCTAATAGGCGAAGGGTAGTCTCTAGCCAATAGATGACGTTGCACAGCATCGCTCCAAAGGATTCTCCGCGGCTGCTACCGTCGTCGCCGTCGTCGTCGAGGTCGGAGGTAGCGCCGCCGTCGCCGTCGGAGCGCGCGTCAGCGTCATCACTTCCCTCGTCCTCGTTGTCCCCTCTCACCACCCGCACAGCATCCTTGCCGCTGACGTACACATTCTGCACGCATGAAGACGCGGCGGCGGGGGGCGCCGCTGGCGGGGCGGTCGTGGAGGGGGGTGGAGCCGGCGCGGTCGAGGCGGAGGGCGGAGGCGGTGCGGTGGTGGAGGCGGGTGGAGCCGAGGCGTTCCTGGACCCGAGCGGAGGCGGCACGGTCGAGGCAGCCGGCGGAGGCGGTGCGGGGGTGGAGGCGGGTCGAGGTAGCGTGTTCCTGGAGGCGCCCGGCGACGGTGCGGTCGAGGCTGCGGGCGGAGGAGGGGACATCTCCACGGCGGGAAGGCGAAGACCGGGAGCGGCAGTAGCAGTGGCGGAGCCAGCCATGAAACGTGGGGGGGGGGGGGGGGGGGGCATGAACAGTACTAGCGCAAGTCGCAAGCGTATCCCAGATGAAAAATATGTCGTACTTGGGATTGAAAGTAAAACCTGCTAGCCGCTCGCAACAATTCGGAGTTGAGAAGGCCGAAATTTAAGGACTGTGGCCGTGAGGCAGCTGTAGTAGGAACTCTTGAACTTGGGTTCGAACTCAAAATTTGAATATGATAGAGAAAAGAACCTGCGTGCGCTGTGCAGTCTTACTTTGATTTCAATGACATGGGTGGCGGGAAGTTTAAATCGAATTAAACAACAAACTAAGGGGTGGATCTAATGATACCAAACCAAAGGATAGCTGAGCAATATAGTAAAGAAGTAGATCACCAAAGGGTTTAAGCTACAACTGATGCAACAAGTAGATCTAGCAAGTTTTGTATAAAAGACAAGTATGAACAACTAAGAACAAGCAAGAACAAGTAAGAACACAAGACACAAGAATTTGTTCACCGAAGTTCGGACCCCTCACGAATGAGGTTCCTACGTCTCCGTTGAGGAGCTCACGAAGAGCCGGGTCTCTTTCAACCCTAATCCTCACCAAGCAACCACGAAGGTTAAACTTGGATTTCTTCTTCCTTTGATTCGTTTCCTTTCGGAGGTGAATCCAACCTTCACAAATTTTCCACAGCTTTCCACAAACTTGGAAGCTCTAGGGCGACGCCTAGCCGATTTAGGGGATGACTCCCCAAGAGTAAAAAGTGTTGGAGATGCTAAGCAATGTTTCAATGTGCTCAAGATAGGGGATGATGCTCACTAGCTTGAATTGATGTTTCTCACTCTCTCTTAGACTTGAATCTCAATGGGATTTGGAGAGGAAGAGCTTTGATGCTAGAGGATGTGTGTGTGTGTTTGAATGGCACCAGCAGTCTCTCTCTCGGAATGGAGAGGGGTATATATAGTAGGGGATCCAAAAAGAGCCGTTGGATGACTTGTCAGTGAAGTGGCGGAACATCCGACAGTTGTCGGAACTTCCGCCACAAACTATCTTACAAGAGTACTTCTTCTTCACAAATCTTGCTTCTTTTCTTTCTTTCCATTTTGAGGGGTTAAACTATCTTACAAGAGTATTTTTTCTTCATAAATTTCCTGTCCATATACTTTAACAAAAACATTAGTCCTTTAATCCTTTGTCATTAATCATCAAAACCCACAAGAGAGGCACTTTCACAAACGGCCTGTTCGTCTCGCTGCTTTGCAGCGGCTGCTTTGCAGCAGCTACAGTGCTCGCAGTTATTTTTTCAGCAGCTGCTACAGTTTTTCTGCAGCTGCTACAGTGTTCGCAATTATTTTTCTGCAGCTGCAGCCGCAGCTGCAGCGAAACGAACAGGCTGAAAGGCGAGTCGGTGCTAGGGAAGGTCGAGGTATCGCTACGTCAAGCGAGCTTCTGCGCGGCGGCGGCGTTCCCTTCTTTTCTCCCCTTTCTCAGTCGTGCCCTTTTTCTTTGAGAGAGAGAGAGAGAAGGGAGCAGTTAGACCTCATTACTTAGAGCAAGCCCAATAAGCGACCAACGACGGACGCACGAGACTCTTTCATCAGACAAGCTATCCAACGCAGCAGACGAGTGCCAGTCTCTTACAATTGCTTTTTTATATTCTGCTGGTCCCACTGTGCACAGCCTTGGGTGGAAGGCAAGCCCCACACGGTGCAAAAACCAGTCACGCGATCGTCGCTGCAGGCGGCGACAAGCAGGCCTTCTCTCTCTTGTTTTTTTCCTGCAAATTCTGATAAAAGCTGATATTGCTTGTCTTACCGACACCCATTGGGCTTGCTCTTAGCAGTTTGCACACGCATACACGGCTGCAGCTGCTGGACGTCGAATAGAGGTAGATCTTCAAAAAAATCCCGATGGCAAGGGGGGGCCGCAGCCCCGGCTGGCCCTCGTGTGGCTCCGCCGGTGGGCAGTAGCAAGAGGCCCTGGAGTCCGCGGGGAGGGGGAGGAGGACGTCGGCGCCGGAGCGCGCAGGAGAGACGCTGCGGCGCACTCGGTGGAGGCTCGCGGAGACGGCATCGCGGGGACGGCTCGCGGAGACTGCGTGACGAGGTCCGTGCATCCCTGTGCAACCGTCGCCGCAGCGGAGGAAGTCGGTGACGGAGGCGCGTCGAGGGGAAGAGGCGCCTTGCCCTCGGCGGAGTCCCGCGCCGACGTCGAGGCAGCGGCGAGCAGTGGTCCATCCGCGCGGTACTCCTGGAGGACGAGCTCTCGAAGTACGGCGAGGTAGATGGCGGTGAGGACGGCGGTGATTGCGAAGTGGCACAGGCAGCACGCCATGGCCATGGTGTTGTGCTCGCGCGTGTGTGCGCCACCGTGTGGAAGGGGGCCGCTGGGGGCAGCCGTTTATATCATTGCGTGTCAGGGTAGAACGGTTTCTTTTTCCAACAAATTTCTCCATTTCGAAAACAAATGAATGTTTCTTTCAAAGACGCTAACCTCTGAAATTTTGTGGAATTACATTTTGAACAACAAACACTAAGTTGTAATTTAGAAGAGGAACGAATTGTGCAATTTGGAGATTATTTAACTACTAGCGCACATTCGCAGGACAAATATCGCACCCACCGTCCCACGCACAATACGTAGGCATACACGGTAAAGTCGTCTAGGCTAGGTTGAAAGCACAGTTGCTGTGCCCTTTCGATGGACCAGACCCCAACGATCAGCAGGCACCGGGATGCTTAATCCCCACTTTCTACGGCCTTCTTTTTGATAGGAGGATTTTTTTCTCTCTCTATTTTTTTTTTTACAAATTTGAACTCTTTTTTTTTTTGAAATTTATAACTTGCAAAAGAGGCCCGAATGTTTGGAGTAGGGGAAGGTTATTGTTAGGATTCGGAGTTGACAGACGAGAGGTTGGGTAAGGATGGCAATGGGCAGTGAAGGAATATGATTGTAAAGGGTGGCTCAATAGGTATAGTCTTGATACAATGCCACCTTGAGGCAGGGGCACAGTGGTGATGCTCCCTATGACGTGGGAAGTCTAAAGAAAATGATCGTTATGCTACTGAATTTTGGTCTCCGTCAGGTAGATCGGTCGCGATATGGATAAGCTCTATATGGATCAAACTTGTGGTTTTGTGCGCAAACATGATCAGATGGTTAGGTTCTTTAAAATGTAACCAACTCACTCGGGTTCAATCGAGTGTTGCAGTTAAGATTAATTATTTTTTCATTAGGAGAGGGTGTATAAGTCTTAATATTTTTTATTATTTTCTTTTCTAATGCTTCTTTTCGGCATAGCAGGTATCCAGCTAGTTCTAGTTGAACAAAGAGAGAACAAAACTCTCAATTGTGTGTAAATTAAAGAGGACTGAATTCATATATTTGGATAAGAACAACATTTGCCTTATGACGCTAAATTCAACAATAATATAAAATGTAGCAAGGATGCAAGAACGAAATTTGGACCACGACCCTAAAATTCAACAAAAAAAATTTGCACACGAGGATGTGATTAAAAGAGCTTATTCTAGAATATTCTCTGACCCATTGGTCATTCTGTCGGTAGTTTTACAAAGATGACAGTGTGTGGGTGAAGAGGCCGCAAGGCCTGACCGGCATCCTCCAAGACGGAGATGGGCATAAACCCCGCCACGTCCCGTGCCATGATATGTATCTCCGACCTCACCGGCAATGGCCGGTAGAACACCACCACGTCGGTAGAGAGCGTGAACGCCTCGGGAGCCGCCTCAACCACCGGCGCCACCTTAACCACCGGCAACGCCTCCCAGTCCTCGACCATCAGCGGCAGCGGCAGCGGCACGAACTTTTCGTCGCCGGGGAGCGACCAGAACAGCGCCTGGTAATGCGGGTGGCGGTCGTAGTTCGACAGCGTCCCGGGCGCCGGGCGGATGCAGCTATCCGGCAGGTCGCCCTCGGCGTGACGGCGGGTCTGCTCCTTGAAGCCGTCGAGGCGTGGCATGATGCGCACCGTGAACTCGTCGCCGGTGCACCCGAACAGCAGCACGTGATCGGTAGGGAAGTCGAATCTTCTCCACGTCGGGTCTTGTCGCTTGGACGACGGGGGTGCTTCGGTTCGGTTTGGGGCCTGCTCCTGCTCAAAAGGCGTCGTAATAACAGATTAAAGGATAGGATAAGATCGATAAAGTGTGAATTTTACATTGCAGATTTGAATTTTTTCCGCTATGAAATCCAGCTTATAATCACGAAAATTTTTACATTGCAGGGTATAAACGTTTTTCGCTTGTGACAACTTTTGTTGTAATTTTTGCCTCACTTTTGGAGCAAAAAGATACTACTAGAAAACTACCGCTTTGGCAAGGAACGGCGTCGTGCTTACCTTGGTATCACCGCCCAGGTCCGTTATCTGGTCACGTGTCGACGTCATGCCTTCCTTCGGATTACGGGGCAATGGTACACTCGCCAGGCCCAGGTCGCCTGCGTCCTGCTGTCCCTGTACCCCTGCACCAAAAATCGTGTCACGATTGCGGTTTCTGGTGAGTAATTATTCCGGAGATAAGCTGATTCCCGTTCTGAAAAAATTCTAGAGATCAGCGCTAGCACCGGGGCTTACGTGCCCGCTCCAGCCGGATCAGCTCGGTCGACTCCTGGACGTATGACGCGACGGCCTTGTTGGTGGCGACGGAGGAGTAGGTCACCGCGACGAGCAGGGCGACGTGCGCCGTAAGCATGGCAAAGAGCAGCGCGTACTTGCCCAGACGGGCAACGTCGTCTCGCCCGCAGTGGCGCGCCACGCAGCCGGCGGCGGCGACGGCCGCGAACCCGAACAGGGCGCCGACCACCATGTTCCGCGCGGCTCACGTCCCACGCGCGTGCACCCGCGTCTGTCGCTTGACGAAACCTCCGTTGCTGCGGTCGGCCGATGCGGGAGCGTGGCCAAACGGACCTGCACCCACCCTGTCCCTTTTGTACGAGCGCCAGCAACTCCTTATCCGGGTTGGTTACGTGCAGTCGCAGCGGACTCCGTCACGAACTGCATGTTCTTCTCTGTAAAAAAATGGGAACAAGTTTATATAGGCGGTTATTTGGTGATCTTCCTCATTTTCACAGAAGTTTATGGGTTTTCTTCTGTCAGTTTTCTGATACGACTTTCAAGAATATTATGTGTGTAAAAAAGGAGAGAAAAGCATTGTGCAAGTGTTGGATTTACTTGAAACAACTATGATAATTCTTAGCTACATGTTGAAAATAAAAACTCGCATCGTTCCTTCAGTAAAGAAACGGACGTCGACTGACTGGTGCCGTCATGGCGACTTTTGCCCGGGGACCATACTTTTGACCGCTGTTTCGTTTCGGATGAGATACCCTTTTTAGGTGTCTCAAAATGCATTTTTTTGCCGCTAGTAAAACGTTCAAATGGAATATTATTAGGCAAGTTTTTTTAACACTACTACCAAATACTATCAGGTACTCTATTCTTAATTAACAATACTACCAACTCGTCGTCGTCATGCTTGCCCCACTAGCCGAAACCCTAAACCCTATTAAGGTCACAAAATACACTACCAACAAGTACTCTATTCTTAAAGAGAGTTATCTTGATAGCACCATCATATCGCCTTCTCCGAGGCCTAAAAGGGATCACCATACCTTCCAACACTGCCTTATCCAAAGTCTCAGCTAACGTTGTGCTATAGATCGAATGCCCTCTTCTCATCTACCTAATCACTAAGCTATTGTGACCACCAATCACATCCAATGTGACTCTAAGTCAATACCATCAAAACTCAAACCATTTTCACACAAATCTATTTAGCTTGTATTGATTTCTATTGGCATAACACCTCGGACCTCATCATTTTGTAGAGGAGCACCAGCACACACCGGCACAAAAATAGATCGTGCATGATTGATCCGACCCGGCAGTTGTATACAAGGAGCCATCATGTCGGTGATAAGAATTGGCACTCTGATAGCCAAAGCTACTGGAGAAACATAGATGAACGACAAGTTCTCTGAAAAGACCATCAATGAACCAGGCCACCCAGCATCCAAACTTGATTAGCAAATCTATCACTGGAGTCACTGAACATTTCCATCTTTCCACTGCTAATGCGATCAACTTGGTGAAAGGTTCCCCGCAGTACAGTGTTAGGCAAATCCAGCACAACGTGCAGCAGCCAACCATGACGATCGAGGCTACCCACTCAGACCATCCATGCTGAGTAGATACAAACAGCCATAAACCAATATCAATGTAGTTGTCGATCCCATGAAAATCTTCAAACAGAAAAACTAGATAGCCATGCATGCCATGAACTTTTGATCCCTGATGACAAAATTGCCACCACAACATGTGATTGGCCAGCGCTGCTTGAACAATGACCTGGATGGTGCTGGCTTTGTCAGCCACCGGTTGCCTTGACGGCAACCTAACAGAGGCATTGCCTGCGGCGTGAACGGCGTCCTGCAGCCGTTGCCGCGCCAACACCCAATGAAGCAAAGGTTTTCAGGCTGATATCCACAAATCCGGCCATACAGATACCAGATGCAGGCAGCAAGATTGCTGATCAAGATGTGCCAAGCCATGGTTCTTGCGCCTGCTAGCTCTCCCGCGGCCGCCACATGAACGCGGTGCCACAATTCCCGTCGTGGCCGACGCCATAATGCGCCTACAGACGGCTGTGTTCGCTCGGCAGCACGGCAAGTGCCCCTTCGCCGCGCTGGGATGCACTGCCGCAATCATCGTCGAGGCCACCGCCACATGCGCCTACGGATCGCCTCGAGGAGCTTGGACGTGTAGGTCTCGTGCTCCTCGCCAAAGGCGATGCCGTTGTGGCGCTGAGGCACACCGGCTGGTGCTGCCGACACCCTCGTTGTGGCGGCATCGTCCGCCTCCATGGATCCCATCAGGAACCAAATTACGGAATCCTTGATCTGTTGCAGGAATAGTATGGAGAAGTGATGATGAAAGCGATGTGTAGCCCCACCACCGCATTTTTACACTGGCCGGTGAAGGAGAGGAAGGCGAGGCGGGCTGGTTGGCTGCAAGGAGCGATCGCCGCCCGAGTCGCCTTGAGGGGCAACTCTGGGGCTCCACAGAAAGTAGATCACACCGTTCCACTAGCATATGTTGCTGCAGGCGTACCTTGATATTCTATTAAAAGATTGTTTAAACCTATTATGGGACCATTTATGAAATATTAATGTATCAAGGGACCATTTATTACGATGTTATTTGTAGCCTTGTTTTCCATAGTAACAATATATTGCTTGAAAATGACATTTATATTCCAAAAACATGGATTCACATATATGCAAATAGAAATTCCGCTGGTTATGTTTCGAAACAATAGTTTTTCATCCTTGCTAACTTGAGCTTAGTTGGTGAGAGATTTTAGCTATATAATATTATCACAAACAATTTTGTATTGCGTCTTTGTTTCTTGTTCTTGCTTCGCAATGCCTTGTATGCTAATAAGATAGAAGCACAAGGTTGGTGTGGTGGTGATAGCAGATTGACCATCACCACCAACTCCAATTTTTAGATAATAGAAAGTCTTTGTTGCGTAGTTTGTAATTAGTTGAAAAGCAATATACATGGGTGTGCTTAGTTGTAATTTTATTGCATTCCAGAGTGCTTGTAAAATGCACAGTTCTCAACTAAGAAATTCTTCTCTCGACAAAAGTTGTTGATGTTGCTAATGTGTTTTTATTATTCCATAAAAATCATGAATATAAGGTACAAGCCATTTATATGAGGCATTGACGTGAAATATAAGGTGCAAGCCATTTAGAAGTGAAAAGGTCTATGAAACATAAGAAGCCTAATATTTCTTACTCTCTTGAATTCCTAACCAGCGTAAGAAATTCATTCATAACTAAGACATGAAAAATTTTAGAATGAGTGCGCTAGTTTTCCTCTAATCTAACAACAGAGTAGTTTTTGTCTAAGATGAAGACAAGAAACCACAATAATTTATTGCAACTGCCAATGTAGTATATGATCGAGTGTTGAATGCACTATTACTATCGAGTCTACAAACACCATAGATCTCATTGAAGAATTTAATACTTGTTTTATCTTGCATAACATAATTATTTAATTGATGCACACTTTTCTTTTTGCGAAGTATTTGATTGATGTGCACTAACATTGAACATTGTATTAAAAATTTTACAGAAACATCTTACGCATGGTTGTTTTCTTGAAAACCAAGGCAAAGCCTGGACATCTTACATAAATTTTGTTGATTGTGTTTCGAAACAATAGTTTTTCATTCGCACGAAGTGTATAGAGAAACCACTTCTTCCTTTCTAACTTTCTAGCTTATGCTATATGGTACCAATGGCGGACCCTGAACACATTGGTTGGGCATTCTAACATGTGAGTAGGAACTTTAATGACAAAATTCCATAGTTAGAAGATTCTTTTGAAAAAAAAAAACTAAGACAAAATATTTGATTATGGTCTTCTTTATTAGGATTTTACACCTTAAGTAGTATGATAACTCATGTATGTTATGCTTATGCTATATGGTACTATGGCAGACCCAGAACGCATTGGTTGGTCATTCTAACATGTGAGTGCATAAGAATTTCAATGGCAAAATTCCATAGTTAGGAGAATATTTTGAAAACAAACTAAGACAAAAAATATTTGATTATGGTCTTCTTTCTTAAGATTTTACACCTTAAGGAGTACGATTTTAATTCTAATTGCTTGCATAGAAATACATATCAAATACATATACATATCCTTTATTGTTTTGACAAAATTTTGGGCATTCAACTTAATGCCTTGAACCATGGGAGCTCTGCCAGTGATGCTACTCTTTGTATTTCCCCTTATCTCCATCTAGGGATTTGAATGTTTGGTAATATCACCACATACTGCTTTGTATTTTTCTCCTTTGCTATTCTATTTGTTACAAATATATAAGGGATCTTAGCATCCCAAGGCAAAAATATCGGTGGAGGTAAAAGACTTTTATGCCTCTCGTTTTAGCTCAAACCATCAACCTCCCTCCACTAACTTCATTGCATATAATATTCTGGTTTGGTTATTTTGATGTTTAGGTTTTAACAAAAAAGTTAAAAAATCCTCTTTTTGGTAAACTTTTATGATATTAATTGGTAAAAAAATAAAAATATATAACATATCAAAATAAGTTCACAATATAAAGATATAGAAATGTTGAGCGATATTAAAAGTTTCACTATATCGACCCTTTTTAAAAACAATAGACAGTTACATAATTAGTGATACGATCAATACTTTCAGATATTAGATATATAGAAGTTTGTATTATTTAGATATTTCAGGTTTCTAATACTAAAAACCTAAAACATTTTTGTTACTAAAAAAATTAAAACAGTATTTTATTTTTGTTAACTAGACAAAACAAATGCCAATAACTCGGTTTGGTTATGTTCGGATTTTGGGTTTTCATTTTCCGTCCCTATTTTGTCTCGCCTGCCTTCCTCAAATGCGGGAAAAGATCGTATGATACCACAAGGTGCAATGCTACCGTGATCCCAACACCGGTAGCACCACACGGGTGCACGAAAAATTGCAACAAAAATTTGAATAGATAGCAGTTCAACATCTGCCATATTACAACATTTGAGATGCAATGGATATTGTGCAAAGGGAAATTGAAAAAAAAAATCAGTGCGTAAATAGTAACGGTTTGAGGGTTTGACATGAATAGTTGCAATCCGCATTGTCTACATGATGGTTTTACCTTTTTGTTGCGGCTTGAACAACACTTCGTTGTATCTCAATGTTACATGATGGTTGAAGATGACATGCTTTTTTCATACTTGTTTTATTGCAATTGTTTGAGATACTTATTTGGTAGCACCGTCAGTGGCCAAGCCACATTATTCTACCCTCTAGAAAAAAATAATTAGCACTATGTATCTTGCTATGACTAGGTAATTGCTGAAAAATAAGCAAAAATGGCATGGTGGCACCACCATGAGATCTAGCCTAGCTTCGCCACTTAGCACGGTAGCTGCATGGTAACACAAGTGTTCTCGCACCCCTTCCTCTGAGCACAAGGCACAATGACATCCATCTTCCTCGTGCCGCATGGGCATCCTGCGGTGAAAATCTCCAAGCAAGCAGGACCATTTCGCTGGATGGCCCCAGAAAGGCCCAATTCAACATGGAATTCGGGCCTATTTCGACGACACGAGGCCCAGTCCAATACTCAGATAGTGCAAATGGCGAAAGCTGAGGCCCAAGAAGAGAGCGCTGCGCCGACGCCTCGACTACGGTCACGGCGCGAGGGCTGCTGCCGCGCCGGTGAAACGGGGACGGGTTTGGCATGGCGCTGTTGCGGCCTGGCGGCTGCGCACGGCGGCGCAGCCGCCCGACGGGAAGACCAAGAGACATGAGCCGTGGTGGTGGGCCTGGTGGCAACTGGCAAAATCGGTAAACCAAAATGCAAATCATTTTAATCCGTTGCCATGTTTTCTTGTTAGAATCTATGCCTTTGTTCTGCTATCCAAACGTTTAACCTTGATGTTTAAAAGCGTTTACATTTTTTCATCAAAATTGAAGGGGCAGTTGTCACAGTTGGATCCCTGTTTGCGAATTTACCTTCAAGAGAATGTGTGCCCGAGGCTCATCATTTCTGTTCAAACTTGTTTGCGATTATTCACCCGTAATTTTTCCCTTTAGGGAAGAGAAGCAACTTTCGTTGCAGTAGTCACAGTGTAATTCCCAAATGGACCCTTACAATTATTTTCCTTTGTACAATACCATGTCGGATCACATAAAGCTTCAGAAGCTTCTCACCGAGTACTAAATCTTATTTCACCATACGCAGTTAGCACTGTCTTCATAAAGGGCTAGAGCCTATATCAAGAGAGAGGGAGGGACAATCACCATGTTCGCCTTGCTGCTTTGCAGCAGCTACAGTATTCGCAGTTATTTTTCTGCAACCGTAGCCGCAGCTGCAGCCTGCCGAACAGGGTGAATATATATAAGGAAGAAAAAAAGGGACCTGTACATATTTAAAGTTACTTCCCTGTTATAGCTTGAAGAAGTCTTGGCATTGGTGGTGTATCAGCTTCTAAGAAACCCTCGAGATTTTGTACCACTTCACCCATGGTTGGCCGATTTGACTCGTCATCCTGAATACACCAGCAAGCTACCTTGCAGACTCTTTCAACCTCATCCAAGTCGGCTTGACCACATAATGTACCGTCCAACAAACTCGCAACATCCCCGTCGAGAAGTGTACTCGCAACCTCCACGGGGAAATATGCAACATGGTTATCATCACTTATGTTTCCTTTACATGAGTTACGCCTTCCAGATATTATTTCAATCAGCATCATCCCATAGCTGTAGACATCCACTTTTGTTGTAATGGCCACCCCACTGATCCATTCAGGTGCAAGATACCCTATGGTTCCTCTCATCGTTGTCAGAACTTCGCTAAAATCCCGTCCTAAAAATTTTGCCATCCCAAAGTCTGCAATTTTAGGTATGAATGATGAATCAAGAAGTATGTTCTCTGGCTTAATATCACAGTGTATGATGCAATCCCTGCAACTCTCATGCATGTACGCCAGTCCTCTTGCAACTCCAAGGGCTATCTGGTACCGGGTACTCCAATTTAGGATCATGGTATGGTGATGAAATAGATGTGCATCAAGAGAGCTATTTGGCATATGTTCATATACAAGTAACCTCCTGCCGTTCTCGCAACAGAAGCCAATTAGCTTAACCAAATTGATATGCTGTATGATTCCAATGGAGCTCACTTCAGCCCTGAATTGCTTCTCTCCTTGATAAACACCATCGAGCCTTTTCACCGCAACAACTGTCGAGTCACTCAAAAGCCCTTTGAACACGGATCCAAAACCACCACCTCCTATTCTCTCTGAGAAATTTTTTGTTGCATTTCGAAGATCAATATATCTGAAAGCTACAATTCCATTACCACTGCCAGGAGATTGTGTCCTCTTACCCATCTGCGTTACTAGAAACCACATGACCAAAAAGGACAACAGAATCAAGGTTAGCACACCTGCAGCAATCACAGCCCCGACGACCATTCCTCTTTTTCTCTTATTATTTCTCCGATTTGTTGCATCTTTGGCAGCGATACGAATGTAGAGAAACTCCTCGTCACTTGTTGTTTCGTTAGTATACACTCCAACGTTTAACAAGTCATCGTACCACAGGGAGCATCTATCACCACTGGAATAGGAATATGCAGTGCAAGAACAATTATTTAGGCATGTTTGTGCACATTGGTATGCACTCCCAACAAATCCAATAATGTTGGCTTTTGCAGGCAAAGCAAAACCAGGCAAGTAATAGAACTTATCTGTTGTGACAGTTGTGCTTTTGTTCCTGGTACTGCAATCTATCGGGGTATTTCTTGTGCAGCCACCGGTGGTATCCTCTTGCTCCCAGTCCTTGGGCGATGTTACTGAGAATCCCCTCATACAAGCACACACTGATGGTGCAGTGCTGTTGCAGATAGTAAAAGGCCCACAGGTAGCATATATGGCACATAGATCTTTAGGTTGTGTGTAGATTATTGTCCATTCCCGCTCTTCCTCAAGCCACATGAGCATCTTGTTCTGGCCCGTTGTGCCCAAAAGGATAACAGATATTATATTCTCTTCCAATTTGCATTGGAAGTACTCCTCTGTGTTATTGTTGACAAAGTTGTAGTCAAACAGAGTGTGTCCTAACATTTCAGGCATAGAGCTGAAGTACTGGCCATTCCATTTGCCAGTTGACCAATATACTATGGAGGTGTTGCATAATTTGAAGACAAATTGAGCACCGGTAGGGTCTAATTCCACGCAGTAGCGGCCAGGAGCTGGGTCAATCAAGCTCCTCTTGGAAACAAGACGACGACTAAAACCGGTGACTTTATCAAGGCCAATTTTTGCTTCAGGGGGCAAGACATCAGTAAGGTAATCGAAGCTCTGCCAAAAGATGTTGGTGGAGTTGGATGCTTCTGTTAAGACAAGGTTTCCGTTGTTCAGGAGCACAGCCGTAGTGTTCTTGGTTGTGATATTGGCATGGGTAGACCAAACCATGTATTTGATGGCTTGGTTGAAGATGACAAGATTGCCATCTTCGTAGATAGTGAGCTTCAACATGCTATGATGGCCAATGACCGGGTTATCCCTATTTGCTACCCAAATCGGAATTAGCTGAGAAACCTTGTCATACCATATGCCTAGATACCAGTTTTTGGGCGTGTGCCGGGAGGACTTGCCTCCCAGATGGAAGAATCCAAGCGCATACCTGCCATTGCTGGAGACAAACTTGGCGTCGCCGATGATCGCTTCACCAGCTGAGATCGAGTTTGTTTCTGCAGAACAGGTAGGAACATGCAGGGAGTAGAGGAGATACACGAAAACGATGAAGGCAAGAGGCATGGCTGTTGGAGGTAACACAGGGACTGCAGGTGTTGGAGGGTGCTGCCTACAAACATAATAATATAGTACTGAATGAAAATGAACCTCAATATTCCTGATTGTAACAATGGTCCTTCGTCTTTGATAAGCAGTCAATATTCCTGATAGGAACATTGGTGCTTCGTCCATGATAACCGTATGTGCCACGGCAAACTCTGCGGCCAGAGTTCAGTTTGAGGAAGGCTGGTGCGGTCGAAGTGGGCGCCTTTGACTCGAGACTCGGCTGTCTATATCCTGCATCAGACCACAAATGTGAGAGGGGTGAAAGTAACCTCACTCAGTTTGCAAATTAAACATTCTAGATATGTACTAATTCGTTTATGTTAGACTGTTTTCAGTAATGGTTGTACTGATCTTATGTTGCATCCAAATGATCAGAGTATTCGTTCATTTTACATTTTTAGCCCTTAGTTTCGAAGAGTTCTCACAGGCCAGGCCACTTAGCAAGGCTCAAATAGGATTTATTTACTACTATGACTATTGCAACAACTACATCTGAATGGACGCTGATTTCTATTCTACCTTGGCTCGAGCAACACGGACATGGTTCTGACGCAGTAAAACTCCACGTTCTTCGTCCAAGGTCGCCAGCTTTACGCGGCCTCCGGCCTCGTCCAAAGAAGCTGGAAGTCAGATCTCAGATCAGTCCTGGTCCCTTGCGGGACTTGGCGACCGGAATGCATTTGATTAGCAACAGGTCCTCACTCCTCACTCCTCAGCGTGTCTTGACCTCGATCCGTTTCCGCTGCTCGTTTCCTGGGTGTTCCACCGGCGAACGCGCCCTGTTTTGTCCCTGGTGACTACCGGGGAGAGTGGAGGATGCGGATGAGCAGCATATTTGGTAGGTTGCAAGGCGTTTATGCTGAAAGTGCTCAATCGTGGCACTTGTGGTCAGGCGGAACAGGCTGCTGCGGGTTAGCAGTGAGGGCCTCCTCTGGAAACATCAGGCGTAGCGGCATTAACATTGCTGGCGCACCATGGTCAGAAAAGCAGAACCGTGTATAAACGGTCCCAGGATTAGTGGCCAAACTAGCCAACAACAGAACGAACACCATGAACAATTTTTTGACGCACTGCAGCAGCTCTTGCGAATTCCTAAGGAAAAGTACTGAAGAGAACAACAGCTTTACATTTCCAGAAACTTGCATTGAAGCTAAACTCACTAGCCAACTCCTAACATCATAAATATCTATCCAAAAACGAATGATGGTTATCGCCAGTAAATAAATTTCAAGCCAGTTCATCCTCTGAGGTACCCTGAGGACTCCTCACCATCTCAATCATAGCGACCACCTCAGCCATGTCCGGCCGTTGAGAAGGCACCTGCGATGTGCAAACCAGCCCCAGCTTGATGATTAACGTTGCCTCTTCCATTGAGAACTCACCTGACAGCCGTGGATCCATGCAGTCCTCCAGCCTGCCTTCCTCAAATGCGCCTCTGACCAGATCTGAGAGCACAATGACATCGTCTTCTAAGTACTGCACTGGCCTCCTGCCTGTCAAAATTTCAAGGACCAGCACTCCAAAACTGTACACATCACACTTCTCTGTGACCTTGATCGTTCTGCAAGTGAACTCTGGTGCCATGTAACCCATCGCGCTCTGGATCTTGCTGCTCAGCACATAGCGGTCCAGCATTGGCAGCAGGTTCACAAGACCATAGTCACCAACCCTTGGCTCGCCATTTTTGTCTAGGAGGACATTGCTGGACTTCAAATTGTAGTGGATTATACCATAGCGGTGCAAGTGCACAAGTGCGCGGGCTACACCAATGATTATGTCAAACCTCTCCACCCACGAGAGCGAGCTCTCTTCTGAGCACTCGTGCAGATGCTGATGCAAGTTCCCTCCAGGCACAAATTCATATATGAGGAGCTGCAGTGAGGAAGTCCAGTAGAAGCCTCTGAGGGTAACAATGTTATAGTGCCGCATCTTGCCTAAAAGCTTAACCTGCTGCCTGAAGTCATCCTCTGACTTCACCAAGCTTGAAACTGTCAGCTTCTTGATAGCAACTGGCTGGCCATCTCTGAGGACTGCCTTGTAAACTGTGCCAAATCCTCCTCGCCCAAGCTCACAATCCCTATTCAGCAATGCGTGCCCATCGGCACTGAAATCTGAGCTGCCTCTGCCGAACATGACAAGTTTGCCAGACTTGGGTTCATTCTCTGGTGATTCGGCTGACTGACTGTGGTAATCATCCGACAATGCAATTGGAAGTGCGGAGCGAGAAGCTTTAGCACGGGCACGGAGGTTTAGGACTGTGATGGTGACCACACCAATAATAATGATTGCTCCACCCACAATGGCAATGAGTGTGGAGATGCTCAAGAGCATCTTCTTGTGGTGCTGGTTGCTTGGGGCATTTGGGACATCCTCAGACAAGGGGTTTGATGAAGAGTTAGGGTTGAAAACAATTGGCTTTGGCATGACGCCATAGCAGGAACCATTCTTTGAGCTGCAAAGGCCGGCATTGTCTGAGACGAAAGAATCTGGGATGTTGTCGAAAAATTTGCTGGAAGGAAGGCTCCCTGATAACAGATTGTGAGAAATGTTGAAGACACGGAGGCTTGCAAGGTTAGAGAGCTCCATCGGCAGGGTTCCATTCAGCATATTTTTGGAGAGATCAACCATTTGGATACTAGTGAGCTTGCCCATGGTCGGAGGAATTTGTCCTGTAAGTTTGTTGTGTGATAGATCCCTGCAATGCAAGAAAAGAATGACACATTCATCAGTCGAAATAGTGCCCAGTATTCCATAGTAACCATGCAACACGCTTTGCCTCGTTTGTTGTAATTTGTGTTTATTAATCAGCAGTAAAAATCGTGCTGAATTTGACTCGTGTTTTTTTAGTGTATCCATGAGAAACATGGACCCAGACAGCAGGATACGAGCAAAACAGCAAGACAAAATCGTGCTTCCAAACAAAAAATAGGATATCTATCGCTTTCTAGATGGTATCTGCAACCTAGGAAACAGAGAGCTAGCAAATACAAAAGAAAAAACAAACACAAGGCAGTAGTCAACTACTAAAACGGCATGTACGAGCAGAAGTAACTGAGTAATGTAAAACATCACTTACAAAGCAATCAGTGAGCTGCAAGTGCCAATCTGTGCCGGGATGCCTCCAGTAAGCGAATTCCTCCCCATCAGAAGCTTCCGGAGCGCCACCGCAGCTCCAATCTCCGGCGGTACACTCCCGTCCAACCGGTTTGCACTAACATCCAACACCTCAAGCAGAACCATCCGTGCAATGCTGGCTGGAAGCTGCCCCGACATGGAATTTGAGGACAAGTTCAGGTACTGCAATCTGGCAAAGGTTGCAATCTCAGGAGGGATAGCACCGGTGAACTGATTGCCTGACAGGTCCAGGGATTGCAGCACTCCGGCAGCATCATCGGGAACCTTGACCCATCCGGACAGTGCATTGCCGGCAACGGAGACACGCTGCAGCGGCAGCCCAAACAGCCACCATGGGAGCTCCCCAGTGAACGCATTCCGGCTGAGGTCGACCTCAACTAGGTTCTTACAGCCCGAAATGCCGTCCGGGATGGCGCCGACGAAGCGGTTGCCAGACAAATCCAGCCTCTCCAGCGCCGTCAGCTCCCCAATCCACGCCGGGAGCTCTCCTGACAGGGCGTTGCCACCAGCGCCGAGAGAGGTCAGCGCAGACAGCCTACGGAGCGACTCCGGCAACCCACCGCTGAACAAGTTGTGCCCGAGATCAAGCGACTTGAGCAGCCCGGCCTCGCCGAGGTCCGCCGGTATGTCCCCTTCGAGAAGGTTGCGGCTCAGGTCCACCGCGCGCAACGAGCTGCTCCGCGGGAACCCGCCGGGAACGTTCCCGGAGAGCTGGTTGCCGGAGAGGTCGACCGAACGCAGCGACGGCAGCGACCAGATGCCATCCGGGACGGGGCCGGTGAGGCGGTTGCCGGAGAGGTTGAGCGACACGAGCGAGTCGCAGGACGCGAGCGAGGCGGGGACGGCCCCGGAGAGAGCGTTGCCGGAGAGGTCGAGCGCGCGGAGGCGCGGGGGAAGCGCGTCGGGGAGCGGGCCGGAGAGGTTGTTGCCGGGGAGCGCGAGGGAGCGGAGCGCGTCGAGGCGGAGCAGCGCGGAGCGCGGGAGGCGGCCGGAGAGCGACGCGGCGGGGAGGTCGAGCGCGGCGACGCGCCCCGTGCGCTCGTCGCAGGAGATCCCCGGCCAGGCGCAGGCGCGGTCGGCGTCCTCGGACCAGGGCGCGAGGCGGCCCGTCGGGTCGGAGAGGCCCGACTTGAGGACGACCAGCGCGAGGACGTCGTCGCTCACGGAAGCGGCCGTCGCCTCCTCGGCCGCCGCGGCGAGGAGGACGAGGACGGGGAGGAGGAGACGGGCGGCGACCGCCATTGCGGCTGAGGAAGAGGAGGGAGGCGGCGGAATCATGGAAAGCGTTCGTCCATTGATTGGACTGTAGCGGCGGTGCTGCGGAGACGCGCTGTTCTGTGCTGTACTTTCCGTTCCGCCGAGAAACTGCTCGCCATTAATGCTGCCTTGTGTACTGTGGAGTGGGGCCCGCGTCCGGCTCCTGGTTTGTTTCACGTTCTTTTTTTTCTTTTCTTGTTCTGTTTTTGAAATGGACACATGATCTTGTTTACAATCAGCGATTCAAATTTGGTGTGGTGTCCCCCGGCAGTTGGGCTGGGATGCACAACAAAACGTGATCTCGTATTTTCAGTATTTTATGGTTTTTCTTTCAAACTTTGAACTAAACCCTGTAAAAAATATCATTTCCAAGCACGATCGCCAACTTTGTCCTTAACATAGCGGTACGAAGTTTTCAATTGTTCACCATGTCCTTCGTGCTTGTACCGTTGTACGCTGTGCTCGCCCGAACTTTTTTTTTGTTGCTGGTAGTATTTCGACACGCCACGGCAACAAGCACAGTACAAGTTTGTTGAGCGGTCTGGTACAGCTTACAGAATTCAGAGCCAGAAAGGGCCAGATGAACCGAGGCCAGGATTTCGAACAACCATCTCATGCGTGAAAAAATGGAGTAGAAAGATTTTGTCGTGCCATGAGTAGTCCAAAATTTTCAGATATTTTTTTTGCCCCGTGTAAAGCAAGAATCAGATTCAAATAAAAAAATTCTGTAAGCTGCGATGCAGCCGTTCGCCATGAGTAGAACAACCATCTGAATGCCAGTTCAGATGGTGTCATCCCAATGCCAATTCACATAACATTCTCTTGCCAGTTCACTCGTGTCATCCCACTGCCAGTCCTAAACACTTGCAACAAAAGTTGCCATGCGCAGGGACTCGAACAAATGGCAGCAACTCGAGGAATTCCGCAACTCAACCAATGGGAGAAAAGCGCAATGGTTGGTGGGGGAGGCAAGAGAACCGTCCATGCCAGCCTGGGGATGTCCTGTCCTCCCTGTGCCCCAGAGACAGTAACCTCCTGGATCCCACAATGCTCAACGCAGTTCTCCAAAACCTCGAGAGAAAAACAACACATATCAACGAATCAAAATTCTGAAGATCGTGTACCTACCCTCTTTGCATCGTGGATAGCAGGTCGATCTCTTTCATCAGATCAGATCTCTTCGCAGCCACGACTCACGTACAGATCAATCACAATTTCACAGCGTTTGCTCCTATAGGAAAAAGGCTTATCTATCTCAGAAGTTAGAAGTAGAGATACAGTTCCAACTTTTACAAGGGATCCAAACTATCCAAGGCGACTTATTTGCCACCTTATTAGATGAAACTGCAACTTTGTCCGGTACTGAAGCAGTCAAGTAGAAGATGCCGAGGACAAAATGAATACCATAAGCCTCAGTATAACAACTTTGAGACTGTCTCAGAAAAAACTAACCACAAACTTACAGATGAACTGTTGCCCACCAAGGCAACAATTTGACGCAAGGGCCGTAGCCGCCGAAGTAGGCCACAGCATAATTGTATCAATGATTGGCACAATCAGACACTCTGGAATTTGGTATAAGAACATGCTAGGGGCAACTCATAGGAAGACAAGTGTTCCACCCTCGATTATACTGTAATATCGTGACCGCGACCAACGTATATTCATTTGCAGTAATGGTTCAAATATGATATTCAGGTGAAGTTGTGTCCAAGTGAAGAGAAGTATAGTGAACAGCAGCACGAATTCAGAACTTGAGCGACCAATGATCAGAATCCAGAATCATTGGAACAAACAGATTGCGACAAGGAAATAGAGATGTGCACACATGGCAAAAGAATTTAGGAAAAGCACCCACCAGACCCTGTCTCGTGCACCGATCTTATCCAGTAAGAACTGAAAGATGCAAAGATGCAAGAGAATGGCAGCAAATATAATGCAAAAGAATGGTGAAAGCGGAAAAGAAATGGAATGCATGTGCCGAGGGCCAAGTGGTGACCAGTGGAACTGCACATAGCTCGGGAAGTCACCCACTAATCCCTACTTCTGCCCAGCACCAAAGTGACACTACACTAAACTAGTAGTTTTGCAATTCCAATTCACGAGCTCTATCAATCAAATATATGGCTATGAGGAAGATTAAGCATCACGCTCGGCAAGATCTGCTTCCAACCACTCCCAATGTGCACAAGTGTACTCAATGTGAAATCTGCTATGCAAAAATTCAGTTACCTCTTCAAAAGAATGACAATGTGTGTAGTGTTACAGCCAGAAAAATTACAGCTCGTATCGCTAACAATTGATGTATCAACTAAGAGACGAAAAGGTAATAGTGAAACTATTGTACAAACCGTATAAAGAGAGGCAAGCCTTTACTCTTCTAGGATATCAACCAAATTCTCAAGCGCAGGTTTCCTCAGTTCAGGTTTAGTTGGACCCTTCTTTGCTGCAGGTCTTTCAGCTGGATATGTATTGTCCCTCATCTAAAAGGACATGTCAAAGTTATGTAGAGCTCAGTCATCCCAATCTACATCCCAACCATCTTTGTTATTGACGTGAGATCTCAAAGAAAGACCATTCCCTGAGACGCTACTAGCAGCGTTTTTATCTGACGGTCTTGCCGGCGCTTCTTCATCATCCCAGTCATCATCCCATCCTTCGTCCCAGCCATCTGCTGTGCTTGTGGTGTTGTCTGTACCTGAAGCATTTGGTGCCGGAGCACTCATCTCAAGCTGCTGGTATGGAACTCCACCATTGCCCCTTCTCCTCGCAAACTTACAACAAAGACACACTGCACCCACCAAAACAACAGTGAAACCAAAAAGATATGCTCCGTATATTGGATTCAGATGTGTTGCATATGCTGCAAACTGCTGAAACTGTTGTTGCCAATCTGAAACTGATTGACCGACATGTAACACGCAGTCCCCATTTCCATTACTTAAAGTGACCTTCCCGCCATTTGGATTGATATTCCTTATGCTCATCTGGTGACACAAATTGGACAGAAATTAGTATGGACAAGAAAACTGAAAATGTCAGGATACATGTACCGTGAACATATATTCAATCCTTTTAAGATATGATAATCATGTGGTAATGATGGCTAGTAGGCTAATGATCCCCTTCTAGCTTAAGAATAGTAGATGGGAAGATAGAGCTAGAGAGGTAATGCGGGTATAATTTCTTGCTTGCCTTTTATTAATCCATTCGCCTCCGTACATAGAGGTCACCCAAACAATGTCTGCTAACAAACTCTGCTAATAAACTCAATCTCAAAGCTAACTGAATCAAACACTAACAAATCAATCCTAACAACATGGCAAGCAACAGGGGCCACGGCGCACCATGTGCCCCACGCTGTTCATGCTGCATTCTGCTTTTGGCGTATGGCGAGCATAGTGTTTTCCCCACATAACACATGCATTTGTGTCAGATACAAATGAAGTAGGAGTTAGTTTCTCATGTTCCAAAGCATGGTATACAATTTAGTTTGGGTGGTCACAAATAGCTTCAATGCATCTCACAAATTACAAAGGAAACATTGTGCAGTTGTGCTTCTACAACATTATGCATGTACGCATGAGGTAGAACCATGGAATCTGTAATGCCCCAAGGTGAAAACAACTCTGAAACGCATGCCTCACCAAATATCAACAAATGAGTTAACAGGTATCCGCCAGTTAACTCTCACCATCTATTCAATCTAGCGTATACTCGTACCCATATATTTGAAGAAATTTGGTGAAAATGTTGTAACAAGTTTTTAAATGCATACCTGTCCAAAGGCGTCCTTGGCAAGAGGTAGAGGATTATTATCAATATCAATATTTGATGCTTCTTTGACATTAACAGTAATATCATTTCCCCCTTTATTCAGGACTATAACAAATGAGCCAATTGAAGCTGCATGGAGAAAAAAAATTCTTTTAGATTCATAATGGCTTATATCACACATACGCTACATAATCTGTACCACGATTCCCCTCCCCAGTCATATATCTTCAGCTACAGCAACAAAAACAAAGTTTGATAATAATCTGTGTATTATTGTCAACTTATGTACCAAGCTTTGCATTCATCATCTGTTACAGCCTGTTCGCTGCGCTGTTCTGCGGCTGTTTACTGTAGCTGCTGCTGGTAAATAGAAGGGAACTGCGAACAGTGTAGCGGCTGATGCAGCCAGTTACATTTTACGAGCTGTTGGTTTTAGGAGTCAAAAACTGCCATGTACAGTAAACTTTGCATCTGGCCACTAACATTTATTATAGCCTGATGTTTTTTAGCTGTAATTCCAGTAGGCATAATAACTAAAAAGGTACATTCCTTATTGTCATTGTGCCATATGTTTCTGTAGTTGTTTATGATCCCGAAGCCCCAATAATATGTGCAACAGACCAAAGTACTAAAAATGCAGTTTATTCCTCTAAACAAAAGACTTAACATGAATCCCACAGCTTTTATTTCCTTAACATAATCCGATTGCTTACCCTTGGAACAAATTTAACCCTAGTTAAAAGGTAGGTACAGCAGAGCCTGTATGGGCAACTTCAAGCTAACATTCTTTTAGTTTTCCCTCAGACCACACCAATACAGAAATTGTATAGCACCGAAAATTTCAGAAAGCAATGTCTTAATGCATTCTAATACTGAATTTCAAAAGAATTTGAGGTATTACCATTATTAGAAACCTGAAGACAAGCGGAAAATTCCTCTCCGATAGAGCACTTGTGTAAGGCATCACACTTCTCCATCACCTCCTTCATTTTTTCTGCAGCGTCAACCTTCGCCTGATTTCCCGTCTCCTCTCGATCTGTACCGTCACCTCCACCATTCGGTCCCGAATTTCCAGGTGGTGGAGGAGGACTCTCCTTCGGCACATCTGGCTCCTTCACCGGTGGTGGTGGAGGACTCTCCTTCGGCGCATCCTTCACCTTCACCGGTGGTGGTGGAGGACTTTCCTTCGGCACATCCTTCACATTCACCGGTGGTGGTGGAGGACTCTCCTTCGGCGCATCCTTCACCTTCACCAGTGGTGGTGGAGGACTCTCCTTCGGCGCATCCTTCACCTTCACCGGGGGTGGTGGTGGCGGTGGCGATTTTACAGAGACTTGACCATCGCCACCGCCCTGCCCCTGGTTCTCTGAATCACCTGTCGAAGATAGCTTCGAATCCTTCGGTTTGTCACTCTTTGATGATCCACCTGCGGCAACGGTGGGTGGTGGAGCGCCCTGGAGAAACCCAGACAGGCAACTGAACCAAAATTCTCTTCGCTTATTCTCGCAATAGCACTAACCCAATCATGCTAGCTTGAGATAGGGAATTTACCTCGCTGGAGCTGGCCTCGCCTTCCAGAACCCTGGACGAGGCAGGGCTAGGGAGCAGGGCCGAAGCGAGGAGCAGCACGACTACCGCAGCGACTCCGCAAGCGCCCATCGAGCTCGGGCCCAAGCTGGGAGCGGGATGCGTTACCGCGCTAGCCGATCAGTCGTCGACTCCAGCAGCGCTGCGGGGGCGGGGATCGCATCAGCTGCGGCGCGACGGCGGCTTCGGCGAGAGATCCGGCGCCCCGGGGAGAGTGGGATCTGGCGGGGGAACCGAGCCTGACCGACGCGTTTTCTGCAGCACCGGATCGAGAGTTCCAATTGGTCCTATCGATGCAGGCGGGGAGGAAGAATTGGGAAGGTGACAATAGGAAGATTTGGATGGAAGAGGCTTCGCGGCTGCCGGCTGCGCTGGGCGCCGCGCAAAGTGGTGTTCGTAGCGGTCAGACTTTGGTTTGGGGAAATTTTGGTCAAAACAGACGAGTTGTTTGGACTTTGGCCAAACCTCGTTGAATTTTAACCATCCAGTCATGCATGTTGTAATTGCAGTGGACTTGCAGCTATCCAGTCAGAGAGAAGGCGAGGCGTTATCCACATGAATCTGCAAGGCAAAATTAGACGGCATATACAACAGCACGTGGTACAAGCAAAGTATTGCTCAATTCAAAATAAAAAAAAAGTATTGCTACTTCAGGAATGAACACAGCTTAACAAATGGATTAGTTTGCTTGCAGCTGCGGTTCGCACTATATAGCTATACATTACTTGCTATGTTGTGCAAAAGCGCATGGAATTTTCTTTGATAGGGAATAAGAGTGGCGGAGTGAATTATGGACTGTCTTTAAACTAGTCATATGGGGAGCATATCAGGGAATAAGTGTTGGAAATTTAAAAAATTTCAATCTAGACCGTTGGATCGTGCATCTATGGTCTAGATGCAACAGAAACATTACACATGGACGCCTGCAACTTTTGGTAAATATGCAGATTCCTTCTTCACTTTTCAGGAGTCTTGGACTTTATGACTTATAGGTGCACAATATCAACCATAGATGCATGATCCAACAGTCTAGATTGAAAATTTCCAGATTTCCAACGCTTGGTGTATTTGCACCTGATATGCTCCCAGTCATATGACCTGTTCCTGAATTACATACATGCCTTTGCTGAATTGACATCAAAATCACATCTTAATCAATTTCATTGCATCAGAGGCACTACGGCTGCAACCTTGCCCGAGCCAAACAAGTTCGCGCGGCAGTTCATCGATCCCTGCTATCTTCCAGCGCCAAGCGCATACAAACGTGTTGCCGCGGCACCGAAAGACCACACTACGCCATATCTCGGACTCAGTCTCCATCTCGTCAGGCACATGGTGGATCAATCGTGGAACTCGCATCAGTGGAGCAGCATTGCCACGAAAGGATCATCAGGCGGAGTTTTGTTTGCGCCAGCCCTGACGACGAGGGAGTTTTCATTGCGCGGTTCAGCCTCGACTAAAGCATAAGCTGAATGAAGCAAGCTCAAGCTCAAACAACATAATTCAACTCTAGCAAGAGTCTGTTACCCAGCCACTCCACTCGTCTTCGCTTGAATGATCGGAAGTCCTTTTTTTTATAAGACAATATAGTTGGAGATCCTTTAACTTCCTTGGGCTCTTGTGCATCAAACACGAGTGTATGTTATGTAACACCACAATCAGCAGGTTATAGTTGGATAAGATCATCAGAAGTTAAAGTAAAGTTACAACTTATCAAAGAACAAATTACAACTAGGCCATAGAACCAAGCTCTCGTGGGTGAAGTGGTTGGTGGAGCCAGGTGAACTCCCAGCCACTCCGGGTTCGAGCCTTGGCACCTACTCCCTCCGTTTTTAAATTGTTGTCGCCATTGACTTTTTTTGCTATCTTTGACCATTCGTCTTATTCAAAAAAGTTTTTAAAATATTATATATTTTGTGATGATTTGTTTTATCTTCAAAGTAATTTTGAATCTAACTTATAATTTTGCATATTCGAACAACTATTTTGAATAAGACGAACGGTCAAACGTAAATAAAAAAGTCAATGGCGACAACAATTTAAAAACGGAGGGAGTACTTAATAGAATGTCAAGGGAGGTCTCTCCCTTGGTCTAGTTCTTTTCTTTTTTTTTACAGCTAGTCCACAAATATCTCGCCCGTTGAAAATATTTGCCTTGTCTTGCTGAACTAAATTGATCACACCTCTCTTGGAGAACACTATATTAGCACGCCATATCACGGTACATCTATCAGATTGGGGCATATCAAGGAGAGTTATCCCGCGTATGGCGTTAGCAACCTAACTTGCACGGCATCAAAGTTAGAGTCCCGGCGGGTAGAAAACCAGTCCATAAGCGATAGGTAGTTATTTCAGTTAGGCTAGATGTACTGTGCAACCAGTCTATACCAGAGAAATAACTAAAATCGTCCACAAAACTAATGGACTATCCATAGACAATAAACAATAATTTTCTCTCCTCTTTCTCGCCCGTTCATAGAAGAAGAAATCTCAGTGATTTGAGAGAAAGGAGCTTTTTTTTAGTGGTTGACAGATCCATCACTATTTCTCACCATTGTGATCACTACCATAACAATAGGCTACTGACTCTAGGACTCACTCGTATTAACCACTTTGAAATAGACATTGCAGCTGCTCGGACAACTACAATAACAATGGGCTACTGACTCTAGGGCTCACTCATACTGACCACTTTGCAATAGACTTTGCGGCAATTCGCATTTTAGTAACTATTTCCCTTCAAGGTCCTTGCCCTTGCCCCTTGGTATCTTTAAAGCTCAGCTTCAAGCCTTCAACAAACAAACAATGCATGTCGTGATTATTTCCGTACAAGATATTAAAAAAATAAATTCTACCACACTTAGACCTGATCAGTTTCATTTCCATTCTCGGCATTGTCCTTTACACAATGCTCAATAATACCCCTATTAGAGTTTTCCTCGGAACCAGATTCGTCACCATTCAGACCACTAACAGTACTGACCCTAACGTTAAGAGAGAATAATCAAATATCATTAATCTGACCTTAAAAGATGTAATTAATCTGATGCAAGAGATTTCGTAACAAGGAAAAGAAGATATTGGTTTATTATTCAGACCATACCCATTAGACTTCTCTGACTTGTTACAAGGAGCACTACCATTCTTTTCAGCATTACCATCACTTCCGCAGCCAAACTCTTTCTCAAGCATGGTCAAAACTGTTGCTGCACGTCTCCGGAAATCGTCACAGTTAAAATACTTCACATTGATGTCAGGGTCCTCTTGACTCAGCAAGTCACAGAGGTACTTTGCCTCCTTTGCGATACCCTTCAAAACATAGTTTGTTATTAAAAAAAAGTATATAAATTATATTTCTGAACTCTTTCTTATATGGCAGCGTATCCTATGAGAACCAGGTTCGTGTGAGAACTATGAGAACTCTAATCTGTGTCACATAATCTTGATCTAATGGTGCGTTTGAATTCAGGTGGGAGGGGGGATTTATAAAATCACCGTCCACTTAATCATACTTTTGCAAATTCCCCCTCCCACCTCTCCCTATGCACCCCCTTGGATCAAGATCATGTAACCCAGATTAGAGTTCTCATAGTTCTCACACGAACTTGGTTCCCATATGATACGTTGCCTTCTTATATAGATACAAGTTACAAAAAAGTGGAAGTTTAGTCTAGTTGGGCAGGCACATACCACCGTGGCAGCGAGGGCTGCGTCATTTTGAGATTCAGTCCCTCCATTGAGCATAAGATTTAAGGCAGATTGCCGGATTTCATTGCTTAAGGTGATGATTTCACTGGGGTCATCCACAACCACAAGTTCCACTGACTTGCACATCAACTCAGCCTCTTTAATAACACACTGTAAACCATCATTTGCAATCAGTATGAAAAATAAGTTAGCTAACATCAGACCCAAAAAATATTATAGAATAGGAATAATGCACTTCGGTCTAGTTTGTAACAGGCATACCGCCAAGCCTGCAGTTGCAGCAGAAGATGCAACCTCTGACTGGATGATAAGCCTTGCATGCCTCTTGATTTGGCGGCACAGTCTGATGTCTTCAACAGTGATGTACTTCCAACAGCTCGTGAGAAACATGTTCTCTGTTTCGATGCACTAGAAACAAATTGATTGTCAGAGCAACTCCAGCAATAGCCCTCAAAAGAAGGCTCTCAAAAGGTATTTGACATCCACTCCAACAATGACTCTCAAATCTCAGCCCTCATCTTCAACCTGACAGGCGGGACCAATCTGCCATTGAGCCGCTCCTCAACCTTATCCTCTCGCCTTGACGGAGCGCGTCGTGGCGAGAGCGCAGGGCGGCGAAGTCGCGCTCGAGCTGCTTGGTCTTCCATCGGGCGCGGCGGTTCTGGAACCAGACGGCGACCTGGCGCGGCTGCAGGCCGAGGTCGCGGGCGATGCGGGACTTGCGGTCCGGGTCCAGCTTGTTGTTCGTCTCGAAGCACCGCTCCAGCACGCGCACCTGCTCCATCGCCAGACGCCGCTTCTTCTCGCCCAGCCCGCACGACGACGGCGCCGCTCGCCCGCCGGCAAGCTCGTCCTCATCCTCATCGACATCATCCATCTCTGCCTCGTCTTGCTCCATGTTTCGCTCCATCGGAAGCAATCTCCATCAGTCTCGGATCGGAAGCAAATCCAGTGACGAAACAGTCGTCGCAATCCGCAAAGCGAACAGTTTTCAATCTTGATACAGACATCGGTAGCTGATCAATCAATCGACCATGGCTGCTCTCCAAGCACAACGCCTCTTCTTGACGGCGTCTGCTTCGTCCCCATCACTCCCCACACGGCCGCGGCGGCGCACCGTCATTGCACCCTGCCCCGCGTCGCCTCCGCTGCAGCCGCGCGCCGCCGCCCGTGTTGGAGCTCGCGCGGCGTCCTGCAGGAGCGGATCGCCGCTGCCTCCCGCGGCCGGAGCTAGCGCCGCGCTTATTCCCGACGGAGGCCATCTGCTGCGCCTGCCACGGGCGACGCGGGTGTCGCCCTGCCACCGGCGACGCGGATGTTGCGGCGGAGGCGGCCACGGGCGAGCTCCACGGCGGGCTCCCCGCGCGCGGCGTGCAGCTCCAATCGACGGAGTGCAGCTCGAATCGACGAATCAAGGCTCGAATCGATGGAGGACGGGGGCGAATCGAGGGAGGACAGGCTCGAATCGACAGAGGACGAGCTCGAATTGACGACGTGCAGCACCCCCGGCGAGCTTGCCGACGCGAGGATGAGGAAGGCTGCGGCTTCCGGAGCGTGGCGGCTGTCGAAGCGCGGCGGCGGCGGGCAGCGAGGGCGGGGAGGCGTGTCCGGGCCGCCGCCGCCTGCCGCGGGCAGCGAGGGGGTCGGGCGCGGGCGGCCCAGCGCGTCGACGGCGCAGGTGAGATGGCGGCGGTGGCGTGCGGGAGGAGGAGGGAGAAGAGAGAAAAAGAAAAAAGAAGAGGAAAAAAAAGAAAATAAAAAAAACTGGTGGGACCCACGGATGAGAGGGGATATTGGAGGACCCTGAGAATGGGTGCCAGGAGATGGAGTTTGAGAGGGCATGCAAAATGAGGGCCCAAATAGGATCCCTGCTGGAGTTGTTTTTTTGACTCAGGACCCTAAATAATAGAGTAGGGGTTTGAATAGGGTCTTTGCTGGTGTTGCTCTTAGCAACAGAGAGGAACTTAATTAGCGACTGAATCTGTGAAACATGAGTAGGGAAGGCAACGGCTATGTTTTGCAGAGTCGTTACCTGGTTGGCTGCAGCTTGGAGGAAATTTTCAGCAGCAACGCCTTTTCCAATCAGCAGCCCATCGTTTTGGCAATTACAAAGATTGGCAATTTGTTGCTCATTTTTTTGAAAATAGGTCTCAAGGTAATCCTTGAAGTCGGACCACTTGACAGAGCCATCATTGTAGGGCACCAACCTATCCCAACCCCATCCTTTCTCAAGGAGATCTTAAACATGTGTGCAGTGAAAAAATTAATCAGATACAATAACGACCAAATACTGTGCAGAAGAAAAAAGAACTTCAAAAGTTCACTGTAAAACTGAAAAATCATGTGTAGGAGAGAAACTACAGCGTTGGCAGTCGACAACAACATGAGAAAGCAAACAGAGTATGCAGCAGATCTCTGCTTGGATGGATTCACTCCATCTCAGATCAAAAATAAATAAATAAACTTGAAGCATCGGACGCACCTATCAGGCTAACACCGAGCCCAAAAAAACCTAAACCTTAACCTCAACGGCTCATCGAAGTAGCGCCGTCGCCGGCGCAGAAGGCCTTCCTCGCAAGATGGCACACATCGGACGCACCCAAATACGGATAACGAAAGGGGACGAACGAAGAACTCGATGGGCGTACCACGGTACAGGATCAAAGACACTGGCGGTCGACAGGTCGTCACATCACCGTCGGCCTCTATCGCAGCTTCAACCCACCCCTTCGAAATGAATTCACACCAGTCGATCGACATGGCTCGAAGGATCGGGGCTGTACATGTAAAAGGCCGCTCAGCGTACGTATCTTCGTCTCTGCTCTTATTTTTCCCTATGGTTTGGTTCGACTCCTACGAACCCTAGGGTTTCCTGGACGGGATGGTATGGGAAGTATGAGGGGAGGGAAAACCGAGCCTCGATCTGGACGGACGCGCCGTTTCGGAGAACGGAGATCGAGGGTTCCTGTTATTTGGTTCGATGGATGCAAGCGGGGGATGGGGAAATGGGAAGTGGACAAGAGCAAAGATTTGGAAGAGGCTTTCGCATGGAAATGTTGTGTCTATTTAAATCGTTTACCAAATTGCTACAAACAACTGATGTGGCAGCGCGTGATTGATTGATAAAATCTCTGCTCCTTGATTTAAGAAACAACTGACCTATCATTGATTGTCACATCACCAAGCGCGTAGAATTTGCGTAAAACTTTTAAATAGATGTAGCATTGCTAGCTTTCGCAGGTCCCGGCTGCGCGGCGCGCAAAGTGGTGTTCGTCCTGCGGGTCAGACTCGAGGCGTTCATCGTGGTTTGGTCTCGGTTTGGGGAAATTTTTCGTCAAAACAGACGAGTTGTTTGGACTCTGGCCGTAATTTGTTTTGAACGTTATCTATACGGAAGTTATCGTCAAAACAGACGAGTTGTTTGGACTCGGGGATTGCAGTGGAACTGCTGCTATCAACGTAGAGACAAAGGCGAGGAGTTCTCCCACAAGAATTTGCAAAACAGAGTGTTGCATAGTGCTCCATACAAATGCAGGTGGTGCAAGCAAAGTATTGCTACTTCAGGAATGTAAAGGGCTTAACAGATGGATTGGATTGCTTGCAGTTGCAGTCAGCAGCTTTACATTATGCTTTGCAAAAGCGCATGGAATTTTCTCTGTGAGGGAATAAGAGTGACAGGGCCGGAATCTCGTACAAAACTGTTACATGCAGGCACCCTTTAATAGGTAAGGCGCTTTGTTCCTTGCGTAAATGTCCAAGCAAACTGAATCATACTACTCTAATCTACATGGGATGTTCTGAAACTAGTCTTATGAGTAGTACTGTTTGAATGACCGACGTGCCTCTGACTCTCCAAGTCTCCATCTTTGTGTGCTGCGATGCCACAACCTTGCACACTTCGGTTTAAGTGAACCGTGCCAAACAAGATCGCGCGCCCCCGGCCGCAGTGCACCGATCCCTGCCGTCCTTCCCACGCCAAGCGGGCACAAACTTTGGTCCAAAAATAATGGCGTCGCCGCGGCACGCGAGGACCACACTGGCCGCTGCAAGCATGCCTAAATACCATCCCAGGTCACGTCGCTTCACCTCGGCGATCATCGTGGCACCGGCACCACAACCCAGTGTGTGTGAGACCCATTTGCAATGGAGGAAGGAACATCGTCAGGCGGAGCTGCTGCCGGCATCGGGCCCGACGACGGCGAGGCGGAGGCGGACGTGATGGCGCGGTTCAGCCTGGACGTGAGCGCCGGCTGCGGCGGGCGTGCTGTGCCGCACAGCACGCTGCTGGACGAGTACGAGCGGCTGGCGTTCGAGGCGCAGCTCAACCGCGCCATCGTCCTGCGCCGCTGCTACTCCGAGCCCAGCCCCGTCCGCTTCGCCCATGATCAGCCGCGCATAGCCGAGACCCCGACGCCGGCAGCGCTCTGTGGAGAGGCGGAGGCGCCGCGGCACGAGCGGGCCGGCGCCGGCGCCGGGAGGTTCTGGCGGGTGCACGAGGTCGTGGCCCGGTGGCTGCGGGCGCTGGAGCCGGTGCTCCGCTGGCTCAGGAGCGCGTGGGAGCGCCGGCGCCGGAGGACGGAGCAGGCCGCGGCGCGGCGTCCGCCGCCCACCGTGCCGCGGGTGCAGCTGGTGGATTACCTCCGTTGATAGCTGCATTTTTTTTAAGGTGCAGCTGGCGCTGATCGAAAAGTGTTCCATTCCGTCGTGTCACCGAAAGCTGTGATTGACGTTGATCGACTATCATCGCTGTACCTTTAGCAAGCTGTACTTGTGTGTGTGCACGGTTCCCGTTCCTTTGCTGAATTGACATCAAAATCACATTTTAATCAGTTTCATTTTCATCAGAGGCACTACGCGCTGCAACCTTGCACGCTCATGTTTACGTGAATCGTGTGCCCGAGCCAAACAAGTTCGCGCGGCAATTCACCGATCCCTGCTATCTTCCCGCGCCAAGCGCACACAAACGTGTTCCGCGGCACCGGAAGATCACGCTGCGTTATATCTCGGAATCAGGTCTCCATCTCGTCAGGCACATGGTGCATCAATCGTGGCACTAGCATCAGTGGAGCAGCATGGCCATTGTAGAGATTTTGGGGAAAATATCACAGGCTCTAGATGCTTCATTCCATAGAGCAAGAGTACATATATATAGTCTTGTTACATGGGCTATTGGACCCTTCCTATCACATACACAGCCCAACACTCCCCCTCAAGATGGATGATAGATATCTATCATTCTCATCTTGCTACATGCCATGTTACACTCTTTTACTCCTAAATCCTTTGTTAAACAATCGGCTATCTGACCTCCGGAGTTTATATGACTTAACTCTAGTGTGCCATCATCTAATTTCTCCTTGATGAAGAAACGATCGATCTCAACATGCTTCGTTCGATCGTGTTGGACTGGATTATTAGCTATATTAATAGCTGATTTGTTGTCGCACCAAAGCTTCAAAGGGCCTTTTCTTAGAACATTTAGTTCTGATAAGAGACTCCTTAACCATAACATCTCACACAACCCCAATGACATAGCTCTATACTCCGCTTCAGCAGTTGAACGAGACACAACTGATTGTTTCTTGCTTCTCCATGAAACCAAGTTTCCTCCAACAAATACACAATAGCCTGAAGTTGATCTTCTATCATCAAGACAACTGGCCCAGTCAGCATCACAATAGCCCTCCACCTTAAGATGACCATGGCTCCTGAAAATGATTCCCTTTCCGGGACTACTCTTCAAGTACCGCAATATGCGATAAACAGCATCTAGGTGTCCACTTCTAGGATCGTGCATATATCGGCTCACCACACTCACTGCATAAGTAATATCAGGCCTTGTGTGACACAAATAAATGAGCCGACCAACAAGCCTTTGATACCTCTCTTTATTGACAGGATCACCAGATTCAGCACATAACTTGTGATTTGGATCAATAGGTGTTAACACAGGACGACATCCAAGCATACCAGTTTCATTGAGTAAATCGAGAACGTACTTCCTCTGTGAGAGAACAATACCTTTGGAGAACGCGCAACTTCAATACCAAGAAAATATCTGAGCTGACCAAGATCCTTGACCTCAAATTGTTTACTTAAGTTCTCCTTTAGATGTCCAATTTCTGCTTCATGATATCATCCACATAAACAGCCAAAACAGTAATCCGACGTCCAAAATGTCGATAGAATACTGTATGATCTCCGTTGCATTGTTTATAACCCATATCACAAACGGCTTTTCTAAATCTGTCAAACCATGCCCGGGGAGATTGTTTAAGACCATACAAAGATTTCCTCAATCGACAGACCTTTCCAGATATGTCAGGTCTAGAAACACCAGGTGGAATCTCCATATACACCTCTTCTTGAAGGTCGCCATGCAAGAAAGCATTCTTGACATCCAATTGATGCAATGGCCAGCCGAAGTTTGCCGCACAAGAAATCAATGTTCTTACTGTACTCATCTTTGCCACTGGTGCAAATGTCTCATCATAATCAATACCATATGTTTGACTATATCCTCTCGCAACAAGTCTAGCTTTGTACCTTTCACCCTTCCCTTCTGGATTCTGCTTCACTGTGAACACCCATTTACAGCTAACAGCTTTCTTTCCTGCCGGTAGTTTCACAATATCCCAAGTTTTATTTTTTTCAAGAGCCCTGAGCTCCTCCAACATTGCCTCTCTCCATTTAGGATCATCTTTCGCTTCTTTCCAGTCTTTAGGAATAGTAACATTTTGCAGTGATGCAATAAATGCTCTATATGCAGGAGATAAAGATGCGTAAGAGACGTAATTGCTAATGTCATTCTCAAATCCATACCTCGGTGGAGGAACTCCAGCTTTGGATCGTGCATCCTTTCGTAGTGCAATGGGCATATCAACCGGAGAGGAGCCATTAACCTCAATCTCAGATGTTGATGATACATCAATACTTTCTGGGTCATTATTAGGCACTAAAGATTGAGAGCTTTGTTCCATGGTTGATGCTGGAACCATCTCAGATCTAAACTTTTTCCTTGTATACACTTGCGATACATTTTTATGTTGCCATCTCTCACATGACGATTGATCTTCATGAGAAGATGTTGCACCAGTCACCTCTTCCACTCTCTTTGATTGAGGAATCGAACCACCAATAATTGCTTCCATTTTTCTCGGTTGGTGATCACTTGACTCATTCCTCATGTCACCATTCTCCCCCTCTCGACCAACATCATCCATCATAGGAGAGTCAAGGTCAGAAAACAAAGAGCTCAAATCTGTTTTTTCTCCATAGAAAGGCTCAGACTCTCTAAATGTAACATCCATACTTACGAAAATACGTCGTTCAGAAGGACTCCAACATTTATACCCCTTTTGCCCATTACTATAGCCGATAAAGATGCACTTGATGGCCTGAGGATCCAGTTTTCCCACTGAAGGTCTATGATCTCTAACAAAACAAGTACATCCGAACACCTTTGGAGGAACCTTAAACTCATTCTTTCCATACAACATTTCGTATGAAGTATTCATCCCAAGCACTCTTGAAGGCATGCGATTAATGAGATAAGTAGCAGTCATAACTGCCTCACTCCACAAGAATTTTGGCACATTCATGGTGTACATAAGTGATCGGGCTACCTCCAATAGATGTCGATTTTTCCTCTCAGCCACACCATTTTGTGGAGGTGTATCAGGACAAGAGGTTTGATGAAGTATTCCTTCAGCTGAAAGAAAACTGCTGAATTCATTGTTCACATACTCTGTCCCATTATCAGTTCTGATAATTTTAACTTGTGTGTTGAACTGATTCTTCACACATGCATAGAAATCCTTGAAACATTTAAGCACCTCATTTTTATGTCTCATAAGATATATCCATGTCATACGGGAGTAGCAATCTATAAATGTGACAAAATACTTCATTCCACTCACCGAGATAACAGGGGATGTCCACACATCAGAGTGGACTAATATAAAAGGCGATGTGCTTCGGAGTCCTCTACTCACATATGATGACCTGGTATGCTTTCCAAACTCACATGCATCACATACCAACTTGTTCTTGTCAACCTTGCTCATAATCTCAGGAAATACTTTACTCATAGTGTCAAAAGACATATGGCCCAACCGACAATGTTGAAGTATTACTTTAACCTCCTCTTCACTTGTGGTAGCTGCCAAAGCGGCACACGGAAAATTGTTTGATCGTCTATCTAAAAACCATAGTCCATTACGTCTTATGCCACTCCCAAGCATCCTTCCTGTTCTCCTGTCCTCAATTAAACAATTTTCTCGATCTAGAGTAACACGACAATCCATATGATCCACCAAAGAGCTTAAAGATACTAGATTAACAGGAAAGGAGGGAACATGTAAAACCGATGATAATGTAATTGATGGAGTGCATCGAACTGTTCCCACACCTTTGATAGGTTGAGCAGTTCCATCTGCAGTCTGAATAGTTTCTTTATGTGTGGGAGGGAAATGTTTATATGATGTGAATTCACTTTGTGCGCCCGTGACATGTCGAGATGCACCAGAATCTAGTATCCAATTTGCATGAAATATATCAATGTTAGGACGAGCAAAGTTGACAAGATTACCGAGTATTGTAGATGTCTCCTTCCTTGGGAAATTGTTTTGTTCCTCCATCTCTTTCGGTGTTGACATTAGTTCTGAACATTTCGCAAGAAATGTTTGAGCCAATGCCTCAAGCTCTTTAGCTGTGAGGGTTTCGGCCACCTTCTCGAGCACATGCTCAATTCTTCTGTCTGTCATGTTTGCTTGATAAATTTGAACTACAGCAATCGCTGATACCGAGCTCCTCAAACTGAAATCAGCAGTACAGAACAATTTTCTTCCTCTGTTTTCCTGGTGAACAACCCTTCTTGCCGTTCACGCAGCACCCTCTTTCCCGAGGTTTAATAGCAATTTGCAATCTTTTCTTTCTTCTGTTCTTACAACACGGCAAGTACAGATAGCTCCCTCCTTTTTCTTTTCTTTTTTTGTTCCAAATCCAACACACGCACCTTTATCTGGTTGCTTCCTCCAGTCACACGTGAGTACAACAAGCAAGCAAGCAAGCAGCTCACCGCAGCAGGCAAGCAGGTCGCTTCACCCAGGCACACAACCTTGCCGAATCCTCTTCTCTCTCCTTATCTGCTCCCCCGCCAGTGGTCTCTGCTACCCGTGCACTGTAGCTGCACCACACAGCTCCTGCTTGAACTCCAGCACCCCAAGCCAATGCTCCAACGCCGCCACCTCAAGTTCTCCCCTCACCTGCGGCGACACCCCACAGCCACACTACCTCGTCTCCAACCCAGATGCCGGCCACAAATCTTCCCCAACCTGCTCGATTTGAGCTCCACCACGGCACTGCCTGCTCAATGTGCAGCCCCCAAATCGAGCACAGCTACAGAGCCCTTTCTCCTCTTACCAATTTTCCACCTTGCCGCCGGCTGCCTGTGTCTGGACGCCGATGATCTGCTACGGCATCGGCAGTCGCCGTTCCAGCTCTGATACCATGTAGAGATTTTGGGGAAAATATCACAGGCTCTAGATGCTTCATTCCATAGAGCAAGAGTACATATATATAGTCTTGTTACATGGGCTATTGGACCCTTCCTATCACATACACAGCCCAACAGCCATGAAGGGATCATCAGGCGAAGTTATGTTTGCGCCAGTCCTGACGACGTCGTGGAGGTTGTCATTGCGCCGTTCAGCCTCGACTAAAGCATAAGCTGATGAAACAAGCTCAAGCTCAAACTGCATAATTCAACTCTAGCAAGAGTGTGTTACCCAGCCACTCCACTCATCTTCTCTTGAATGATCGGAATCTGTATTTTCTAAGACAATATAGTCAAAGCTCCTTTAACTATAACTCTTAGTGCCTCAAACAAGAGCGTATGTTATGTAACACCTCCATAATCAGCAGGTTATAGTTATATAGATCATCAGAATTTAAAGGATTTTACAACTTATCAGATAACAAAATACAACTAGGCCACAGATTTCTCGCCAGTTGCTTTTGTCTTGCTGAATTAAATTGATCACACCCCTCTTGAGAACACTATATTAGCAAACCATGTCACAAACTTATCAGATTAAGGCATATCAAGGAGAGTTATCCCGCGTACGGCGTTAGCGACCTAACCTGCATAGCGTCAAAGTTAGCATCCCAGCAACCACAAATGTGGTAGAAATCAGTCCATAAGTGATAAATAATTATTTTAACTATAGTCTACATGCAACCAGTCTATACCAAAAAAGAAATACACTATGAATTGTTCATAGATAATAAATAATAACTTTCTCTCCTCTCTCTGTCTCTTTCACCAGTTCAGAGAAGAGAAAATCACTGTGATTGGTAGATGTGAGTTTCTTTTATAGTGGTTGTCAGACCCACCACTATTTCTCACCATTGTGACAACTACCATAACAATAGACTACTTACCTTAGGGCCCACTCATATTGACCACTCCGCAATAGACATTGCGGCTGCTCGAACAACTACCATAACAATAGACTACTGACTCTAGTGCCCACTCGTATGGACCACTTTGCAATAGACTCCGCGGGGTTCTTATCAGCATCTATATATACTATATAGACGCAACCCACTAACAGGCACTTATTGCTATAAAGCTGAAACCTCATGCTTCCATGTCATCTAACAAATGTGGCACGTTGGATCGTGCTCTACATTGCATCCTAACCAATGCACCTCAACCCTTCATTTGCTTCTCTCCAGATTTTCCATCAAATTTCTCTTTCCATCCTCTTTATTACCTTGCTGCTAAATGCTTTTCCAATCCCTCCTCTCCCTCATCAGTTTCTTTGATTTACCCCTCACGTTACCAGTACTTATTTTTCCTCCACTAATCTCAATCAATTCTGAGCAACAACTAATTGCATTTACTCATCTTCATGAGCTGTAGTAACCAGCAAGCGTTTCGAGTTTGATGGTACTCAAATGGATCGGCCTCCGGAAGAGTCGCTACTCACTGATGGCAGTTAATTGCCTAATGTCAATCAAACGATCATCTGTTGTCCTTCACCCTGCTATAATGGACTGCCATTACAATCGTTGTGGCACTGGAGAAGCTAGCCTCCGTTGAGCCTTCAAGGTCACCATATCCTGTACAATCTTTTCGACCCGCTCGGTCAAATTCGAGAATGTCCTGCAGCAACTCAACCAGACGCCACTGTGCCGTAATGGTCTCCATCCCTTCACTCAAAATTATTAATCCACTATATCTGTATGTTTGCAGGCTTCCTCAAAGGCCTCCCACAAGATTGCAAGGTTGAGATGGATAGAATCGTTTTGATATGAAAATAAACAAAGCTAGATGTCTCCACACCTTCACTTCAGATCTCTTCACATATCTAAAGATGTCAGATAACAGGCCAATGTCGTTTATTTTTTCTGCCCACTTTGTTGAATCCTCTAAGAATCAGTTCCACTTTTTACCCCACGGGAGCCAGGCCAAGTAGTATGTCCTCTCTCCCACGTTCATCGAACACCCCATTACCTAGCAGGTTTTAGATAGAGTTGCAACTATTTTTTTTAGTCTTTCCACATTTTGATTATTTTGTATGTTCTTTGTCATTATGTATTTATGTACATCTTTGAGACATTTTACCTTTTAACAAACAATGTCTATGTGCAGGATATTTGGTTGCCTATCAAATGTTTTGAGTAATTTACCTAATAATGATCATGTAGACAATAATACAACGTTTGTATTTGTGTTTCCTTCCATTTATTATTCCACGTGTGAATACATGAAAAATATTCACGCGTATGATTCATGAAGAGCAAATGACTATAACATGTTAACTTTATGTATATAGCCACTGTTTCATTTCCTGAATCCCATGTGTAGTAAAACATTTTTTATCAGTCACTTCAGACATTTTGCATGTACGCCAAGATGTTATTAAGTGATTGAATTTTGAAATATATTCTCAGTCATAATTGGCTCACATCCTAATTTACTAATATATATTTTTCAACTATATACCCTCTTTTAGTGCCCAATTTTGAAGCACCCGAAGCAACGCGCGGGGTATTACCTAGTTACCATCACTTCCGCAACCAAACTCTTTCTCAAGCATGGCCAAAACTGTTGATGTATGTTTCCGGATGTCGAAGTTAAAATAGTACTTCACATACATGTCAGAGTCCTCTTGACTCAGCAAGTCACAGAGGTACTTAGCCTCCTTTGCGATACCCTTCAAAACATAGTTTGGCATAATAAAAAAAAGTGTATAAATTATACTTCTGAACTCTTTCTTATATAGACAAAAGTTACAAAAAGTTGCATTTTAGTCAAGTTGGGACAGGCACATACCACCATGGCAGCGAGGGCTGCAACATTTTGAGATTCAGTCCCTCCATTAAGCATAAGATTTAAGGCAGACCGCCGGATTTCATTGCTTAAGGTGATGGTTTCACTGGGCTCACACTCAAGTTCCACTGACTTGCACATCAACTCAGCCTCTTTAATCACACACTGAAAACCATCATTTGCAACCCGTATGAAAAATAAGTTAGCTAACATCAGACAAAAAAAATCTAGAATTGGAATAATGCAGTTCGGTTTAGTTTGTAACAGGCATACCGCCAAGCCTGCAGTTGCAACAGAAGATACAACCTCTGACTGGATGATAAGCCTTGCATGCTTCTTTATTTGGCCGCACAGTCTGATATCTTCCACAGTGAGGTACTTATAGCAGCTCGTGAGAAACACGTTCTCTGTTTCGATACACTAGAAAAAAAAATTGATTGTTAGCAACAGAGAGGAACTTAATTAGCGACTGAATCTCTGAAACAAGAGTAGGGAAGGCAACAGTTATGTTTTGCAGAGTCGTTACCTGGTTGGCTGCAGCTTGGAGGAAATTTTCAGCAGCAACGCCTTGTCCAATCAGCAGCCCATTGTTCTTGCAGTTACACAGATTGGCAATTTGATGCTCATTTTTTTGGAAATAGGTCTCGAGGTAATCCTTGTACTCGAACCACTTGACAGAGTCATCATCGTAGGGCACCAACCTGTCCCAACCCCATCCTTTCTCAAGGAGGTCTTAAACATGGGTGCAGCAACAAATTTAATCAGATCCAATAACGACCAAATACTGGGGCAGTAGAAAAAAGAACCTCAAAAGTACACTGTATAACTGAAAAATCATATGTAGGAGGGAAACTAGAGCGTTGGCAGTCGACAACATGAGCAAGCAGAGGATGCATGCAGCATATCTCTGTTTGGATGGATTCAATCCATCACAGGAAGCATCGGACGCACCTAACAGGCTAACACCGAGCCCAAGAAATGGCAGTCGACAACATGAGCAAGCAGAGGATGCATGCAGCATATCTCTGTTTGGATGGATTCAATCCATCACAGGAAGCATCGGACGCACCTAACAGGCTAACACCGAGCCCAAGAAACCTAAACTTAACCTCAACGGCTCATAGAAATAGCGCCGTCGCCGGAGCAGGAGGCCTCGCAAGATGACACATATTGGACGCACCCAAATAAGGACAACGAAAGAGAATCAAGGAGATTCGTACCACGGTACAGTATCAAATACGCTGGCGGCTGGTGGCGACCAGCGCCGTCGTCTGCCTCCATCGCAGTTTCAGTCCACCCCGCTGACATTAATCTACGCCAGTCGTCATGGCGGACCGAAGGATCGGGGCTGTACATGTAAAAGGTCCGCTCAGTGTACGTCTCTTCGTCGTTGCTCTCATCTGCCCTAAGGTTGGGTTCGGCTCCTATGAACCCCATTCTAGGGTTCCTGGATGGATGGTTGTGGCCCGGGAGGGGAAACCAAGCCTGATCGATGCGTTTTCTGCCACTTCGTATCGAGGGTTCCTATTTGATTTCGATCGATGCAGCCGGGGAGGAGGAATTCAGAACTGGACTGGAGCAAGATTTGGGGGCTTTCGCGGCTGCCGGCTGCGCTGCGCGCAATGTGGCGTCCCTCCTGCGGGTCAGAGTCGAGGCGTAGGCGTTCCTCGGGGTTTATTTGCTCCCAGTTTGGGGAAATTTTGGTCAAAACAGACGAGTGGTTTGGGCTTTGGCCAACGCGTCGCCAACTTTGTTTTGAACTTACACTTTTTTTTTTCGTTTTTGCGAAACGAACTTAATCACCCAGTCAGGGCGTTATTGCAGTGGAATTGCTGCTATCGGCACAGAGACAAAGGCGAGGTGTTCCCCACATGAATCTGCAAAACAGAGTGTTTCGTATACAAATAGCAGGTAGTACGTACAAGCAAAGTATTAGCTACTTCAGGAATGTAAAGGGCTTAACAAAGGGATTAGATTGCTTGCAGTTGCAGTCAGCAGCTTTACATTATTCTTTTGCAAAAGCGCATAGAATTTTCTCTGCGAGGGAATAAGAGTGGCAGAGCCGGCATCTCGTACAAAACTGTTACATGCAGGCACCCTTGAGGTAGGGTTAGGGCGCTTTGTTCCTTGCGTAAATGTCCAAGCAAACTGAATCATACTACTCTACATGGGATGTTCTGAAACTAGTCTTATGAATAGTACTGTTTGAATGACAGACGTGCCTCTGAACCCTCCCAAGTCTCCATCTTTCTGCGCTGCGATGGCACAACCTTTGCACACTTTGGTTTACGTGAACCTTTTTTTTTCAAGAATACGCAGGAGAGCTGCGTATCTTTCTATTAAGAAGGAGAAACAGGATTACATAGTTAGTTTCGTTACGTTGTGCCACGCCCTTGGCGTGGGCACGTCTGGTGGTTAGGCTCGCTCTAGGCGGCGCGCGAAATACAACCCTCTTTTGTTAAGCTAGGCGTTATCTAATCTAATGTTGTGCTTGCAACCTAGCTAGGTTCTTGGCTCCTGCCGCGATCCAGGTATCGATCTCTTGCTTGATGGCGTTCGACGTCTGCTATACGGTGGCCACCTTGTCGCTGAATACTCTAGCATTTCTTTCCTTCCATATCATCCACGCCGTCAACATTGCTAGGGTGTCAATTCCTTTTGCCATCTTGGCAGGCCTCCCCTTGCGTTGCCGGTACCACCAGTCTACCCAAGCTTCCTCGTTCTCGAATGAGCACCGAAGGCCAAGCGACGTCCATGTTTCCCACCATACCTCCTTGGCGTAGCTGCACTGTAACAAGAGGTGATCAGATGTTTCTGGCTCTTGATCACACAATGCACAAACGTCGGAGTCTTGTAGTCCATGGCGCTTGCGTCTTTCCGATGTCCATAGTCGCTTCTGCAGTGCCAGCCATGAAAAGAGTCTCACTTTCCCGGGGCACCACGTGTTCCAGATAAGCTCGGCACCATGCATTGAGATCGCACCATGGAACGTGATCTCGTACGCAGCCTTGGATGACAACTTCCCGTCCGGCGTCCACCTCCACAGGATCCTGTCTTCTTGGTCAGGCTGCAGCTGGAAATCCCTAAGTCGGATCCACAGCTTAATGTACTGTACTAGTGCCGGTACCGTGACTCCTCCCGTGATGTCACGTACCCAGGCTCTGTTCTGCAGTCCTTCATGAACCGTACGGGTGGAAGCCGTGGTACGTGAACCGTGCCAAACAAGATCGTAGCGCCCCCGTAGTGCAGCACCGATCCCTGCCGTCCTTCCCACGCCAAGCGCGCACAAACTTTGGTCCAAAAAAATGGCGTAGCCGCGGAACGCGAGGACCACACTGGCCCGCCACGACGATGCCTAAATACCACACGCCGCGCCATCTCGATCAGGTCTCCATCTCGTCACACACCCTGGCCGATCGATCATCGTGGCATATTGGCATCATCAGTGAATTAAGCAGCATTGTTGTTCTCCTCGCAAAAAAAAAAAAAAAAGCAGCATTGTTGTTGCTATGGAGGAGGGATCATCATCGGGCGGAGCCACTGCCGGCATCGGGCCCGACGACGCCGAGGCCGAGGCAGACGTGATGGCGCGGTTCAGCCCGGACGTGAGCGCCGGCTGCGGCGGGCGGCACAGCACGCTGCTGGACGAGTACGAGCGGCTGGCGTTCGAGGCGCAGCTCAACCGCGCCATCGTCCTGCGCCGCTGCTACTCCGAGCCCAGCCCCGTCCGCTTCGCCCATGATCAGCCGCCCCCAGCCGGCGGTGCCCCGGCGCCGGCAGCGCTCTGTGGAGAGGCGGAGGCGCCGCGGCACGAGCGGTCCGCCGCCGGCGCCGGGAGGTTCTGGCGGCTGCACGAGCCCGTGGCACGGTGGCTGCGGGCGCTGGAGCCGGTGCTCCGCTGGCTCAGGAGCGCGTGGGAGCGCCGGCGGAAAACGGAGCAGGCCTCGGCGGCGGTGCCGCCGCGAGTGCAGCTGGTGGACTACCTCCGTTGATCGCCGCGTCTTTTTTGAAGGTACTGTTCGAAAAGCGTTCCGTTCCGTCGTGCCACCGAAAGTTGTGATTGACGTTGATCGACTATCATCGCTGTATCATTAGCAGACTGTACTTGTGTATGTGCACGGTTCCCGTTCCCTTCGTGAGGATCTGATTCGTGGATGTCCGATCAGCCGGACATGTGAGCGTTGGGGCGTTTTCCAAACATGTTAATCGAGTGTGGTGTGGATACAGAACACGTCTCACAACATTGTGCTATGTATCATCTTCTGCTTCGTTGTGGATAATCAGAACCTTCAAACTGAACCAATGTAACACAACACTCATGTGATTCAGTGCTAATTCAACGTTGGAGGTGCGTGGCTGCGTGTAACTTTGGGCCTATGCGCATCATAACGAGTGCACTGCACCTGCACGCATGTGTCATCTTGCAATTGAAAAAAAAATGCAGATATTATCATCGAAAAAGAAGTCCAAAAAAAAGAGAGGCGAGACTATGCCCTCAATGCACTCACAAGTTTATTTGTCTTATTAGATATGGTGTGCAAATCGTACGTAATATCAACTCTCCGGTGATATTTTTACTCTGGCAATCAGGCCGTAGCCCTTTCTACCAGCAAAAGAGCTGGGATGAAAGTGACCCAGAACTCGCTCAACTGTTGCCGCCCATCGATGTCGCTGCACGCTTCAGCAGCCAACTCCTCATCACCAGAGCTCGGCAGGGGCCGGTGTACCAACACGGCGACACGCGTGTGGCGTGAGCACCCGGTGACGACGACGGAGCACGCTCCGTGAGCTAGCCGTGTCCATCAGCGGGGTCGGCGCGACAGAGTAATCCCGGCGGTTGCGGCAACGCCATCGGCGTCGCTTCCGGATTAAGGCATGCCGTTATCGCGCGGGTGATTTCGCACTTGGTGTGGTCCGGGCCAGACCAGCCCATATACAAGCAACCAAACACGCCCTTGGTCGTTGTTGAGTCGCAGACCAGCGCACGGCCAGTTTCCTGACGGATGCGGCAGCCGGAGACCCGCAATTAGCCTCCGGCGACCGGCGGCCGGAGAATGCGATCGCGCGCTCGGGCAGCCGGGAACGTGCAGGAAAACTCTACAAAACCTGACGAGCCATAAGCCGTATGCCTGCAACAATTTTTCGTTCGGCGCCGTGGAAGTGAGAAACTGATCGGCAAGCGACGGCGACATGGTGCGGCGATAGCTAGAGACTGGAGGCCAGTAGGATTTCGTCACTCTAGCATTACTCGGCCAGTAGTGGCAAGTAGCGACACCTGACAACTGACAGGCAAGTGGGCCAACGATCGCCGGATAATATCCGGATTCTGATGAGGCTACGGCGGAGATGATATTTTTTACACGCGAGCTTATCCACGGGCCAGAATATACTACCTTGCCTCTGCTTGTGTTCGTGCTGACGCTAGGCCGGCTTCGATCGATTGCCCCCCTCACGTGACGACCACGGTGATGGTGTCGCTCTCCGGCCGCCGGCTCAGGGCTTCGCCGCCGCCGCCGTCCATTACGGGGCGGCGACACGTCGGGCAGGAGCCGCGGGAGAGCAGCCAGGCGTCCACGCACCGGACGTGGAACCCGTGGCGGCACCGCGGCAGCACGCGCACCTTCTCGCCGTCCGCGAACTCGCCAAGGCAGATGGCACACACGTCTTCCTCCCCCTCGGCCGCCTCCTCGTCACCGCCGCCGTACACCTCCACGGGGATGCTCCTCAGCGCGCGCTTCTTGACGCCACCGGTGGCGCCGCGGCCTGACGACGGCGACGCGCCCTCGGCGTCGCCGCCGCCCCGGTGGCGCCCCCCGCACAGGAGCGCGCACCGCGCCAGCGAGTTGAGCCCGATGGCGAACAGCAGCGCGAGGAACAGCGCTGCCAGGATGATCACCATGTTCGCGTCGAAGCTCGCCTCGCCGCCCGGCGCCGCGCCTCCGCCGCCGTCGCCGATGCCGTTCACGAACCGCCCCGCCGCCGTCGGCGCAGGCGCCTCGGAGTCCCGTTGGCCCATGACCGCAGCTCCATCCGCGCGCACGCTTGCACCACCAAAACGACGAGACCCCATGATTTTTTCTTCAAGGAGCTGCTCGTGGCAGAGAGTATAGCAGCATATAAGATAGGGGGTCGATCACGGTGCACGTACGTTTCAGGGCTGGTGCGCGCGAGTGCGTGTACTTGTAAAGGACGGCCCTCGCGCCGAGTTGTTGAACGGATAGGGACACGACGGCCTTTTGGTTGCTTTGGCGGCAAAGCTACAAGCTAGCTATAGGAGCCAAGCCTGGGCTAGCTTTCCTTCCTTGCTTGCATGGGCAGCACAAACCAGAGACCCTGCTGGATTTGGACGATGGCGCCCTCGCCGCGCACCGAAGGACGACGCACGCACTCTCAGGGCGCTTCAGGCCTGGCGGCAAGAAACCGTCCGTCCGTCACGTCTCGTTTCGTTCGTGGCTGGTGTGCCGCGGTCGCTGGCTGGTGTGCACTTGCGATTCTGCCGCGGTCGTGCGTGGCATGCGGACGCCGTCCCGAGCTGCTCTTTGTGCAGTCCTGTGAGTGTTGTTTTCTCCTTTGCGATGAGGAATCATCTGAGTGCGGCCGATCTGATCCATCGCTTTTGCCTTTGGAGTGCTTTGGTGAGGGTTAGAGGTGACAAGTCATGAGTAGTGACAAAGCGATGCATGCAAGCGCGAAAAGGAGACGACAACACAGATCGCTCGCTCTACAGTTAACACGTTGTTTTGTCACAGTTTTATAAGGTGAAAGCGCACCTGATCCGATATAATATTTCAGGCCTTGTAGCGACAGCAGAGGGATATCAGCCGGAACAGAGTAAGGTTAGGTCGCCTTTCATCACCTGCTGCTAAAAGATACACTAAACAATTGCTACATGCCTGACCGCGACAGTGTATCAGCCTTCTAACCTACCGATACGCATCTGTGGCAACTAGCAAGGCTTGAACCTGATTGATGGCCGGAAAATGATGGCGGTTTGGCTGTTGATTCAGCAGCGTTGGACCTGAAGTCTAGCTTAGCTAGCACACGTGGTATCTCATAATTGCGATGGTGAACCAAGCATCGAGCATCAAAAATCAAACTAACAGCTATATCCTTCTTGTCATCAGTCATCGGAGAACTTGTCCTGAGCAGACAAGTCGTTGTGCAAGTAGTAGTAACAACGCTTGTTAATTACGTGAACGGTGTCGACTTACATTCACGATTCATATCAGCGCAGTTTGGTCGCTTAAGATTATTAGATCGTACATCTCAGAACGAACATCGGTAAAGCTACTACATTAAGCAACAGCAGCCTGCTGGCCATCCTCCTCGTCTCGTTTGGCAGCTGAGACCCGTCCTCGTCAGTTTATCCTGTGCAGAACCATCAGGGACACGTTCAAATCGACAAAGTAGCAGAAAAAGTTCAAAATTAACCATGACAAGTTTTCTTTCACGTACGAGTTGCAGTCCATGTTGGGGCTGAGCTTGTATCCCAGCTGCACGCCGCACCTGTCGGGCAGCCCCTCGGCGCGGCCGATGTACGGCGCGGGCGCCGCCGCGGCGAGGTCCTTGAGGCAGGCGCAGATGCCGCGGCGATCCGGCGTGGTGCGCGCGCCGGACACGACCTGCTTGATCGCCGCGCAGCACGCGGAGGGCACCGCCCCGCCGGACTGCACGTACCCCAGGCACGGCATCAGCGTGCCGTACACCGTAGAGCACGACGGCACGGCCGCGGCGCGCGGCGGGGCCAGAACCAGCACCAGCACCAGCAGCGCCGCGAGGACGAGCAGCGCGGCTGGTCCGGGCGCGCGGCTAGCCGTACCAGTAGCAGCCATGGCTGATGAGCTATGAATCCTTCAGTCTCGTGGAGATGAGACGAGACCAGCCGAGCGCTCTGATCTTAAGCTGGCGCGCTGTTCACTGTCGTATGGGGAACTTAGCTGATGTTCTGTTCGGCAACGTGGTTCGCATGACTTAGGAATAGTTTCTCTGCGCTTGTTAAGCTGGTGCACTGTTATTTGGGCATTGTTTTCTTTTGAGCTAAATGAGCGTGATAGCATACGCAGCTTTTGTATACACAACTTTCTCTCCTCCTATGCAGAAACTGAACAGTTGGCAGGAATTTTTCGGTTTCTGCATAGGAGGAGATTAGAGCATGAACGTTAGAAAGCCTCGTTTGAAACGCAAAAATTTCAAAGACATCAGTTCAGTTTCGAATCTTGTGTTTTCAAGAGACACTAAGATTTCAGAATTTTTCAGAGGCCTGTCCGAGATGTAAACGAGCAGAGTATGATGCGTCATGTCGAAATGAGCTGAGGTTGGGCTTGACAGGAACGTTTGTGAAAATGGGCTCGGACGTTGGGCTGATTTCAATCAAGCCTATAACTATTGCGAATTCGCTGGTCCACCTGACCTCCCGATAGGATTGTGAAGCAGACAGTTTTTTTAGTTGTCTCGAGAGAAAAAAAGATGCATGCAAACAGCACGAAAAGATATGCCCCACTGAGTGAAACTGAAAGCTGCAAACTCTTCTCGATTAGATAAGCTAAGAGCAGTGAATGACATTTGATTCAGGTAGCCAAAAGCGGATGCAAAAAAGCATGAAAAATTATCTCCATTCTGGAGGGAGCAACTTCAAGTGGCCAACTTTACAAAAGAGTCTTCGCTTCTCTTTCTTAATAGAGTCCTTACAGATTATACAAGAAGAATGATTCTAACAAGTTTCTGTCTGTGTTGGGCTCACTAATATTTTGTTCGAAATTTGTGTGATAGAGAAAATTCTGTCGGAGGTTTTCAGTTAGTTGGACATCTTAATGAACCCATGTTACCACATGAACGCGTGGTCCAACTTAACGATACTGAAAGCAAAAGGATGCAAACAAAAACCATATCAAAATACACACAGACCGAAAGGATCCACATGAGCGTGCCTTTCATCATCATGAGAAAAGATCTGAGGTGGATAATGAAAAAAAAAAGGAGTCACCGGTTATTCCTACAGCTACTAGCTTTTGTGTGATCGGTTCCGCATGTCTCGTTCCAGCTTGACATCTGCATCAGACGCGCGTCAGCAGTTTATACAGACCACTGATGCTTTAGCCCGCTTGCGAGCAATCACTCAGGACCATATCTCAAATTCTCAATGCTACTTTATACATTAGCGTTGCATGCCACTTGCCAGGTAACTTGCTGTGAAGATTTGGAGATCGATGAGAATTTGTCAAACGACGCTTGGTCATGCAATCTCAGTGACTCAGTGCATTCGAGAAACGAAACATTTCCTAAACAGCCAAAGTCAGATATTATGACCTTGCACATTCGGAGCGTCAGTTCACCAAAGCTCTTGGGACACTGCTATTTACCTCAGGTTCTGAATGTTCAAATCAAGCAATGTGTTAGATCAGAAACCAGCCATTTTCTCATGTCCACGCAAAGCATATTCCTGGCAATCATGAACCGCCACCGCTTACCAGGTGTGCAACCATGCAATTCGACTCTGTAAAGCTAACCAGCGGTATCCTCCTAACTGTATAACGAACTCATCATTGTGTCTGTCCGAGTAAACAAAGATACGGAGGGCGTAGGCCACAAGATTCCCCTCGGGCGTTCCATTCCCGGAGGATCTCGCAGATATACCCAACCCGTCGGTTTGTAGTGGCCTAGAGCCGAGACGGCGAGACCTCTCCGAGCTACGGCCAGGGAGTCCCATCACGGCGAGATCGCGCGATCCATTTCGGTGTGCACCCCCACATGGCCCCTGGCCTCCCGACCCCGGACGCGTCCTTGTCATATCCGCATGTGGTGCGTGCAGGGAGAAGAATAGGTCCGCACTGTTGTTTTGTGTTCCTGATCGCGCGGCGGTTGGCAGATGATCGAAGTGTGGAGATAAGCAGCCTGTGGTTCTACATGCTCTGAAACAAAATTGCAGGCCCTCTGGAGTCTGAACGTTGCCGCTGTTTGTGGAGTGTAGTAGTATCAAACAACTGATGAATAATTTTACTAGCTGGAGTCCTAAAGAACAGTTTACCACAGCGTGATAGCAGTGGTTGTATAGCGATAAACTGAAGTGCAAGTCGGTGAAGATAGATGTTGTTTCAGGCTGAATCTGAATTTTCTGCATCAGTACAGTGCATGTGCGACCACTTGTGGGGATGGGGTAGGGCGAAGCAGCACCAGACGATCCAGCATCAGCAGCTGCTGTTGGGAGCACGCAGGGAGACTCCAAAGAGGAGGCTATTGGTCAGTGACAGGGGATTAGCCGTGACGCCCGGGCGGCCATGTGCAATTAACATGGCATGGGACCATCATATAAGCGGTGAGCCTGGGGAACTGTTGCTCTCTGCTATCGCACTGAGGCCGACAGGCATGTTAGCCTTGGAAAACACGGGCAGTGTTACACGGAAAAAATGAACAACAGACATTGAAAAGTGTTACCACTAGCAAAGAAGACTTTGTGCAAAATAAGATTTTCTCAGGCTACACAACTTGGACAATGCAGGCATATGCTTGACGGGCAGCTTTGTTTGAAGCTGTTGGGTTCATGCATGCATGGTTTCGGGGTCTCACTCTGAGGTCTCAGCTACACGGCTACGCCATGTTCCAAGCATGTGAGTTGTGTCACTTGTGTGACCATGTGAAGGTCCCTTGCAGGCGCTGGAGCAGGAGCCCACAAGCAGGCAAGGCAGCAGCAGGTTTTGCCGGTTCACACCGGCCTTATGTACCTTAAAACGTGCACTGATCATTGAAGCCTGTTACGTGTGTTAGATTGTTTAATCACTCGATTGAGGACTCCCCTGGCCTCCGTGTGGGCTGTTATCCATTCTTTTATGCGCTAGCCTCATGTGCTGCGTGGACCGACAAATCCCAACCAGTTGTTGACATTCAGTGAACTCTCTTTCTGAGTTTAGACTTAAGTAATCAGATGTTGACGACGAGCCTTACAGTGTAATTAGTGGAATGTCCTGAAGGTTTGGCAAGTTCCAGCAGTCAGTCAACCGAGCATTCCAGCTTCCGTTCACTGCTGTGCTGCCGTTGCCGTTTCAACATTGCAACAGTGTACTCACGTTGTAAAACTTCATTTCTTGTTGCTTATCTAATATATTTATATCGACGCTCAGATCTCAAACGTTTTCCTATGATGGAGAAGGAACAAAAAATGAATCAAGTTGATAGAGTCGATAAGGCACTGGTGGATGCGGCGGGGTGATCTTCTGCAGACAGCCCATGCCGCGGCCGCGCCGCGCGGCCGAGCACGGCGACACCGAACACGAGCTGGATCTCCTCCGGCCCAGACAACAAAGGCGATGCGCAATCCGCTTCGGGGAACCGGCCAAGTGCGCCGGCCAGGTCCACGCACAGTTAGCGCGACGCAGGCATGCGGGCGTGTTTGCTTGCTGCCTGGAAAATGCTGCCTGGCCCAGGCAGATGCATCCCACCGCAGGCAGAGAAAATCGGACGCCTGGGAAGGAGCTGCCTGCCAGGCATGCGGGCGTGTTCGTCTCGCTGCTTTGCAGCGGCTGCAGTGTTCGCAGTTATTTCTTCAGCAGCAGCTACAGTGTTTTCAGCAGCAGCTACAGTGTTCGCAGTTAGCGAAACGAACAGGCTCGCGCGCGGCGAGCCATGTGGGGAGTTGGCCGCTGCGGGGTCGGGAACTCGGGACCCCGACGCCCCGCCGCCCCGCACCACACGAGCCGAGCAGTGGGTGCCCGTTACGTGCGCCGCGCTCTCACCCGGGGGCACGCGCATGTGCGCCTGATTTGTATGTAGTAACTGCCGGTGGCCTCCCGCGGCCGTGCACGTCCTCCGTCTCTGCCATGATGGCCCGCCGTTCCCCGCACCAAATCGCAACGAAAAAATGGGCTTATATGTTACTCACTGCAGCGCACGGCCCCGAGTCTCCAACTGCCACCGGTGCTTTTGCGCGATTATAAATAGCGTGGCTGGGAGGTGCCGAGTTCCTCACCGGCGCCAACCAGTCGATAGTTGAGATAGTTAGCTAGCGCTCGCTTTGCTTTGCTTTAGCTAACCATCTCTGAGAGGCTAGCTAAAGCAGAGACAAGAGTGAGCAGCAATGGCCGTCTCCGGCGCGATCTTCCTCCTCCTCTCGACGTCCTTCGCCCTCCTCGCCCCGCATGCCGCGGCCGGCGGCTACGGCGGGTGGCAGAGCGCGCACGCCACGTTCTACGGCGGCGGCGACGCTTCCGGCACAATGGGTGAGTGTCCCCTGCCGTTCCCTGCTTGCCGCTCGCTTGGTTCATTCACGCACAGCGGACTGTGAATTCTAGCTAGCTAAGTGATGGTTTTAATCTGTGGACGCGGACGGATATGCAGGCGGCGCTTGCGGGTACGGCAACCTGTACAGCAACGGGTACGGCACGAACACGGCGGCGCTGAGCACGGCGCTGTTCAACGACGGCGCGGCGTGCGGGTCCTGCTACGAGCTGCGCTGCGACAACGACGGCCGGTGGTGCCGCCCGGGCTCCATCACCGTCACGGCCACCAACTTCTGCCCGCCCAACTACGGCCTCCCCAGCGACGACGGCGGCTGGTGCAACCCGCCGCGCCCGCACTTCGACATGGCCGAGCCGGCGTTCCTCCAGATCGCGGAGTACCGCGCAGGCATCGTGCCCGTCGCATTCAGGAGGTGAGGAAGCTAGCCTATACTCTTCTGCTCTTCTCTTCTTTAGCCGTGCGTACCATGCGTGTGTGTGTCGTTGCCTCGTTGGCACGATCAACCGCGTCGGTCGGTTTGAAGGTCGACGGGTCCCACGCCCCGTTCAGTCCATTAGTTAGGTGGGCCACCCAGCAGATTTGATACGGTGCATGGGGATAGGCTCCTGGCGACGCGCATGTGCCCTGCCTTTCAATGTTGTGGTTACTGCACAAGCAGTAGTACTTCACTCTCACTCACTCACATTGACGCCGACCGCGATTCGGTCGTTCCTCGTAAAATCATTTTCTTCTCACGTCTTCTAATATACTAACGTTTGCACGAACCACCAACAACTTGCAGGGTCCCGTGCGTGAAGAAGGGCGGCATCCGGTTCACCGTGAACGGCCACTCCTACTTCAACCTGGTGCTGGTGACCAACGTGGCCGGCGCCGGAGACGTGCGTTCCGTCTCCATCAAGGGCTCCCGCACCGGGTGGCAGCCCATGTCCCGGAACTGGGGCCAGAACTGGCAGAGCAACGCGCTCCTCGACGGCCAGAGCCTCTCCTTCCAGGTCACCGCCAGCGACGGCCGCACCGTCACCAGCAACAACGTCGCGCCGGCGGGGTGGCAGTTCGGACAGACCTTCGAAGGCCGCCAGTTCTAATCAACTGCATGCCGGCCTCCTTCTTCTACCTTCGACCAACACACACGTCATCGTCGTCTCTTCCCATCTCCACAAAGCACCGGGGAGCAAGAGATGCTAGCTGGATAATTAATTATTATTGATTTATTTTGCAAGCTGATAGATATGGATATGCATGCGAGAGAAGGAAGACACGATCGGAGCCTCTTCGGTTATATTGAAGAACGAGGCTTCGGGCTACGCTGAGGCTGCTACCCGATTAGCACCCGCATAGACGTTTCCTTCTCTGGAGTTTGAAAGATCAGAAGGACGGATCTTCTATAGTAGTAGTACTTGGTAGTACTGGTACTCGTAGTACTTGAAGAAGAAAAATAATTGTAATTTTAATTGTTTTTGGGACGTTGTTCTTGTTGTGTACTGCCATCGGCCTTTGTGTCGAAATTAAAGTTCGCGAGGCCCGGCCATTGCTACCTATTGCTTCGCTTGTGGTGTGTAGCTGTGATGACTTTTCGGCGTTTGTTGGGGTGTAACGCCCTGTTCGTATCTTTCCTTCTCCTCACATGGGCTGTGGGGCGCGCGTGTCGTGTGCCTGCCTTTCCACGGCCACGAGCGGTGTCGGTTGCGTCGCAGTGTTCTCCTCTACTCACCCCAGAAGCTGGTTCAGTGCAGCATGATCATTCGATCGGTATCTGATAATCCACAGGTTTATTTGATTATCCGCTGTGTCCCAGCTCTGTGCTCCTTTGCTTGTTGTTGCATATCTCGACACGCTTTGATCGTCGTCCGAACGACGCTTGATGTACAAAGCTCTTCTTTTGCGTTGGCCCCCATGCATGGCCGCTTTTGAAGCGAAGGTGTGGTGTGTCGCGCGTCTCTGCTTGCCGGCGCTGGACGCGTGTGCCGTGCGCTTTGCCAAAAAGCGATCGCTTCAGCAGGCAAGCGAGTTAAGCCGGGAGCGGACGGCGACGCCAGGCGGTCGCCGAGACTGGGCCGGCAACACCGCGTCAGCTCGGCGCCGTCCAAACCCGTTCGAGTAACTCGAAGCTCGGCGGCAACCGTCTCAGCCTCTCTCAGGTACAGATTTGAGGGCATCGTGACAGCTACGTGCAACCGTCCGTTCGCTGACCCTTCTCCCAACGCCTCCATCGTTGGATTCGCTGCGAAAGGGAACCATGAATCGAGAAAAAAGTGGCTTGTCGAAAAAAGTGTCCGTCATCAGCTCGTGAGGAACAACAGCGCAAGAGACACCAGACACTGGATGAATGAATGAGTGAGTGAACGAAGACACCGGACACTGGACTGGAGAACACACATCCACTGAACGGGCCGAAAGAACGCATTGGACCTATTTTCCTATGTTCGTTTGTGGCTGCGTAGCCCAATATATTTTGCGTACAGATGAGTGAGCGAAATTACGGCCCATATAAATAAGACGATCAGGTTCGGCCTGTCTGCTTAGCCCACGACGACTCGGTTGCATGTTGTCAGCTTAAAAGGGCCACAAACTGTTCACGGCCTGTGCTGACAGCCCATAATATATGTGGCTCAAATAATAATCCCTCCGCAGCCCAACTTGTTGCTTATAAATTTCCTGTCCCCAACCCTTTCGAAACCCTAGTGGAGGCTCCAGAGATCGTTCTCCTGCGCCGCCGCCGCAGCCGCCTCCGATCCGCAGCCATGGTGAGCTCCACTCCGCGCCGCGACCTCGATCTTCTTCTCCGTCCCAGTCCAGATCCGTCCTAATCCTCTCGTTTCCTTGCTCTCTCCGCAGACTTTCAAGCGCCGCAACGGCGGGCGCAACAAGCACGGCCGCGGCCACGTCAGGTACATCCGCTGCTCCAACTGCGCCAAGTGCTGCCCCAAGGTGCGTATGGATCCACTGCTTTCCTTGCATCTGTCCGCGTTCCAATCGAAATCCGTGGCGTGGTCTCACTGATTTGTGACCTGATCTCTTCAGGACAAGGCGATCAAGAGGTTCCAGGTGAGGAACATCGTCGAGCAGGCGGCCATCAGGGACGTGCAGGAGGCATGTGTCCATGATGGTAAGCGCATATTGTTATGGTTGCTTGGTTCGTCAAGGAAATCCCTATTCTTTTCGTAACGGCTAACGAGTGCGCAAATGTTTCGTTGGTTCAGGGTACGTCCTCCCCAAGCTGTACGCCAAGGTTCACCACTGCGTCTCGTGCGCCATCCACGCTCACATCGTCCGCGTCCGCTCCAGGGAGAAGCGCCGTGACCGCGCCCCTCCGGAACGCTTCAGGCGTAGGGTACGTATCCCGTTTATGATTTTACTATCTGTTTTGTAGTGTCTTTCGTAATAGAATGCAAGGTCTATGATTTCGCTAGCATATTCTTCAGTGCGTACCAGGTACTGTGTCCTGATTTGGGACTGTATGTCTGCTGCGATTGCAATTACCTAGTGCCTATGAGATGAAACGGTCCCTGATATTCCATTTCGTCTTGTTTGCCAGTCAGCGGATGATCATATTTATTAGGTGATTATCATCTTCTAAAGTTTGCTACATGCCTGGCCTTATGGAATGTAAATGGTTCCTGTAATATTAACAAGTTCATAACATAAGCATCTTTACATTTTCATGCCATTGTCAAGTTGATAAGCGTGGTATCAGCTGATCATTCAGGATTGATAATGTTCTTTTGTGATTACTCTTTATTCAACTTTCACTTAATCTCGGATGCAACTGTACTTGTAACACATCAACTGATTTGTAGCTATGCATTTGTTTGGAACTACTGCATTGAAACTTTATATGTGCTAATGTTTATCAAGCTAAGCTGACATTTGATATTTATCTAAGTTTAGGACTTCAGTTCTATCTTGATGGCACATACGTCATGTGGTAGTACCATTTAGCAACCTTTTAATCTGTTTGTCAGCAAAATAAACACTTTTAGTGGAACATTTAGGTTTGTTGAGGTTGACATATAAAATACCTTATATCCAACTTTCTAATTGAGCATTGGGAAGAATTTGTGCACTTCTGCTGGAACGTTGAATTTATGTGATGACCCTTTTTTTAACATCAAAGCACTGCTACACTTTCCAAATGATCTTTGGGACTTCTGACCCCCTATGGCTTGATCACTGTGCCTGTGGGATGAAGAGGTCCCTACATTTACTTCCATTTATTCACTTTGTCAGCTAATCAGTCATACATCTTTAGCTGATCATTAAGAATGGGAAAATGTTAACTAGGATGCATTTTCTACTATGTTATTATACTCATCTTTTGGACTAATACGTGCCCTGATGGCAATTAACTAGTACCATTTTGTTCACTTTGTTAGCTAGCAACTATTTTTTTTCTTTTATGAGCTTTGTGGACATTATTGGGACCTTATTAATACGAGCCTTGTTATGTAAATTGTATAATATGGTATTTTCATAAGTCCCCCAGCTAATCTTGTAAACTTTTGCTGTTTTGTTGCTGACCTGTTCCTCATCTGGTATTTTTCAGGAGGATAGGCCCTCTGGCCCTCGCCCTGGGGGTGCTGGTGGTCCTCCCGGTGCTGCTGCTGCTGCGGCTCCGGCACCAAACGCTCCTCGCCCGTAGTTTGCTCTGTTTAGCCCTGGGTCTATGACCGCTTGAATTCGGCTTTGAGTAGCCCTCGTAATCTAAATGCTTGTCAAAGGAGTTTAAAGTACTATGTTAGTGGATTTGCCTGCTCTTTTCCTCTCTGGCTCATGAATTATTATGGTTGGATGAAATGTCAGTATTTTTCGTTGAGAGGATATCGTACTTTTTCTGCCCGTCATGATCGTCTTCGTTCTGCTATAACAGATTTGAGCACTCTTCAATATTTTGGTGAGCGTTTTGGAAAGCATGGTATTTCGTAATTCGTAGTGTAATGTCTCCCAGGTCATCATGATGTGATTTAACTCTTATCCGCTTACCACGATACTAATGTCTCCCAATCTGTATCGTGTTCGCCGATGAACGGCAACCAGCTTGTTCAGATGCGGACCGTTGCGCAGCAGTACCCAAACTAAAACCGTACGGCACAGAACTTTTCACTCAAACCACGTCCAAAGCCTTTTATAGGAGGCCCAGTATCTAGTCTCGGTTCGACGTTGCTTGATTATTGCTCAAACTGGTAGTCGAGTCTCGCCAACGGCCGTATAGTTTCGGTATGCACCAAAAAGCCTTGTTCCCCTCCAAAAAAAAAAAAAAAAGCCTTGTAAACCTATTCGGCAGCTACCATTTTTTGATTTCATGATAGCACAGTAAAACGCCAAATAAATTACAACTTACAACCAAGTCCAAGCCATGGTGAAAATTAATAAACCTCGGAAAGTTTGGGTGCCGCCGTCTCCAGAGCTATTGAAGGTGAATATCGATGGTGCGTTCATTGAAGGAAATAAAAAGGGTGCATGGAGCTTCATTGTGAGAGAACCATGATGGTGGCACAACATTGGCAGGGGCTGGGAAATTGGATGCAGTGCATGACGCCTTATGTGCAGAGGCACAAGCAGGCCTAGCAACTCTCCAGGCCACGGCAGCTAATGGAATGGCTCGCATTCAGTTGGAAACGGCCGTATAGTTTCGGTATGTACCAAATTCTTTTGAAGAGATGAAGGAACTTTTGATCAAGCACCTGGAGGTGTCCTTTTCAAGGAGATGAAGGAACTTATCAATCATTATTTTGATTTTGTAGAAGTGTTATTTGTTTCTCGTTCCTGTAATTCCGTAGCTCATGACATTGCTCCTCGTGGCTTGGGTTGGGACTCGATCATTTCGTCGTTTGGGATGATCCCCTCCCTGAATTTGTAATGAACCTTGTGGGTCGCGATATGTCTGACCCTCGGTTGAATGAATAAATAAAACGAGCTTGAGAATTTTTTTTTTAAAAAAAGAAGTCCAAGCCATGCACCACACCCGTAGAACGCACCCCGTTCCATCCAACCAGTCCGCCCCCCACTCAAGACTCGACTACTGCTAGCCACACCTGGCCGTGAGAGAGCGAGCAATAACCCACGCATCGAGGCTGACACTGCCTGTTCCTGCCACGACAAAGCAGACATGTCAGGCCGCTACGCCCCGTGCGGAGCCGTCCCTCGCTTTCATCGCCGATCCTGTAACACCGTCACGGAGAGGAGACCTTTTTGAGTCCCCGACACGGGAACGGAAGCGTGGATCACCACCGTAGTCAGTGCAGCTGCAGCGCCTACCTACCCAGCCATCCCACCCGCGTGCGCCCCTGTGGCCGCGCGCCACAGTCGCGGTTTGTACCGTTTCGCCGTCCTGCACTGTGTCGCCCGGCCGCGACGACGACGACGACTCCGAGGCGTCGTCCTCCACCACCTCCCCTACTTCTCTCGGGTTCACCACTTGGGTTGAAACGGCGGCCGACGCGACGTCAAAGGCCCCATCTACTCAGCCAGCAGCGACGCGATCGGCTGGGACCCGGACCAGGGCCCGCGCGTCGCGCTCGGCGCACGGCCAAAGATGGGCGCGCCTGATCGAGAACACTTGGAGCGGAGGACGCGACGCCGGTGCCGCCACACGGCCGGGGCGCTGCTGCTCGGGTCCCCGCCACCCCGCCCCGTGTGCTCGCACTCGCGCTCGCTAATCATTGCGCGTAATCATTCGCGCCATCGTGTTCTGCTGTTGGCCCGGTCTTTGTTTTTTTTCCCCCTTCCCCTCCTCTATCTCTGTCGCCACTTTGTTCGTTTCTTCTCCATTGCCAAGCAAGGAATTGACGTGGGTAGCAGCAGTCTAGCAGGTAGCGTTCCCTTTTCACTGCACACTCGATTGTTCAATTATCCATTTCTCTGGCCTTCTTTTCCCCCTATCAGTTCGCCCGTTTGTCGTGTGCATCCTTCATTTTTTCTCTTCTTTTTACCTTCTGATCTGACGTGAAAATCTTTTTTTACTTTCACGATCAATCTTCATTTCCCTTCGCATTTGATTTGATCCTGCAGCCATTACGAGTATGATATACGATCAGGACGCTCTCTATGCTTCGTCTCAGCGTCGTCGTCAACCACCTAATCACTGAGCAACAAAAGCCATACAGAAAGCAGACTGAACTCTCCATGCAAATAAGGCACGACTCGCAGTCCCTTTCCCAAAGATCGATCGCGTATCCGCGAGCGTATACATACACCAGAGGAGCAGGTTCGCTGCCGCCACACAGCCACTGTCTCGCGACGGATACGGCCGTATACGTGAGTACTGACACGCCACCTGCTACTACGACTACGACTACCAAGCTGCAAGTTGCCACGCCATACCATGCGTATCCGTGAACGTACCGAGCGGTTGTAAACTTGACCAGTCTGCGCTGCGGCGGTTGCTTCGTCAGACGACGGACGGACGCGACGCCTTCCTGCTCTGCCTTTCCGTTGCTCCTTGCCTGGGCCGAAGGGGAAAATAAAGCCAGGCGTGACAGTTCACTGCGGACTGACCTGCGACGCGACGCTGTTGTCCTGCGCTGTGAGCCTGTGAGTGACGGCTCCATGGAAGCTTCTTCGGCCAGTGGCAGTGTCCTGGCCTCCTGGCATTGCGCTCTCTGCCCGAAAGATATCTGCGAGATCGCGAGGACGCTGGTGCGCGCGCACGTACATGTGTCTTGTTGACTTGGTGGACCGTCCAAACGCACGGGACAAAAGCTTAAGCAGTGTGTTGGACGTGAGAGGGTGATTTGGCGTCTGGTAGGAGCCACGAGGTGCAGATCTGTGCAACTTGGACGCGTGAACAAGTGCTCTCGATCTCATTGGGGTGCTAGTTCAGTCCGCTTGCAGAAAATGTTATTGCGTGGGTTGTGGGCACATTCTTATCTGTAGGTGGTTTCTCCAGTGGATGACCTGCTAGTTATGGGAAGCAGTTACTTTGATCATGTGTTGCTGCTATGCCGACAGTGTATCAGCGCCTGCGGGGCATCCCAAAATTGGGCGGTCCTGGTCCCATTCAAATAGGCATCATCCTATGTCATTCACGATACATAAGAAGGAATTATTCCACGAATGCACCACTGCGTCACTGGTCCCTGTTTTCTGAACAAGAGATGGAGGCAATTCACAACTTCTCCTGAAGTTAATCACATTTGCGGTGGAATGGAATCTGCACGGCAACAACGCGCATGTTAATTCCTGTGTGAGTGGAAGCGCATATGAAGTACAATGCCTGGGTTCTTCTGGTTTGCACTTTTCTGCAGAAGCTGCGGCATGCTAGCCTGTCCTGCTCCTACCAACTCAATTGTGGCCACAGTTTGTGGCTTGGGATCAAGAAGATCCCAGTGTGGTTGCAATTTGCAAAGCATCTCAGGATTCCATGCTGTAGCAAAATATGGATTGTATGGAGTACAAAACACAAAAATAGGAACTGCATAAACCGATCATTGCCATGGACTGTACTTTCTTCTAGTCATTGCCCCTGTCCTCCTCCTCAATAAGGTTGTAATTAAGGCTGTTATTGTCCACGGTCCACAGCTATGAAGCGCAACACATTGATATCCATCATCCAGTTCCAGGATGCCCGAACATTCACCGCAGATCTAAAGTACTTCTCCAGTTGTTTTCCAGCCATGACATGAAATCTGCAGAAAACTGCACTGTGTAACAGTAAGGCCTCTTAGATATCATACGCTGCAGCACCTGGACCAAGTGCTCAACAGTGAGGAGAGCGCAGCCTTTACACTCGAAATCGTTTACAACTGTACTCTAAATCTGAAGTAATAGCTGTCATTAAATCTGATTTAATAAGTGACGACTCCACCCTCATGCCATGCACCCACATTAGCAACAGTAATAACTGTTGGTGCTGTGCAGCCTACAAGTGTCAAATCTAGTGGCTACTGTTCACATGAGTAACGCTCAAGAAAGCAAGCACCACGCGACCGAGCATCTCAGGGGCAGGAATCAACGAGCACGAACACGGAAAGAACCAGAATTTTAGCAGATCGACATGAGTTTTCTTTTTCTCTTCCTTTTCGAGAGTTCTTACGGCAACCACTAACAAGATGTCAAAAAACTAAATTACTAAGTAATAACCTGCAAGAAAACTAAGCTCAGTAACAATCTGTAATGGCGATCGATGTGCTGAGCATATATGACGACGGCTGATGATGATGTCGTCACTTGAGGGCCGGCGGCGTTCGTTCCTTAATTTTACGGGTTGGCGCCGGCGAGGCTCTTCCAAATGTCCTCGAACACCTCGACGATGAGGCCGTGGTGCTCGTCGGCGTTGAGGGCGAGGTAGCAGGCGAGGAGGTCCTCCAGGTCGGCGGCGCCGCGGATGCCCTTGTCGGCGATCATCTCCTCCATGGACTCGCGGAAGTCCCTCCTCGGGTCCATCGACGCCTTCACCACGGCGAAGCTCTCCGCTAGCGGCGACGTCGCCGGCGGAGGCGCTCGTGTCGTCTTCCGTTCCGGCGCTGCCGCCAGTGTCGTCGACTTGCCCTTCCTGGACCGGGTCACTAGACGCGGGCTGTTGGAGCGCGTCTTGAGGCGGCGGCCGGAGGACACGGACGAGCGCCTCGAATTGTTGCCCTGCTCCAAGGGAGAGCTGGCTCTCGGCGTCGTCGTCGTCGCGGCGCCGTGGTGGACGACGATGTGCTGCTCCTTGCGGTCGCACCTCCTGCCGGCCTCCCTCCTCGCCGGCCGGGTCGCGATCGGACGGAGCACCCGCTCCGGCATGTCGTCGGGATGAGGAGAACAAAGGTCGAAGATGATGTCCGTTTCCGACGTGATCACCTTGCCGCCGCTGGGGATGTCCCTCGACGACGGCGCCTTCACCGCCGGCCTCCGAACCTTGCCAGCGTCTCCTCCGCCGTCACGTCCGACGTACATGTCACGCCTGCGGTGGCGAGCGACGGGCGCATCGGCCTCAGGCGCCGTCTCCTTCACGACAGGCCCCGCCCTGTGCCGCCGCCTAGAGCTTCTCGCCGGCGACTGCGGCTGGGGAACTGCAGGCTGCTGCTGCTGATGACGATCCTCCGTGGCGGCCGTCGGCTCCGGAGCCGGCGCCGGCTTGAGCTCCCGGTCCATGGACGCGTAGTAGTACGACGACCTGTGCGGCATCGGCGCGGGAACGGGCTGCGGCGTGCCCGCCGGCTGCGCGCTCCTCTTGGAGCCCAGGGACGACGACGAACGGTGCAGCACGCTCGCGCCGGCGCGGCCGCCCGCGCGGCGCATGTCGCGGAGCTTGTAGAACCAGGAGTTGGGCATCATGTCGGAGAGCCGGAACTTGTGCTGGCCCATGGCCAGGCCCGCCGCTGGCGACGAGGGATCTTTGCGCTGTACGAGGAAGAGGGGGAGGTGGAGCAGGGGAGGTGGTGGCGGTGGTGATGGTGGTGGTCGGGGACCAGAGCGAGGCCAGAGGCGGCTTCAGGGTGGAGTGGGAGGATATGTAGCGGGCGGGCGGGCGCGCGGGGTGGGGTGGGGTGTGTTGCATCTTGCGTGGGACATGAGGGTGGGGTGTGTTGCATCTTGCGTGGGACATGAGGTGCTCTTTTTGTCACTTCTCTCGCGCCTCTCCCTGGACTGTGGGCTGCGCCCCACCGATAGTGGGGTCCAGTTGGTTGACCGCGTACACCTGGCAGATGACAGGCGCTAGTGAGAAGGTAAGAACAAAATATGACGGCTATAAAAACTCGTTTTTGAAATGGACAGGCATAACCCATATGATAGAAAGAAATTTTCTTCCAAAATAGTGGGCGGTCATTTGATAGCGACCTTTTTTATGTCGTATTTTGAAAAGACACTACAATTACTTTTACTTGACGTTCCCACATTTGTAGCAGTCAGGTACGGCTGTCGGGGACTGCTGCGGCTGTCGGAACGTGTTGCGGCCGTCAAAGGCTGCAACGGTTGTCGTAACTTATAGCGTGTGTTGGAGAGAGAGACTGCTACGGCTATCAAAACGTGTTTCAGACGTCGTGAGGTATTATTTAATTTATGTATATTTTTTTCAATCTTTCTAGTGTTTATGCATTTTTTTAAAAAACTAATATTTGAACGAAAAGAGCTATGGGTCCGACCCTTGTGGTCCGACTTGTGTCCGACCAGGATGGCTCCACGCAGCTCAAGGAGACGCCGTTCTCCCAGAGTTCGCGCTGCGGCGGCGGACGGCGAGCTCGCGTTCGTCGCGGCAATGCAAGCAGTGGCGAGCTAGGGTTTGCGGGTTGAGGAGCGGGGAAATGAGGGAGAGAGACCGGGAGAAAGGAGCGGGACGCGTTTTTGGTGCCGCGGTGCGTCGAGGGAGCGGTGGAGAGAGGCGGAGCGTGGCTTCGGTGGCCGTCGGCGACGTGGCGCTGTTCTTCCGACGCGCTCAGTGAGAGGGACCTCACTGACAGGTGAGCCCTCGGGCATCTTTTCTTTTCCCGGAATTATTCAAACTCTGATTTTTCCCAAACTTTGGCACACAATTTGGACTAGCAAATAAACTCCAAAATTGGCAAATTCGGTACCGTTGGAAAGCTCTTGAAAAGTTCTATCATATGGACAACATGCACAGCTGAATTCCAAAGGGATTTCAAATGGAATCTGGTCAAAGTAGCGTACTTTCTGAGCTTGTGGGATTTATTTGGGCCACCAAATGATTTTCTGAAATCATGAAAAAATTCCCCCAAAATTCTGATTTCAGGTGGTCTATCCACTGGTATTTTTGGTTGCTAAACTTGTTATGTAAAAGTTTGAGTTCCTTCAGAAGCTTGGATTTGATAATTGTTTGAATTATTTGATTTCAAATTTGTACTTGATTTGCATTTCAGTTCAGTTTGCTTTTGCGATGCTCGTGTTGCCGATCTTCAGTGACACGAGATGTCACATGTTCTGTGCACGACAGGTACAAACTTACACTGTCGTTAGGCCACCAGTTAAGATAAATGACATAAGAGTTGGTACAAGCTTAGGCAGCGGATGGGTTTCCTGATCGAGCTATTTTTGGAGCAATAAAATCTGGCATATGTATTCAAGCCCATTGGGAATTCAGTATCACACCATACGATACGTTATGTGCACATCCAGTTTCCTTGAACTGTAGGACAGAAGGACATGCCAATCTACCAATAAAACTTCGTCACTAGGAATTCGCCCTGCTAACACTACTACACCAGCATAATGAGAAGCGGCCCGGCCAACAATCAACTCAGAACAATAATTCACGATCTTGACATAATATATTGATTTTAGTGTCAAATTCACTAATGATGTAACAAGAAAAAAAAAAGATGAGCAAAAAGTGGATCTTATGCATGCTCATGCCAAGATCATTCACAAACGGCAAGCTCCATGTTGTATCTTGATCTCACGAAGGATTTCCATTGTTTTCCCAACCATAATTGACATTTGTATTTTAGGGATGATCTGTCCACCAATATTATCTGTGCAATTGAACGACAGTTAGAAGCAACAAAGAACCTAAAGAATTATGAAACAAGGTAAAGCAAAAAGAATAAACTTAATAACGAAAGAGAATTAAGAACCTCAATTTCATGGACAAGAAACATGAGCAGCATTTCATCACACAATTTCAATCCCCGACGAGATACATAGCTTGGAGTCAGCTCCACCACTAATCACGCTGTCCCCTTTCCACCAGTCCGCACATAAAACCTGAAATCACCCGAAGGTGGCTAGAGCGCCTCAAATTTTTCGTTCTCCTGAAATCTGGAAAAGGAAACGATGACGATAAAACAATACCTTATCCGTGTGCGAGTCCACGGATGCCAACGGCCACTGCAACAATAGCAAAACCAAAATTAGATTACTGTAAAAATATCATGGGTACAACATGATGATAGAAACGAGATTATTAGAAAATCAGAATCATACAGCTGTTCTTAGATCCCACAACATCACTTTTCCATCAAATGAAGATGATACCAAATGAAACCAGGAACTTGGATGCCATTTACAAGCAGTGATCCAGCTCGAGTGAGAAGAGAACTGAAAAACAGGGGCTAGGGTTCCTGTTTGAGGGAAAACATATCAGCTAGTTTGAATGTGGTCCAAGAGAGACAATTAAAAGCATACTTATTGTATATTTACCGGGTTTGCGAGGGTCCCATACCCTCAAGACAGGATCTGATCCACCAGCAGCAATCAATGAAGAGCCCTCACCACCACAATCTAAGCAATTCAAGGCCTTCCCACAAACCTGTGGAAAAGGTTCAGACATGAAAGTGAAATAAGACATCCAGTTATGAAAACAGAACATGACAAGTGCATTAGCTTGTGAATGCGATACATTTAACAGTGTAACAGTAATTAGAGACTTTGTTATCCAGACTAAGAAAAATCAGTGCTACATTTTGGAGACAACAGTCGATTAGAATAGCAAGTTATACCATTGTCTACCAGCCCTACCACCATGGACCATAAAAACGCCATATTCTCCGTACCAATGCATTTTTTTTTAAAAAGCCAGGAGGGTGGAAATTCAGGTTCCGTTTATTTAATATAAGTAGAAGAAGTTAAACAACAAAGTATGCAATTAAAGATATTTTTTCATACCATATTCCACGTCTCTTTCACTGTTTGGACATCCCATTGCCGAATAGAGTGATCCCAGGACGCTGAATATATTGTTTGTTGATCAGGCCAGGCAACAGCAGTAACACATTGTGTATGTCCCAGAAGTGTTGAAGTGGCTAAACCCTGGAGCGCAAAACGGAGTACAACAGGAAACAAATTGTGAGAATAGTGGGGAACCACCACGACTTCCAGACCAGGGGGAAAAATCACTAACAGGAAGTGCTAGCCTCCCAACCAAATGCAGTAAATATATCATAAACATAAAAATTGAAAACCAAAAACTACTCGTCTCAATACGATGAATGGAGTCAAGATATAGTCCGCAGACAATGGAAAGTTCAAAATTAGCCGTGAATAGAAATCAAACCATTTTGCAGCTGAGCATTCAAACAATAACTCGAGGTCCAAAAAACAGAGGAACACTAATACCAGATAAACTGACAAATGCGTAGCTTCCTAACTCAATCAAACAAATGTAGCATGCACAGCATTTGGCCCTTTGCACCTCGCCTACTTGACCCAGGAGTTCAGATTAGAATGTAAGAAATTACCTCTAGTTGAGACTCTTCAGCTCCAGATGAGTCAGTCCTTCTCTTTTTTAACGAGACAGCATCACCATCTTCTTCAGATCCTTCAACGGCCCACAGCTTGATGGTGCTGTCCCAGGCACCAGAACATAGCTAATTACCCAAATACGAAGTCAGAAGGGACCATGGATAAATAAGTAAACACAGCAATAGCAATGTTGCAGAATAATTGATATATGGGTCAATACCATTTCTTTGGAAGGGTCTACAGCAACACTTTGAACAGATGACATGTGCCCACGAAGAATTTTGTACGCCCCAATTCGCTTTGGGTAGTCCATACTGATTGATGTCTCAGACTTCAGAAGTGGAAAGCATAGTGTAAATAAAATTTCAAAATAAACTTGACTTGAAAAGAAAAGCAAAAAAAAAGGGGATGCTTTTACCTTGAATAGGCGCAATGACCGGTCCTTTGAGCCAGTCACTACATGCAAATTGCCCTCAGTTGCAACTCCTGGAATAACATCATTCGTGTCAGTCGTTTAACAGACTATGTGTACACTCGAGCAGAAATAAGTGTGAAGAGATGTCATCATAACATTAATGATAAAATATCAATCATTTTGAACACCTGACCTTTGTTGATGAATCTCGTAGAAGTAATTGCACCGTCGTGTCCCTCCAGAATGTGTGTGCATGCTCCATCTTTCCATATTCTAAGTGATAAATGAGAGTAAGGCATACGGCTTTCCTTGAAACACTTTTGGCACCTCTATGTGTGCTCTTTACTACCAGGGCAAAACAAAAGGGTAGAGTTCTGAATGATGCATACCTTGTAAGACCATCATAGCAACCTGTTAATACGAAACTGCGAAAAGACAAGTAGTTTAGCAATAATGGAAGATGCATGAAAGATATAAGTGGTCTTTTATATCTGATAAAAAATTTGTTACTATGTATAGGCATATTGGTTCATCAATTTTTCTTTCATCATATAGGAGGAGAGGTACTCTATTTTATCAGTTGAAGGATTTTGAAACGATGACAAGATCTTCCCAGGTACTATTTCCAGAATACCCCATGCTTGTGTTGTGTTCGTTGATTATAGGTTATAGGTGAGGCAAAAAGATAAAAATATATATGCAGGTTTAAGGGGCTGATGAAGCACAAGTCTAGGGCTGCAGGTCACACAACCTTGCAACTTTAGGGGATGAGACAGCAGACTTCAAGTTCAGGGGCGTAGGTGGTAAGACAAATGCACGCGTACAGGGGACAATTATGCAATTTTTTCATCATTAGTTGTTGAATCATAGTGGCTCCAACTAACACTAAGGAACGCGCAGTAGCAGGTCAGCTGACAGTACAAGCAGCAGCGCCAGATGCAAAATATTGGCAAAAATATCATGCCAGGAAGACTACCAGAGTGTGATTTTGAGAGTTTCAGACAAGAATATCAAATAAGAAATAATTAGACAATGACTTTGGTCCAGGAGTCCCATTCCTATGACGGTGTACAGTATATCTAAGGGTAATTCTATGTTCTATTTCAGTTAAGCAAAGAACTAATATTTTCCCTCCATCCACATGCTCTCCCAACCCTCTGTTTCTCTGTTCCTAACATCAGCACGTCTACATTGGCCTCAGCTTCCAGAAGTTACTCCTGGAACCTGTGAGTACAAGTTGCGACAAGTATGCCCAAGACCAAAACAACAACAAAAAAAAGGATGGTGAAACAGCATAAAACGGTCGAAATTGTCATTTTATCCTCCATGGGTCGTTTGGGTTCAAGTCTAACTGCTATCATACATCAGTATATTTCAACCTAACAGAAGAAAGCCAACAAGGCATATTGTCATGAGGTATAGGTATTGCAACAACTGTAAAGATTACAGGGAAGTATGTATGTCAAATGCCAGCATATGTTATGCGATCCTATTCCAAAACTAGGTGAGGTACAACCCTGTAATCCGAGCTTAGCCAACATAAAATTTGTGCATCAACTAATACCCAGCACATTCTCAAATTCAAAACCCAGGCCATCAAACCAGTACAGAAGTTATGACCAATAGAGGTAAAGAACAATTTCAATTACTAGCTCTTAACAGGTTTGCAATTGCATACCTCGGGTTTGATCCATCAACCGCGCTAACCCAGTCATCGTGGGGGCAGGGCTCCTCCTGCTTCCTCGGTGCAACAGCTTTCACATACTCAAGCTCAAGCACCCGCTCCTACAAAAACGCTCACACCAAACCCTCGCATAATTCACAACAATATCCTGCCACATCAACACCTCCAAGGTGGAAAAAACAAGCTTCCAACTAAAATTCGTACCGCAGATATTCCTTTGGCGTTGAGAAACTGCTGGAGCGGCATCCGCACGAACTCGCCGTCCACGAGGAAGTCGAAGGGCTGGTGCTGGTGGTCCGGCTCGTCTGCGAAATGGAAGCGCAAGGATTAAAATTGACCTGGCCATCCCACTGTAGGAAGAGCTGGGGCTGGGTTGTTCAGGGCTCTCACCGGCGGCGAGGAGGCTGTTGACGACCTCGGAGAGGCCCATGCGGGAGAGGTCGGCGGGGACGGCGATGGCGTCGGTCGGCGCGCGCAGCGGTGCCGGCAGCTTCGTCACAAAGCGCACGCGCACCTGGTGCGACGAATCCGAGGTGCCGTCGGCGTCCATGGCGGCGTCTGCGGGCGTGAGCAGCCGGAGGCGGCGGGCGTGACGGCGGCGGGAAGGGGGCGGAGAAAAGGTTTTATTCGGTTAGGGTTTCGGGATTTGTGGGCCCCACCTTCAGCTTCAGCGAGATGGGTGGGACGGGTTAGGGTCGCGTTTATTTCCAACACCACGCTGCCACGCGTCTCGCTGCGCTTTACGCGTCTCGCCCGGGTGCTTGCACTTGCACACTTTTCCTGCTTGCATGCAGCCATCCATGGCAGCTAGGTACGGTGTTGTGCCAAATCGGGAACAATGGCCGGGAGTTGGATGCTTTGTTTCATTTCGTTCACAGCTAGCTCCTTCGATGAGTCAAGGGTAATATGGTCAGGAAAATAGAACTGCATCACGGAAGCTGACGGAAAGACGTGAAATTGAACGACAGTGGCTGATAGGGAACAAAAGTTAATTCTGATGGCTAATAGAGAAAATCAAAATTTTCAGTGGTTAATAAGGAACATGAACTTTTTTCAGTGGCTGATAAGGAATTTCCCTATTAGAAAACTTTGGAGGTGTACAGCGAGTTCATATCGGGCCTCGGTGTCAACCTGTCATTCAGTTAGGTTCGGCCCTATGACAGCCTAATGTGAAAGTTATTAAGTCATCTCCAGGTAGGTATTGTTTCTCAGCAATCGTTCCTGGGCTAGAATTTGTTGGACATTTCCTCAGGAGTCAGGCTGGGAAATGAGGTCCAGTCTTCTGCTTTGCCTTGTAGGCCTTGTGGCTCTGCAGCCTCTGCTTGCATCTGCAACCCTGTACTGTAATGCAAGGTTGTTGCACCATGCAATCAATTCTTGACATCTCAAACCGCATTGCGAGATCGTCAATCGCCGGAGATTTTGCTCAAAAAAAAAAAAGTCAATCGTTGGAGATTGAGCGTCAGTCAGTCACCATAGATGACGCCATCGTGATCTGATCTTCAAGAGAATGGAAGGGAGGTCAATCCTTAGCGCCACTCGTCGATGTATGGCACCGTCGCTAGATCGATGATCACTGTGACAAAAGTTTCGAACCCCATGTCCACGAGCTTGCTGAGCGCGGCATTAAAGGTCGCTGCTTTGGAGCTTCATGCCTTGCATGGGTGGAGATTTAATAATAGACTCGGTCCTGCATAATTTGTCTTACATTTGTAATAATTTGTCAAAAACAAACACCGGGCTACGTGCTGTGCAGGCCGGGAACATGATAAGTTTCTATTATCTAAAAAAATGTCCACGAGCTTGCTTGTGTCAGCCGCCCTTATGCCCACCCTTGTCACACTATGTAAAACAGATGACCTTCCCTAAAAAAAATGGAAAACAGATGACCACACAAGATCATTCGGAATAGTACTAATCAAACTTATATTGAGCTGAATTCACCAATAACTGAATTTCTACTTTATAATAACGTACTCTTCGTCCTACTCGTCATCCTTCAACTTGTTCACGATGGGGTCGTCTCTGCAAAAGCTGGAGAGGGGAGTCGAGCTCATTCACAATGTCATCGACGTTGGGCCCATCGGCGTTGTTCTTATCAGAAAAGGAATATGAAGGCAATCGTCAGCAAGCAACGTGTCCCAAACACAATTGTGTGCATGATGCAAGAGCCACCTCGTCGATGGGTGTATAACTAAGAAGTGTTTTTAGTTGTGTCAAAAATTGTTTAGTTGTCCACAACCGTGTATTTGCCGGATGAACCATCATCTTAAAGGGCACTCGTGCCCCCCCCCCCCCCCCCCCCCCGGGCACAGGATCCCCTGCCGTGTTTCCCGATGGCCTCTAGGCCCGCGTGCCAGTGCTCGCAATCCGTAATGACATATAGTATGGCACTTGCGAGTGATTATTAAAATATGAATTCAAAAAATTGTGGTAAAGAAACCTTTTTTCTTTTCAATACTATTTTTTTTATTGGTAGGAACACAAAAGTTATCATATATTATCTTAGTATTTGAAAAGAAAAAGAAGTCACCACGTTCGCTCTTAAAGCTATGAAATTACCACGCTAATCGGAAAAAAGAGAAGCTATAAGCCGTTAGATTTTATGAAGATCTAACGGTCTAGATTAACCGAAGCATGCCTTATTGATTACAATCTGTAACAAAAAAGACAGATGTATCAAAAATAAAAATAGCTTCCGTTGCCGTGTTAGCAAAGATATACAATGCAATATTTTACCATACAAGAAACATATCGGACCTGCGACCCTGCCTCGATTGTCCGCACATGAAAAACATATCGCCCACGTGCCTCTTCGGTTCGGCAGCATCCATGGCTTCGAGCTGCTGCGTTGGGAGCAGGAACATGGAGCTGCACAGGTGGCAGACGCCCAGCTGCTGCAGCTACGCATGGTGCCGGCGCGCGCCGCCAGCAAGCTAGTGCTGGCACGCAGGTCTGCGGCCTCCGCCGGTTGGTGTGATGCCCCCAAACACCAAACTGTTGAAGGTCCCACCGTCTATGAACTTTTGTCGTCGCCAATGACGTGCCATCGTATCGTCCTGGACAAAGGAACTCGACGACTGCGGTGGTGGCCGTTCTTCAGGAGACGATATGACTGCGGCACCTCGGGTAGGCATGAAGAGCGGCTGCCACAAGATCTACGGAGGCTCAACTTGGAGACAAGGATTGGCCATACCCTATGGGCGTGATTGGTTTCCATCTTACCAGAGCCAGGCGCGTACGTAGAGATCCTGGCCACCGCTAGCCAGCACCGCTCGAGCCAGGCTCCGAGGAAACGAGATTTGTTTTCGTTCCTGGAGAGCCAGGCTGAGGGCCATCTCCTCCATCCAGGCGTACAATCGAGACAAGCAAGGCAAGCAACCAATCACTGATAGATTGCATGCGCTGAGCCTGGCCGCTATGCTGCAGGCTGCCAATCGCTTCCACGCTGCATCCCACGGGACTGGTTCGGTCATATGCACTCAACCAATCGCCCCCTGTGATGACGCACCAAAGCGCAGGACCAAGCGTGAGCAACTACATGGCAATGCACACGTAAAAAAAAAAAAAAAAAAAAAAAAAAAAAAGCCGCAGGGCCACGAGCCAAACCACGGGGACAAGGGCAGCATAAGCACGAAATTACATTCATGATCATTCACTTTTGTCGTTTGTTGCCCCAAAGTGTGTGAAATCGAGACGGAGCCACAGGCAAACTGCTCATGCTGCACCATCAATAGACAGACAACGTGGTGGCTGGCATTACTTGCATGACTATCAGGCTATTTTCCGGCAGCTCTAAGGTTCCTACCAATGAGCGGTAGGAATTTGGCAAACCACCGAAATCCATGAGGAACGAGTATTAGTAAGCAACTGGTGACATCATGATAAGGTGAAGAAACCGGCTGCATGCATGCCCTCATTGGCTGTCGTCGATAATCAAACGGTCTATATTAAACCAAATAATCCATGTCAAATAAATATATTTGTAAATAAAATACTTACCCAAGAGCTAGCCTCTGTGTGTCAAAAAAACAAAAAGAAAGTATACGGGACTATAGAGAGAGTCATGTCCGTATACTATGACGTACTCCCTCCGTTCCAAATTATAAGTCGTTTGACTTTTTTTCCTCCAGTTTGACCATTCGTCTTATTCAAAAAATTATGTCAAATATTATTTTTTTATCATGACTTGCTTTGCTAATAAAAGGTTTTGATAAATAATTTAAATTTGACTATATTTGCATAAATTTTTTGAATAAGACGAGCGGTCAAACTTGAGATCAAAAAAGTCAAACGACTTATAATTTGGAATAGAGGGAGTAGTCCGGTTAAGCCATAGAATTCAACCCGTGCACAACTTTGAAATCAAAACCTCGCGAGCGACTTCAACCATAGAATTCAACCTGTGCACAACATTGAAATCAAAACCTCGGGACTTCAGCCATAGAATTCAACCTGTGCACAACATTGAAATCAAAACCTCGCGAGTGACTTCCATGGTTGAATCACGCGTGGAAGGGACGTGGTGCCGGCAGGCCGGAGTACATAATGGCAATGACCGGCGGACAACAACGGAGGAGCTAGAGGGGGAGCCAACACAGAGGGTTGTGATGGAAGACACCTGGCGACTTTTTTCTTGACATGCCTATTATATAATATGATAAATTTTATATCAAAAAACTAAGTTAGAGGAGCTAGCCGCGCAATTTGCGCGGGCCATCTTGCTAGTTTCCAATTAATTTAGAATCCTTGAACCCGAATATGTATTGTGTTATATGGCTATGAGAAAAAATGGACTAAGCAATACAAAAATTGAATGAAGTCATGATTTTTTTTTTCGTTTTAATCAATCTCGTTGTGGTTGTAGGACTGACCATGTAACTTTTGTTTCTTGTTTGGTTTTATTTTCCTTTCCAACAGGCTCATTTGTTTCCTTACACTGCTTTGCCTTGTCATCTTTGGTACTTTATAAATCCATGATTTCTAGCATTTGATCCCAATTTAGAATCGAACTAAGTGATACATCAAATCTACAATATTTTTCATAATCAAACTTAGTGATATATCAAATCGACAATATACACTCCAATATGAACAAAAATGATGATGAAATTCTAACCACAAAGATTTATGGTTAAAGAATGTTACTGTAACAACCATGACACAGCCCAGGATAATCTGATGGGATTGAAGGGGAAATCATGATTTGAAATCAGCACTGAAACTGTATATATAATGTACTGTAGTACTTTGGGAGGAGGAGGCTTCAGCTGAAGCACACACGACGACACGAATGTATGGTACACCACACGACAGAATCTGCACTAATCAAGTCTCGTTTCCAGTTACTGTACTGTGCGTTGCCCATGCATGCGACTACAAGCATCCAATTAGAGCTCTCCCAACCGCTTGGCGCACTCGACGCTGCAGTCCAGCGTCTCATCCACTCCGAACTTGTACCTGAACCCCAACTCCACGAGCTTGCTGGTGTCAACCGGCACCCTCACGCCCTCCCCTGTCACACTACACAGAACAGAAAACCACACAATATCATTCAGTACAGTAAGGGCATGTACAATGCATGGTGCTTAGAAGAAGTGCTTAAAGCAAAAAACCATTAAGCACCTGTACAAAAATTCTTTCCTACAATGCAAAAAGGTGCTTAAAAAAAGCCTAACCGCCTTACTAAACACCTTAAGCACCAGGTGCCAACTTAACCATCTTGTCCTTCATATAAGCTCTTAGTGCTAAGAATAAACCGGTTTTTTGGCTTAAGCACCCCTGTAAGCACTTCCATTGTACATGCTCTAATAATAATCAACCTTGAATTGAATTCACCAAAAGATAACCAAGATGGAGAACATACTCTTCGAGCCGTATCTTGAGGTCGGGGTACTTGGCGACGAAGCGGTCGACGATGTCGCGCATGGTGGGGTCCCCGGCGGCGCAGAGGAAGCGGTCGGCCATGGCCGGCTGGTCCATGCAGAAGGCGTGCGCCTCGCAGACGTCCTCCAAGTGCACCACCGGCACGGACCCCAGCAGCGCCTGCAGGAACAGGAGCGAGTTGTGGTGCGGCTCGCTGCCCGTCAGCGGCGACACGATCACGGGGAGGCTGCTCCACAGGTACGGCTGGATCGTGTCGCCGCCGACGAGCCCGCACACCAGCGACACCACCTCCAACGCCCGGGTCTCCTGCTCGTTGTAGCGGAGCAGCTCCTTCTCCGCCAGCGTCTTGGACCACGCGTAAGCCTGCGCAGATTTCGTTGAGTTGGTGAGCTCAGGTCAGCAGCATTGTTGAATTGGGCAACTGGAAATGATGTAAGTTCGTCATTCTTGTGGTGATGATGCTTACGTCCAGGTGAGCGTTGGAGAAGCCGTAGAAGAGGTTGATCGGCGTCCAGCACGACTCGTTCATGGAATCTACGAAGCCGGTGCCGTCCTCCTTGAGCGGCGAGGCCACCACGAGAATTTAGTGGCACGGAAACACTACTGCTTAGCCACTGTTTGCTGGATGCTTATCGATCCTAGAAAGCATATATAGCTAAGTACTCCATCCGTTTTTAGTTATATAACACCGTTAATTTTTTTTGTTGAACTTTAACCAACAATATATGTGAAAAAAATTAATTGCTTAACGTAAAATGTACATTGTTAGATTCATTATCAAAAACACTGTAAGATTAACTTATACATTTAGCTATTTGCATAAATATTTATGAATAAAGCGAATGTAAAAAAAATCAACGCTGTCATATATTTAAAAACAATTGGAGTAATAATAAAGAACTAGAAAACATTGTTTCATACCATTTTTTGAGACGAAACTGAAGGGCAAGCTCGAACAGATTACATATATAGTAATATATAAAATAAGGAAAAAATATGGTTTGTACATAACACAAACCAAAAGCGAAACAGAAGGCAATGCTTCTTAGCCATTGTTTCAGCCGCTTGTCATGCTCTGCCCTTCCTCTATGGTACAACATAGAGCAAATTCATTTAAACATTCTACTATGCAATTCTCTAAGAGCTTTTTTTTACCATATTTGAAATTACATCACCAATTGAACCTACCTTGCCAATTATAACTTGAATAGTGGGAAAAAAAGAGATGGTAGACCTTACTTCAATTTTGATACCACCCAGTCCATTTCGTTTTGCAAGAAAAAAGGGTGCTACTGCTTGGCCATTAACTCAACTCCTTGACATGCTTTGCCCTTGCTCTATGGACAGCATATAGCAAATTGTTTGAAAAAAAATATATACCCTGCAATTCTCTAAGAGTTGTTGTACCGTCCTTCAAATGACACACCTTACCAATTATAACTTGAATGGCACAAAATAAAGTTGTTTTTGGTACCTAGTACATATTTTGTTTCGGCTACTAAAAAGGACAACCCTTAGGAGTGGTCCAAGTACTCTTTACGACCAATTTGTGCTTCAGAGATTATTGAGCAAATACCTTATTTGCCCCCATTTTAGATGTCTATCCCTTATTTATCCCTGTTCAACCTCTTTTCCCTTCTATGTCCAGAATTTAAACTTCTATCCCTTATATGGCGGTGTACGGCCACCTGGCACTCCGGCAGCCATGGTGTCGACGGTGATATTTCTTTCCCCTTTCTCTGCTCTCGATCTGAGATGGGAGGAGAAAGGAACGGAGGCCACTTTGGGTATTATGAAAATGTTACCCATGTGTGGATGGAAAATAAACAGTCAACGGTTAATTTGGTTGGTTGACTGACAGAATAGGGCAGATAAGGGATAGAAGTTTAATTTCTGGACATAGAAGGTAAGAGAGGTTGAACGAGGACAAATAAGGGATACATATTTAAAATAGGGGCAAATAAGGTATTTGCTCGAGATTATATGACCTGACAAAGTATGCTTCGACATTTTTTTTAGTAATGGCAGATGAAAAATTCACAAAAAGCAGAATCAAGAACCATGTTTGTTTTTTACCCCAGAATCCCCTCCCCCTGAAAGCCACACGAGTGTCCAACTTTCTCCATGTTTAGTATATATTAAAGTATACGCAAAATTGTCTGAGACACACTGAGAAACGATGGCTTTGTCTGCAGCTCACCAACAAAGTCGAATTTGTCTCCAGCATACTACAATTTTAAAATCTCCTGTCTGTGACACACTATGACCATTTAACAATTGTTTTCAACTTTTTTATCTCAATTCATAAGATACATTAGAATTTAAAATTTCGCATCAATGTACATTGTTGCATTGACAAATTAAATATTAAAACAATGAGCATGCGAAGCAAACAATCTTAAAAAATGTGGCTTGATTTTTTCATGATAGACAATGCAACAATGTACATTGGTGACAAGTTTCAAATTCTAATGTGTGTTATGAATTGAGATAAAAAAAGTCAAAAACAATTGTTATATGATTATAGTGTGTCACAGACAAGAGTTTCCAAAATCACAGTGTGTTACAAATGAATTCGACTTTGTTGGTGTGTTGTGAACGAAACAATGGTTTCTGAGTGTGTCTCAGACAATTTTGGCTAAAGTATACAACCAAAATGGTACTCAATGCTTTGTTTGGCAAGATGTCCACATCCATCTATCTATCGTATGAACGTCATGTGAAATGTGAGGCAGTACATCTCTAATACCAGGGCTAGGGGATGCATGCGAACCCCCCCCCCCCCCCCCCCCCCCCAAGCCTCTAACTCTAATTTTTTTTTTTTGTTGAGGAAAAAGTTGATTTACTGCTTACATATCAAACATACAATATGTAACAAATTGACTTCAGAAGTAACATAGGTTTTGCACTTGTTCGGTTGTAGGTTGTACCGTGACTCTGTGAGAGGCAGACTGAACAGAGAAAAAGCATTAGGTTCAGAGTTTAGGGCCTTCGGTAAGATGATGTCCGGCTTGGCAAACGAGAAGAGCTCTGGGAAAGTAAGCTTTGGCGGCTTGGCCAACCAAAATGGGACACTGAGTCTCTTGCAGCAAACCTCAGCCACGACATTTTACACGGGGCTGATGAGCTTAGCTACATGTCGCCCGCCTTCACCTAGTTTCCAAGACGAAATCTGAAGAATATTTCGCTTGCGTTCGTGCATGCAGGACGGGCGTCGAAGTCATTCAACAAATCGCATACTCGCACGCCGTTTGCGAGTGTCACAATCCCATAGAGAGGGACTGTATCCTATAATATCTTGAAGAAAGTAGCTTCAGTGGTGCTAAATCGTCAAGCGGAAAGTTAAGATTACGCGGACGCAGCTTGATTGTACTCCACGACCTCTCGTCGCTCCCATGGCCATTTATGCTTCTCCAGTTTCTAGAACAAGTAGCGATCAGAAGAAGCGGACCGGTGGTGAAGGATGGGATTGTGGCGTGACTAACAACATAGCAGGAGTACTATCTATGGAGATAAACGGTCCTCGTAAGCTCTCGGGACGTTTCATGGAAGTCTTCTTATTTTTCACTCTTCCCTTTCTGTTTTGCCTGGTCATAAAGGATGGCAACGGATATGGATGACCAATAGTATATGTGGCGTGTTATGTAGTTTCTCCACATGCACAACGATATTTCCAAATGTAGACGAACACATCAGGCGTGATCGATCTTTTAGAGGTAATATGAGAGAAGGAATTTGCATTTCTACAAACCCTTACTTTTTTATTCAAAAGTATACTCTAAGCCTATACATGATGGATTTTCATTTTAAATTGTTTTGTGGGGGTTTTCCGGCTAAAATACCATGCATCAAGATAATTTTAACAAGAATAAGGTCACAAGTTCAGTTGGTGACTTTTGGGTCAAAAATGTGGGAAATAGCTCTCATAGTCGTAATATGGCAACTGCAAAACAATCATCACACATCTAATTAGTTGTTTTCTGGATTTACAAATGGAGCAAGTTTTTTAGTCGTCTTAGGTCTATCTTGTCGTAGCAATGACAATGGCTTTCACTAACGTCCCTTCAATTGACAATGTGCGTTCCTTGTATAGAACTTGTTTTAAAGTGAAAAGTAGGTTTCCTGCTTATTTTGTCGTGTGATTGACACCATAAATGGCTTGTTAGAGGTTGCTAGTTTCAACAGGGAAAATAAACCCCGAATGAGACGAGAAGACTTGTATGCATAAAGAAGAAAATGTCGCCAATTTATTACGAAACAACTGCCCAATGTAGACTTCACTGATTATAGGGCCAAAGGCTATATGTGGCAGCCAGCATTAGTTTTTAGCTAGAAGAGTAATGATTTTATCGACTGCTTGACGAATCTTATATGTAACATAGGAGTCAAAAGCTCAAAGATTTTGCCCATATTTGCTTGTGTTGTGTTGTTTTTTTTTTACGTGTCATTGTATTATGAAGAAATTAAGTTAGTACAATTCCATGTTCTCATCTATACGCCTGGTTAGTTTTGTAGTTACATACGCGCCTTTTACATAAATATGCAACCGTTTTGCTACTCGCTCTCATCTATATGAGCTGCCTGAGCTTCTTGGCGCCGGCAATCATCCACATGGTAGTTTCTCGTTGGCTTGGGCCGAGAGGTACGAAGACAAATTAGATGCGTCACTCCTATATTTCCCATGTCACCGGCAAGATCAGGTTGTTGAACCCTTTTCTCTTGTCACTGTGAATGCTCCGGCTTGCTCGATGGTCTCGTGCTTCGTATAGTTGTAACGATCTGTGGCTGAGCCAAAGAGGGGCCATGCCCCCCCCCCCCCCCCCCCCCCCCCCCCCCAAAATGCTCTCATTGTTCTTCAACATTTTCCATCATATATTTTGCTTATGTTTCTTGTATTTGACTTGCCATTCATGAAATTTGAGCAATTTACTTAGCTTGCTTGCCTCCTTTCAAGATTCTACCCTGGCTCCGCCACTTGTAACATTCTTACCACTATTTTTCTACTGGAGTATAAAGCACAAAGAGCTAGTAGAGGCCAGGTCAGGGATGGTCAGACACGCCCAGAGTACGTGGAACCCGAATCTGATCGAGCCGCCTGTCAGGTCAGGCGTCTCACTACTATGAGCCAGCGCAATCACGTCCACGGCCAGACCCGACGCTTTCCCAGCTCCTTGTTGGTGCACACCAGCCGTGTCCGCTCGCGGAACACCGTCTCTGCCTGCGCCTCCGTTTCCGTGCTTCGGACACGATGGCTCACCGCTCACGAGCGTGCAGTTGCGTTCAAGAAATGTGCTCATCCGTCGCGGTAGGTGGCGCGTGGCGTACGGGCCTGCCACGGCGAGCAGCGCATGGGTCGGGTCGGGTTGCGTCGGATGGGACGCCGCAGGCTGCCTGGTTTTACGTGTGAGCTCGAGGGCGCCGATCCTGTGAAAGTCTCGCGGAGGCCGACGCTTTCGGCCGACGAACGGTAGAGGCGCGCCGAGAGCCTGCGCGTTTTCGTGCACGGCAGCATTGTCTTCCTTCCTAATCATTGTCTCGCCACGCTTCTCATCACGACGCCCGGCCGTCCGGCGAGACGCGACGACGGGTTTCGCGGCATGCGTCGCCAACGCCCGGGCGTCAGCAGCGTCGCGTATCAGCGCGTTGGGCGTGAGGCGAGGGAAGACGAAGGCTGGACCTGGACGTCAGGTTTGGTTAAGGCTGGCAGCTAGCGGTTTCTGAAGGTGTTACGGAAACCAACTTTGACTGTTTTGCAGTTTCTTTCCAGTAAGAACTGCACGAAACTGCAACGGTAGATCGAACGGAAGTGATGAACAACGTGACAGACGGCGTGTGATGTCAGACTATGCTGGCCAACCACTTTGTTGTCAGTGCATACCAAAGTGAAGTATGCCGAGCAATCAATAAAGTTCTCTTAGTCGAGGAAAATTAGAATTACCACAACGGCAAGGGAGAGAACCAGCATCCAAACGTACCATACCAATGACAAATGCAACGGTGTCCGGTGAGACGATATGGAAATCACCAGTCACCAGTCACCGCGGATGCCCTATCGATCATAAGACGATATCCAAGCCTGTGTACACGCACACGTGCAAAGCCGAGGAATGGGGACGGATTTTTATTTTATTTTATTTTTTTTGAGATGAGGAATGGGGACGGATTGGCTGCTGATCAGGCGACCTACCTCGATATGACAAGGACTCACCATCTGTCTTGGCAATCGGTTCCCATCCTTTTTACGATAGGCTGGTCCATTTCCCGACTTTGGTTACACACAGTTTCAGCTCTGTCTAGTGTAGGTTAGGCAACAACTAAAAGATTCTTGACCATATAGGTCTGTGCTGCTGATGTGTTGGTGCTTTCGGTGCATGGAGTACTCGCTTGGCGATCCTATGGTTGAAAAGGACCAAGCATTGTGGAGTCTTCTGGGCAGATTCGATCAAAACAGTAGCACACTTTATAGTGCATATCGTAACGAAGGAATGAATTCAGGTTGTGATTGCTATTGTGTCGTCAGTAATCACTGATAGGGCTCAAGGCCAACGTGTATTTGTTTCTCGCCACCGTGTATTTGTTTGGCCGCTAATTAAGGTCCCATTTACAGGAGCATATTGAGCTAGGGAATTGCACTTCTCTGCAGTCGTTCGTCTTGTCGTTTCAGTGTACAACTGCGAATATTCGATATACTACTACCAGCTACCTCCGTATTTTATTGGTAAAATATGGTGCGAGTAAATTTCTACTTAGTAGTTAGTACTACTAATTAGGATGTCCTATCTAAGTAAAAGAAATATGAAGGGAGTACATAAGAAGCTTGTGTGCCTGTGTAACCCATGCCATGAAGTCATAACCCAAACCCATCGGAAACTGCTAACCGTGGTCCCTGTATTCCTAACATGATTGGACTTTTCCTTCGCAAAAAAAAAAAAAAAAAAAAAAAAAAAAAAAAAAAAAAAAAACTCCCAACTCGTCGGAAACTGCTTACCGATGTCCCTGTGTTTCGAACATGATTTTGCACTCTGAAGTTGGAACAAATTCTCGATACGGTAAAACAAATTGCACAACTCATAGTTCCTGAAATGGAAGGGAAAAGGTTGCGTGGTCATATTAATTTAGGTCACATTCCCCTTCAATTATCGGTTCACATTCTTGGCTAGAATAACGAACCAGGTCTCAAGTGCCAAATCCTACAAGTTCGAATTCATGGGCTAAAATTAACCCATACCATATGCCAAATCGTACCCGTTCGAAGCATCAGCTGGGCCAAATCCTACTAGTTCGAAGCATCAGCTGGGCCAGAACAACCTACTTCAGCATTTTGCAGCACAGACGCGTGGACCTCTTTAACTAGGGCATCCGCGCCGCCTCGTCCATCTTCTCCACCGACGGCAGAAGACACCGCCCCCTCCAAAACCAAACGTCCGGGCTGAGCCTGTTCGTTGAATCTTCCTTCCTCTCGAAGCCTCTCGTCCCTGTAGCTCCTTCTTCCTTCCCCGATCCAGTTCCAAATCCCAACTGAAAATCCACCTTCCTCCATCAAAAGCTCAGCCATAGGTTAGATCCGGCCCCTCTCCCTCCTTCTCCGGCCGCTGCCGGCGTTGGTTGGGTGGGGGACCCTTCCTGTACAGTGGTAGTCTAGGTTCGTTTGTAGTTGTTGCTTGAGCACATCCGTTGTCGCCCATCGTTGCCGCTTCGGTGTACGATTTGTCTCCTGTGCGGCCGGGATTTGTGCTTGTTGTCCTCCCTTCGGGTGTTGTTGCCGTGATGGCTAGTTTCCCCGCTGGTTTCCTTGCTGGCGAGCGTATCCTCCCCTTTTTGCTTCTTCTCTGTTGGTTCTTTGCAGGTGCCATGGAGATTGTGCTCGCTCATGTGGCTTTTGGCTTCAGTTTCCCAACCCGAATGCTACCCCTCTCTGTTGTGGGTCGATCGCTTCTTGCTGATCCCCATCTTATTGTTGGGAGGGGTCATGCAGTTCGGCCCGGTGAAGCGTACTCCAAATCTACGGCCGAACTTCCATCTTCCTCTGTGGATGCAAGTTCTGAGGCGACCTCCGGGTGGACCGCCGGTGTGTCAATCATCCTGCATAAAGAGGCTTTATCCCGTTCGCGGCGCGGTTGCTCGCCGGCCTTAGGTCGTGCTCACCGTCTGGTCTCGTCTGTGGACGGAGGCATCCTGGTTGGTGATTCGGTTGCTGATGCTTCTGTTGCTCCCCATCTCCATGCTTTGGAAGCGGCGGCGGCGTCGGTGGTGCTGGCTGTGCCGGCTTCCTTGGCGTTAGATGTTAGCATTAAGGGCCTGCTACTAGTTGTAACTTTATTTTATGCCCTTTTCAGCTCTTTTAAGGACCTATGTGAAACATGTATTTCTTGTGAGGGTCATTTTGTAAAACGTTGATGTACCTGCAAAAGCAATAGAGAACTTTCTAGTGCCCCTAGTGGGCGGTTTGCCTTCAAAAAAAAAAAAAAAAAAAAAAAAACCAAACGTCCGGAGCACCTTCACGCTCGGAGATGGAAGGAGAACAATGCAGCAGTTCAGCATGGCCTAGTCAGGGGAAGACGTACTGAAAAAATGGCAGGCGCGAACTCCCAGGAAGCCAACGGCTACCGCCAAATGGCCAAACGCAATAAGGGGACGATGCGAATGCGATGCAGCCCAGCGAAATGAGGGAGAAAAAACATCGTCGCCGCAACAGGAGCAATACAAGCACAAAAATACTATGAACTTCTGGACACAATTCACAAAGTTCAGAATCAATCTGCTTCAGATGAGACATTACGTCCAGTAGATAGCACAATAATTTCTGCTCTGAGACATTTTCGTCTAGAAAATTTAAACTGTCCAGATGATGGTTGCGGGTGGCATAAGGTTAGTTGATTTCGCAGCATGAACGCTCTGAAGAATAACTACTACATACATACGTATAAATGCAAGCTGCTATAATCAATCTGCTTCTAACAGGTGTCCAATGTATTTTGTTATACCCAAAACATTTGCCCAAGTGAATGTATCAGAAATTCTCAAAGGTAGAGGATCCTAATCCTTCACGCAAAGTCACCATTTACAAAGGTAGAGGATCCTAATCCTTCATAATGAGGCACTGATAATATGAAAATAACTGCTAAATGCTTCTTTCTGATTAAGAGGTTCAAGCAAAGCAAATCCTGTGAACGACCAATAAAAACTGAATTCCAAGTTGAAATTGGTGTCCTCTTCTAATAGAACAGGGTCATGAACTATAAAGGACATACAATCTTGATTCTGGCTAATACGTGTTGAAATACGCTAGATAATGTGAGCATATCACACCACCATGGATAATTTCTGAAGCAACCTATCAGCTACAACTACCAAGCTCAAGCTAGAAATGCGGCAACATTACTACGGGACAAAAACCTAACTCACAGATAAACATTTCTGAATCAGTGGTCACTGATCAAACTTAGCAACATCAAACTGGAGTGTGCAATTTTAAAGATGTCCATAACCAGTGCACAAGAACTTCAAGCAGCATTATGACTGTCATTTAACGCAAAACATTCAATTATGCAAGCCAACATAACGACGAATACTAGGTATAAGCATGAAAGTAGTTTACCAAATCATTTAGATTTCACTGGTACGAGAATGTAAAAACTCATGTCCATACGCATACCAAACTGATAATTCAAAGCATCACAGCTAGGTTCAAAACTTAATCCCCACAGAAGACACCACAGATCTAACAAGACATATTATGGGGTGGCGCGATACAACCACGTCGGCTGTCGGAGAGCCTAGTTGCGGTCGCGGCGTGGGCCACCAAACGGCGGGCGGCCGTAGGTTGGGGCAGAGGAGACCTCGGGCGCGCGCTCAACGCCGGGGAGGTCAGCCATGCCGAGCGCGGCGAGCATCTCCATGGTCTCCTTGTCGACGCGGATCTCCTCGACCTCGAGCGCCGACTTCTCCGGGACGAAGTCCATGCGGCGCTCGCGCTCCTCCTCCTGCAGCTTGAGCGAGATGCCGCGGACGGGACCGCGCTGGATGCGGCGCATCAGGTGGGTGGTGAAGCCGGCCACCTTGTTGCGCAGCCGCTTCGAAGGGAGGATCGACACCTCCTCCAGCACCTTCTTGTTGGTGTGGAAGTCGAGGGTCATGCGGGAGTAGTACTTCTCGATCACCTGCCTGGAGGTCTTCTTCACGGTCTTGGTGCGGACGCGACCCATGGCTGGTGGTGGTGGACGGCGGCGGCTCCCTCCTCTTCTCCGGCTGCGGCGGCTGGGCGCTGGTTGGTGGCGGCGGCGCGAGGATGAGGGCTAGGGTTTCGCGAGGCGAGAGAGGGAAGGTTCTTATAAGGGAGGCGGCAGTGTGTGGGCTAGGGTTTTGTGGTGAGATGAGATCTCAACCGTTGGTTCGTCATGGGCGAACAGATATGGACTCTCTAGCGAATGGCCGAAAGTGGGCCTGTGATACAAGGGCCGACACGTTTGGCATAATAAGTGCCAGGCCTCCGATCCAGTTGCCAATTGCTTTGGCCCATTAAGTGTCTGAGCTTTCCTCCAAGGAATTCATGGGCCTAATTTAAACATGGGCTTCCATGCAAGCGTGAGTTTTCTTCCAAAGGAAGAGATTGGGCCTAATTTAAACATGGGCTTCCATGCAAGCGTCTGAGCTTTCCTCCGAGGAAGAGCTTGGGCTTCCATGCAAAGCTTTGTTTGGACCGGATATGTCCTGTCCCTTCGGATTTCGTTCGGCCTAATTTAAACTGAGTAAATTTGGCCCAGATCCCTTTGCTGAGAGATGCCAGCCTTTGACACAGGAGAATCCTATACGTAGGCGGGCTAAGTTTTAGCTTTGATAAAACAGTGTTTGAGATCCGTACAACGGTTCAGATTCGCGTAGGTGAAGAAAGGAAAGGCTGAGACGCTGCCACTTGTCGCTCTCTGGTTGGGGCGGGTAGGGAGTGAGAGAAAAAAAAACGAATTTGAAACTTCAAACGTATTTTTCTCTTAAACCGTAAGTCCGTTTTCGAATCCGTTTGAACCTACGGGTTTGTTACAATTAATTCTACAAAATGAGATTCAATATGAATATTTTTTAAAAGTTTTTGAATTTCGAATTTTTTGTCAACATTTCGAATTAACTGTGTCAACATTTTATTTGCACTGTGTCAACATTTTTTATGTACTATGTCAACATTTTCGGCAAAAATGTTGATTGATTTCCTAAAATATTGATGTGAGTATACAAAAATGTTGATGCCAGTTAGTAGACTAACTTGGATCAAATGGGTCGAATTTATTGGGCTATTGGACGGACCTATCAATTGAATCTTATAGGTCGCCCTGTACATAGGAGGGCCCTTTAATACATGCACGACCCATCCGGAATCCCTATAAAAAGCGTGCGCTCTCGAAAGTCATCGTATAGCACACTTTATGATTCGTGCGGAGGCGAGAATGAACGGCGCAGGCAGGCTGTGGGGGCGACGTCCGTGGGAGAGGGCGACTCGATCAAGAGAAAGGGCGACGTGGCACCATTCTGTTGGATGGACGGAAATCAAATCTGATTCAAAAGTTCAAATCGTTTTTTCTTACAAACCGTAACTCCGTTTTCAAATCCGTTTGAACCATGATGATCCTTACAATTAATGCAACAAAACAAGATCTCACATGAATATATTTTTAAATTTTTTAAATTCAACAATTGTTTCCATATGATGGAACAACTGTTCTCAATTGCTAGAACAAATGTTTCTATCTACTGGACAATTGTTCCCTATTGCTGAAACAAATGTTCCAATATGATGGAACAATTGTTCTCATATGATGAAACAATTTTTCTCTATCACTGGAACAAATGTTCTCATCTACTTAAACAATTGTTTCCCATTGCATGAACAATGTTTCTAGGTGATGGAACAATTATTCCTCATTGTTGGAACAAATGTTTCATATGATGAAACAATTTTTCTTTATTGAGTGTTTTTAAAAAGTGAACTTCTAGAGTTTTAGAAATACAAAGTAAAGAAAATGTTGAATATTTGTAGACACAAAAACATAGTACACAAACGTGTTCCTGATATGAAAAACATTGAAAGAACAGTCTCTCCTCACGATGGACGGAACAAATCAAAATTGCGGACGGAAGAAATCAAAACTGGTTCAGCTTACGTAGACAGTGTGGAGTATGGACGGAAAAAATTTAGAGAACAAAAACAATAGAAAAAAAATGCAGCAAAGCACACGGCGTCTTCCGCAGTTCCGCTTTCTATGCGGCCCCACCCGCCTGCCTCCTGCATGCAGAACAAGCCACCAAACCAAGCGAGCCGGGCGCGTCCGCATAGCAGGCCGTGATGGTCCGCGCTACATGCACGCTTCGCGTAGCGCGCGGTATGCATAGGCGGCCCCCGACCCATCTACCAAACAAGTTCGAAACTGAGTTCATCGGACTGCAAGATACGTCGTGTAGCTTTCTTTTGCTCTAAAAAAAACATCGTGTAGCTTTCTGTTACAGTATGTTAGTTAGCAAAAATTCTAGTAAAGTAATTTTCTTTTGCCGATGAGGATGCGAATGGTAGGCAAAAACCAATGTGTGTTTAGGTGGAAATATGATCAGTGGAATCTACGGCATCTTCTCTGAAAATGAAACGAACTACGCATCGCATTTCGCTCTAGAGCGTGACAGCCATCCATCTGTATGCCATTTCTGGCTGTTTCGACTTTGAAGTTTGGTCAAATCATCACCTTGCGAAATAAATATTCTGCCGTCCTTCCTCGTCCTGAGCAGTGCGCAGAAGATCATCGATCTGGCTCGCGCAAAACCTGCCTCGCTCCATTTTCTCGGCGTGGTCTATTTTCCATGCCGCTAGCTTAGCGACATTACCGAACTCCGTAGGAGAGGAAAGTACGTGGTAGTATGCGGGGCAGCGAGCACCCACGTTGTCCCTGTCAACACGTGCTACGAAACGCATGTTAAACGTTGCGACACACATGCTCTCGGCCGCCGAAAAGAAGAACACTGTACAGCAGGACACCCAACAACCTGTCTACGTGCACAGATCTCGCTAACACAAACGCTGCGAGAATGAGTGACCAAAAATAAAAACCTCAATGGTCAATGCCCGCGTCCAGCTTGACATCTCGGCATTAGGGGTGGGCGTTCGGGTAAAACCGAAATTTCGGTCCGGTCTTTTTGGGTTTTTAGAAGTTCGGTTAGCCAGAATCGATACCCGAACAGGTGACGAAATATTCGGTACCCGACGACTTCGGGTATCCCAAATTCGGTTCGGTCTTCGGGTAAAACCCAATCTACCCGGCTGCTCAGAACAAGGAACGGAATTGCAGACAGGAGATTGCGGAATCGAGGGCATACATTGCAAGATTGCAGAAATTCTATCGACATCGTGGTGAATGACGACGGGCTCCGGCTATTTGAGGTGCCGGCGGCGTTGCTACGGCTCCGGCTGGTCGACTCCGGGCGGGCGGCTCCTCCCGGTCGATGACTGGGTGGGGGCGACTCCTCCTAGGCGAGGCACGGGCTCCAGCCATAGACGCGGTGGGGCGCTGGGTGCAGGTCGCAGGACGGCAGGAGGCGGTGGTCGGCGTCGATGCGAACATTGTCGTTTAGTCTTTCTTCTGCGGTGGTGGCGGCGGCGTGCGCAAGTCGCAGCGCTAAAGCAATGAACGTGTGGCTACGTGGGCTCAGAGTTTGGTGGGCTGTAAACTCGTTCGTGGGCCCGTTGCAGCTGAGGTGAGGCCGTGACACAATTGGGGAGTAGCGTGGCTCTTCATGAGTTCGGGTTATCGGGTAACCGGGACTGGTACCCGAACCGGACAGAATTAAATCGGGTAGCTGAGTTTCATACCCGATAGAGTATCCGAAGCCCGAAATTTTGGGTATTTCGGGCTCGGTCTCGGTCTTTTCGGTTTCGGGCTTTCGGTCTCGGTTTTTTTGCCCACCCCTACTCGGCATCTCCGATTGAGAACACAGTTTTTAGGGTAAATTATAAATCTCACCCCATAAATAATTTTCTTTTGGTATTTCACCCATAAGCCTATTTATTGCATAAGCCCACCCACCCAACACTGTACAGTCTGATTTTCCACCCAGCCCACGTGCCAGTTCTTTTAACCCACCATTTGCAACTTTAAAAAAAAAACAATTGCATCGCGAAACTCCTCGCCGACGCTCATCTTCACGGCGATGCCTTCCCCCCTCCATCTCCGGCCCTTTCCTGATGCTCGGGGCGCCCGCGCCGCCCGCCGCCAAACGCGTGGGCCTGAGCAGCAACGTCGCGAATCACGGCGAAGGCAAGGATTTTGTCGACATGCTCCTCCGCGTGCAGAAGAGCAATCAATCACCGACGAGCTCCTCCGCGTGCAGAAGATTATGATATTGATTCGCATTGATTCGTCATTGGCTCTCCTCAATCGATACGTATATGACTGAAGGCAAACGTGATTAATTTGTTTCGTTGGTTGATTGCTCACTTACCTACCATCTACCATCAACAGCTCAGGCGGAAGAATCCCATCTCAGCAAGCTCCATTACATGCGTCCACTCGTCAAGGAGCCGTTCCGGCTGCACCCTGCGATGCTGCTCCTTGTGCCGTGCGAGTCCGTCGCGTCCTGAGTCTTCGGCGGCTAGCAGCGCGGCGTTGCTGCTCGGACCCAGGCGTTCGGCGAGTCTTCGTCGACGGCTGGACGACGCGGAGTACGCCGGCGAGCTGCGGAGGGCGCGGGTGGGGGCCGCGTGTCGCGGGTGGGCGGGGAGGCGGCGGCGTAGCGGGTGGCGCACGGCGGTCACGGCGCTGGCGGGCGGGCGGCGTGCCGGAGGCGGCAGCACGTGCGCAGTTGGGGTGCGAAACCGGACACTACAGTGTTGGGTGGATGCTTTTTTCAACTTTTAGGTTTATGGGGGTGGAAAATCAGAAATCATCTCATTTATGGGGTGGAATTTGCAATTTACCCCAATTTTTATTCAAATTGAAGCTGTACTCCGGCTAGCTACAGACGACGCACACAGAAAAGTCAGAAAATTCGATTCAGAGAAGGCCATGCATGTGCCCATGTGACCATCTTTCTGGTTACGACTTGCGTATGTACAAGCGCAAACTTCGTCGATTCAAAGACGACGCGCACCGCCACGAGATTAGTTTGAAGACGGGAGGGAGGCGTGGCAACCACCGATTACTTGAGAAAGAAATGGAAGCCTGCCGTCCCTAACTTCTCAATGCCGTGAACCAGCCTGACAAGGAACGCTACATGTTCGATTGCACTGGCAATCTGCATCTCTGGCAAAACTTCCCTTGACGAAAAAACACATGGCAGGAGAGCGCCTGCATCAAGTCAAAATCAGCAAACCCAAGGGCAACTACACTCTAGAACATAGGAGTGTCTTTTCCTTCAAAAAAGAAAATAGCATAGCGGTATCTTTGCTTTCGCAAAGGGAACGGCAAGAATGGCGTCGAGCAACGCGACGCGCCAAAGACATCGTTTTCGTTTGGGTGATGATGCACGCTGGCTGGCTGGGAGACAAAGCGGCGGCCTTTCTGCTCAAAAGCCGGTGGATGCGAGCTGGCTCTGCGGCCATAGCCTCGGTCGTCAAGCATTTCCAGCCCGGCGACATATTCGTTAGGTACCGTGCACTCCCCCCGCCCACTCCTTTTCGAAGACTTCTTTTTTTCCCCTCGCTCAAACGGGCGGACCGGTTAGGGACGGCTGGCAATTCGGTCCCCGGCACCTGCGGCGCGGCCACAACGACAAATGATTGAGGAAATTTCACACTCACCTGCAAAGGCGTCCTGCTAGTTGTACTTTTTTTTTTTTGAAGAAAACCGGAGGGCAGCGCCCTACAGTACTTTATTTAATTTTTTATAATAAAAAGGAGTCTGGGAAAACAGAACTGTACAAAACAAACCAAAAAAGAGCTGGAAAAAAACTAAGACTATGAGAGCTAAAAGAGCTAGGAGTGATTTTCTATCCATTGTTGAATTCCCTGAATATGCCTTTGTCTTGCTCTATGGATAACCATAGTGAGCTCCTTGAAGAAAGTCCTTCTGCAATTTTCAATCACACGGTCCATATTATCAAACATCCACTTATTTCTGGTAACCCATATACTCCAAGCCATTAGAATGATTATTTCCATGAAGAACGGCACTCCCAATTTTCTTTTCAGCCACTTTATCACTTGTAGTGTTGCCAAATTCCTTGGCAGTGAAACACCAATGGATAGCCAGCAAGCTCTTGCAAAGTTACAGGAGATAAACAGATGCTTTAAAGGTTTCTTCTAGTTGCAAAATGCATAATTCACACGTGTAAGAGTCCAGCTCCATATTCTTCCTTCTCAATAATCCTCTTGTATTAAGTCTGTCATGTAATAGGAGCCAGCAGAAGACCTTGTGCTTTGGTTGGCATTTAGATTTCCATAGCCAAGAGAAAGATGGATGCACTACCAATTCCCCACATAATTGTTTGTAAACTCTCACCCTGTTCGCCTCGCTGCGAAGCAGTTGTTTTACTGTAGCTGCTGCAGAAGAAATAACTGCGAACACTGTAGCTGCTGCAGAAGAAATAACTGCGAACACTGTAGCTGCTGCAAAACAGCCGCTGCAAAGGAAATTTTCTGAATTAGCATCTTTTGGTATCTTTTGGTTGAGAATTGCCCAGATTGTCCCATGTGCTTCCAGGTATCCTTAGTGTCAACGAACACTTGAGCTTCAATTTTCTTAATTAGCATCTCTAACTGGTTATATGCCTCCACTGTCAATGGCAAGTGAAAACAGGACAAGGGGTTTTCAGTCCAATCAGGGTCGTTTAGCAACGCATTTGGCTTCCTGGCAAAAGAGAACAATTCAGGATATTGTAATTTGAGAGGCTGTTGGCTCCAACCATCATGCCAAAAGTGAAGTGTGGATCCATCTCCAACCACCACTGAGGCTATTCCTTTATATAAATCTATGTGAAAGAGACAATGATTGAGGAAATTTTAATACATGTTCGTACAAAATTACTAGGGCACAAATGTTGCGGATGTTACGTTCAGCAGGACGAAGCAATTAGCAGTCACAAACAATAGCATCAGAACAGGGGAGCTGAAGTCACTGAAAAGAGACATTTGTTCCTTTCTTTTGTATTTCTTGAGACAAGAAGATGTGTAACAATATTCGGTGAAAAGAAAAAGAAAAGATCATTTTATGCACAATTGATCGGCTAATCACTGTCTACCAAAGAATCGTGAAACAAATTTTTGTACAAGAATTGTTATCGGGGAAAAAATGTTTGATTCTTGAGCTTTTGCTCATGCGAATCGTGTAGTGCAGTGGACTTCACGACGCCATCATCACCTGTGGCGCGGCGGCGCCGGACGTGGAGTTGGGGCACTCGGTGCTCTGCTCCGCGTTAGCGGCGGAGGCAGCCGCCGCCGCCCACCGCCGGCACGCCCTGCCGAGCGACGCGGCCTTGCGCCGGGCCCGCTCCGTGCCGTTGCCCATCAGCTCCCAGATCGCCCACTCCACGCCGGAGACGGCCATCACCTGCGTGACCGCGGCGGCGCCGACGCGGCGGCACAGCAGCACCAGCGCGGCGGCCGCGCACTCCCTGGACCACTCCGTGCCGCGCCGCATCTCGGCGACGAGGCGCGCCACGGCGCCGTCGATCCTGACGATGGCCTCCGCGCCGCCGCGCTTGGCGAGCGACGACAGCACGGCCGCCGCGGCCTCCTCCTCGCTGATCGCCGCCAACGCCGCCTCCGCGGCGCCGGCCTCCACGAGCCTCCCGACGTTCTCCCGCTCGCCGGAGAGCGACAGCAGCGCGGCCAGCGCGTCCTTCTTGGTGCTGGAGGGACCCGTCCGCGCCAGCCGCACGACGCTCTCGACGACGCGCGGGTTCCGGCCGAGCCGGCGGCGGTACGCGTGCACGGCCGCCAGGCTGAGCACGGTGGCCGCGGCGTTCTCCTTGGCGCGCCAGCCGGAGGAGCCGTTGCCGCCGCCCATCACGTGGCACAGCGCGTCCACGGCGCCGTCCGCGTGCATGATGCGCTTCTTGTTGGCCTCGAGGATAGACAGGTTGAGCAGCGCCGTGACGGCGTCGAGCTGCAGCGCGGCGTCCTCGGAGCGGAGCAGCGGCACCAGCAGCCCCGCGGCGCCAGCCTCCCCGATGAACGCGCGGTTGTCGGAGCCGGACTTGGCGAGCTGCCGGATCTCGTGCACCACGCGCTTGGTCGCCTCCGGGGAGAAGGAGGACGCCGAGAGCTTCTTCACGAGGAACGACGCGGTCATGCGCGCCGCCTCCTGGGCCGCCTTGTTCGCCGCAGTCACCGGCGCCGGCTCGGCTTTCCCCGGCTCGATGACGTCCACGGCGATGCCGTTCTGCCGACACCACCGCGAGATCAAGTTCTTGAGCGCCTTGTTGGGCACGAGCTCCAGGCTCGTCAACACCTGCCCGGTCTTGGGGCACGTGGACTTGCCGGAGCCGAACCACCGCGTGATGGACTCGCGGTCGTAGGTCTGGCCGCTGGCGGACACCACGGGGTCCCGCATGAGCTCGAGCGAGATGGGGCACCGGAAGTCCGGCGGCGGCGACGCCGGCTCGGCGCCGTCGTCGTCGAGATCCACCTTCGAGTCCAGCGGCCGCGGCGTGGCGGCGCTGAACAGGACGCACTTGGCGTACCGGAGGAGCCCGACGAGCGCGATCATCGCCGACGTCCACCTTTCCGCGACACGGTCGCCGATCTCCCGCTCCAGCGTCTCGATCTCGTCGCTGCAGCTGGCCGGGTCGTTGATGCCCACATCCTCCAGGACGGCCTCCAGCCGCTCCCGCTCCGGCACGATCTCCCGCTCCACCTCGTGGATCAGCGCCAGCACGCCGGCCTTCAGCGCCAGCGCCTCCCCGGCCTCCCCCGCGCGCCTGCACTGCCGCGACGCGAGCGCGAGCAGGTCCGCCACGTCGTCGGCGAGCCCGAGCTCGGCGACGGGGAGGAGGTCGAGCAGCGTGGCCAGGTCGTGCTGCAGCTCCCGCGCCCGCGCGGCCACCTCGTCCGACTGCAGCAGCAGCCGCGTCCGGCTGCGCGTCGCGCAGTCGGCGACCAGCGCCTTGAACCGCTGCAGGACAAGCAGCGTCTCGCGCAGGCACAGCGACGCCGACCGGGGCAGCGCCACCATCATCACGCCGCCCAGTAGCATGTCGTCGAACACGGCGGCGAGAAGCCGCGCGCGCCTGGACACGGCGGCGAAGACCGCGCGCATGAACGGGGCCGGCGGGTCGGCGGCGGACAGGTCCCGCGCCAGCCGGTGCAGGGACCGCAGCACCACCCCGTCGGGCGCCGACGAGGAGTACGGGGAAGAAGGTTCCGCTTCTGTCTTGCCGTTGCTACCCATCGCTGAAACCAAACCAATGTTCCAATGCAAATTCCAATTCCAATCCCAAGGCAGTAGAGTAGTGAACGCCAATGAATGAATGTATGAATGAGATGACGCGGATGGATGCTCGGCGAGGGAGGCGGGGAATATATATACGGGCGGGCGAGATGGGTAGCGGTAGGCGTGTTGAGTTGTGCGCGAGCTGGGGTTTGAAATGGCTGGAAATCGGACGGAATCCTCCTGACTTTTGTGGCTCCGTCGTTCGTGATGTTGATGGTTACCCAGCAGCGTCATATGCGTTTTCTATTGCTGCCGCTCGTGTATTTTTTGGGCGAACCGGTTTGAACGGAGATGTTGTCAACTGCTGACCCCCTTGTGATGGTGTTGGATGGACGGCCGGATTGGGTAGCGTCCGCAGTGACTTGGCTTGTGTCGAGGCAGAGGGGTTGGTAACTGGTTTGATCGGATCGCTTCAATGGTCCTTCCTGTGCAGGCAGCACAGCAGGCCCGGCCCCTGCTTAACGGGTGGAAAGGTTCTTGCTGTTGCGAGTTGCGACACAGTCCGTGCCATTGCTGCCTTTCATTTCTTTCGAAGCAGGCGCGACGATTTCTTATTTGTCAGTTGCCAATGTGAAGAACATCGTAAAGCAGCAGCTCAAGTTTCTCTTGAAGGCCTCAACACATTGCTCCTGCCTCCTTGCGATAACCCGTGAAGACCGGTTCTTTGGTGGGATTGCGCCATGTGTTATTTCCTTCTTTTCGTTTCCAGCTAGATGGATCATGGTCATGCCGCATGTCCCATCCACCGGCAGGTTGGTTCGTGCACGAAAGTTGACATTGCCCCAAGTAGCTAAACAAGGTTCGCCCGGCTATCCTCCAGTTGGATCCCAGTGACGGAAAATTGCCCAACAGAAGGAAATGTAATACCAAACCAAGCAGAAAAGCAGCGCTACCGAACTGACAGTAACTACTGTAATTCCCCACTGGAGAAGCTGTACTACACAAGCAGATCGAGGAGGGAGGCGAGAGCAGCAAATGGCAACATTCGCGGTACATTCACGTCACACATCGCTGGCTGGCAAAATTAACAGCTGCCCGTGCTGATCCCGGACAGACAGACATTCACGACCGCACCACCTGGTACGTACGTCGGACGCTGCCTCCGTCGGCGAAAAAGGTTTCTAACAGCCTGCCGCGCCGGATCACGAGCAGTGGTCAAACCCCCACGGCCCACGGAGCCGGCCGGCGCCAAAGCACCATTTGGCAACCGAAAGTTACTGATGAAGTGGGCAGGCAGGTTTCACAACCCGGCCAGTCCAGCTACACACGCAACAGAATACTAATCCCGCTTCCCTCTACTAATCAAGATAGGAGTATAATTAAGATAATCCGCGATTAGACAGGTGTTGAAAAGAAATACGATGGGGCCTCGATCGCTGACCCGATCCGATACCGCACACGCAAGCTGATTAATCAAGTAGTGGCCATGTGGCGGCAGCGGGGAAATTTGACCGCGCGCTTACTCGATATGCCGCCGGCCGCCCGGAAGGAAGGAAGGAGTGGTGGTGGTGGTGGCCGGCAAATCTCCAGCTAGCTAGCTGGACCATGCGTGTTCGCGTCGCGTGGACGGCGGGGAAAGCCAGCGTCTCATCACGCATATGCGCCTTCGGCACGACGGCACGCGCCCCCGGTCCGTCGACGTGGAACAGGCGCCGTCCAGAGGTTTCCCTTGCCCCCGCCGCGCCAGGGATGCGGTAAAGCGACGGCCGCGTCGGCCCGCGCGTGTGCGTTCGTGCGCGCTTGCGACTTTGCCTGGCTCGGCAGGCCCGTGACCGAGGCCGTGACGGCGCGGCGCCGCAATCGCGATAGCTTAGCGCGCGTGAGAAAATCATCACGTCGCGTGCGGGCTCGTTTTTTCTTCTAGATAGAGGCGGAGTGTGCTGCGACGCACGGAGGCGGCTGGACTTGTTCCGTGGTTTACGTTCGCTCGCTTACTTCGCCGGGAACACGTACTGTTCGGCGCTTCGGCGATGTGTATTCGACAACGCGAGTAGTAGAACCACTGTGGAAACGAGAGTGACCGCTCGTTCACGGGCGCGGGGCGACGGCGAAGCCGCCTGGGACGGGGCGTGTGGTGTGGAGACGGCGTTGACGAGCGACGCAGGGCGGGGGGCGTGTCTCGTGTTTGTGTCCACGCGCCGCGTGTGATGGATGATGATGATAACACGGTCCGTGTGAGGATAATTTTGTGGACCAGTGGTGACGCTTGGGATTGTGACATCTACCGTTCGAGCTTAGCTAGCTAGGGGCGCTACCACGGGACCCAGGGTCTGCCTAGTGGTGCTGCCGTGACACTGACGCCGATGTTTGTTTGTCCATTTCGAGCGATTGTGAGTCGTATTTGTGGTGAATCAGACCAACGGTAACCAACATCAGTTGCCCATATATAACACTTGATGCACGATGTACAAAAACTAGAGACCGGCAGGAAACAAGCCTTTACCGACAAATGTTTGTGGTCAATTAACATAGAGCTATCAAAAAGAGATACAGAAGCTAACACTCACGTTATGTTCTCTTCTACCTTCCTAAGGCCCAACCTTAGCTTGCATCCTGATTCCTGGTTCTCATTTTCCCCTCTGTTTTTTCTTGCCTCATGTTAACGTTAAGAGAGAAAAGCTTGCATCCTAGTAGTTCTCATTTACCCCATTTGTTTTTCTTTCATGATGTCAACGTCACGAGGGAAAAAGAAAACAGAGACAATATCACAGTTCTCCAAATAAATACCTGAACCTCTGGCACAAGCATGTTTCGCCTAATTTCTATTCCATCACTGACTATAATCTTTCATTGCCACACGCCTAGCCATGCCAAACTGGGTCATACACTCTTCCATTATTGACACCTCTAAATCATTCAGATTAGCATCGCCAAACTAAAATCCAAATTGCAGAATCAGGATATCAGAGCCCAGTTGCACTTAACAAATGGCGCCTCATCACCTCCAGATCAAAAGGTGCTTGCTCCCTGATACCAGACGAACTGCATGTGTTGGCATCGCAATCTGCAGACGCGGACATACGAGACTGTCCACCGCAGCTCTGAATGAAATCCGCGACTGCTTCCGAAACAAACAAAGCAGCCTGATTCGTCTCGCTGCAGCTGCGGCTACGGCTGCAGAAAAATAACTGCGAATACTGTAACTGCTGTAGAAAACACTGTAGCTGCTGCTGAGAAATAACTGCGAACATTGTAGCTGCTGCGGCTGCAAAGCAGCGAGACGAAGTTATCCAGTCGAGAAACTGGCTACTCCTGCGTTGTTCACATTTTTTTATGTAAACAAAAAAATTCAGGGAAAACGTTTCTTCTTGCAAATGGATATGCGCGGCAACAGCTGCAATGCGCAACCAAGGTGGTGTTCGTTTCCAGAGGTCTAACTTTTAGATGAGTCACATCAAAGAGAATTTTGTTATTTAAAAGTATTAAATAAAATTTAATTACAAAACTAACTGCAGAACCTCGGATCTAATTCGCGAGACGAATCTAATGAGAGTAATTAAGCCGTGATTAGATGATAGTTACTGTAGCATCATTGTAACAAAACATAGATTAATTAGGCTCATTAGATTCGTTTCGAAATGAGCATTCATCTGTCAAAAAGGTTTTGTCTTTAAATTTTATTTAATGCTCCTAAATAACAAAATTCTCTTTCACTTTAAAGGTCTAAAATTTAGAGGGGTGGAAACGAACACCCCTCAAGCTGAAGTTGCTGTTGTAACCTGTTCCCGATCAGATTCCTACAAAGTTGAAAATGATGAATGCACGATCAGTGCATCATACTGATGTAGCCCCCAAGTTACTGTGTAATTCGTAGAATTGTATAGTAACTCAAAGTAAGCTGAACCAAGAAATAAGATCTTGATCCGAGTGAAAATAAATTCAACATCCGAATCTGTCGGCTAGGACTGAAAGCATACTATATGAATAGTATCCAACTGACTGAGTCGGCCTAGGCCTTGAAAAAGGCATGTCTACAAATCTGAAAATTATGAATGCACGATGAGTGCATCATACTGATGTAGCCCTCGAGTTACTGTATAATTCGTAGAATTGTATAGTAACTCAAAGTAAGCTGAACCAAGAAATAAGATCTTGATCCGAGTGAATGAATGTACGATCAGTGCATCATACTGATGTGTTGAAAAGTAGCATCCATTATATAAGGAACTCATGTTTTCCTGCGCACAAGGCAATTAGAACAGGAAGTCACAATGAGTCTCAGCCAAGAACTTCTCATTCCGAACTGGTGTCTAGGTCCATCCAGCTAATCAGCCAGGGATGATTACAACCCGTAGCCCCCAAGCTGTCTCTCAACGAAAACAATTGAGATTCAGAAGAGGATAAATTCTAGGTATTATCCGACTTAAATTGTCAAGGATATAAGACAACCCGTGTGCCTGGCAAGTCTGCCGAGAGAATGGTGGAACTCACGCAAGTGAGTCCACGTAGACTAGCCCCCGAGTCTGTGGATAATCAGAATGATTATATGCAGACTCAAAAGAGACCAGAAGGATTAAGATTACTGATAGTACAGTTGTTTTGAATTTTCGTGGAACTCACGCAAGTGAGTCCACGTGGACTAGCCCCCGAGTCTGTGGATAATTAGTATAATTATGTGCAGACTCAAAAGAGACCAGAAGTATTGAAATATTATAGATGAAGCCAAAATAGGACTAGCCAATAACAGCCGAGTAATTTTCCATCAATGATTTCGTTGCGCCACTGTTGCTGTTGATCTGTCCGACAAGTTGCCAGGTGATTTGAGGCAAATAGTCCTCCTCGCTCCTGTGTTATAGTACTGGTGTTGTGTTTAGTATTTGCTCACAAACAACATGCAACAGAGCGTTGCTAATAGAACTTCCGATAGACGAAGCTTTCATTCTGATGACAGTAGATTTTGATGGACAGCCGTGCTGCGACATCTGACCCAGCTTGATGCTAGTCATTAGAGCATGCTCAATAATGAACATATAGCCAGCCATGGTCAGCGCTCGGCACCCGTAGTCACTCCAGGCGTGTTGTACTTGACGAAGCAGAGTCGAGCCATGCATGGCGCTTGGTCAGACCATGACACCAAGGAGAACGGTGACAGAGCGAGATAAGCATTGGTGTGAACTCCAGCCGCGACAGCAGTGCATGGTCTGGAGGCGAGGCAAGCGGTGATACGTCGAGATTAACTCCAGCTGTGATGACAAGGCCAGCTCTGCACATGAGACAGAGCGAGGCGAGCGATGAAACAGCGAGTGATGCTGGTTGGCTGATGTGTTGACTGGAGCAATAGCCGAGTAATTCTTTCATGCTCTGATGTTCAGCCGAGTGAATCTGGCCAACAAATTTTGAGCATGAAAATACCTGACTTTGTGTTTCCTGAGTGAAAAGAATCGGCAATTGCTGAACAGATGTCATGCTACCCTGGCAGGCATATACGACAAATAGAGCACTCATGAAGTGATATTGCCGGACAATGACGTAGTGAGCAGAGCTCTTGATCTTGTTTTGACGTAGCCAACACTTAGGCTGCAGTGGTGCAAGGCGAACTTCGTCCATGGTGCCAAGGTGAACGGCAACGAGGCAAGACAAGCTTTGACGTGAGCTCCGGTATTGGTGGCCAAGTCCACTGCCTGTGAGCGAGCTTCAAGCGGCGCTTGGCGCGTTGAGTTCACAAAAAGGCACGACGATATCATGGGTCTTGGTGCGATGCACGGTGCTTGACGTGGTGATCTTGCTGAGCAATACAGCGAGCTTGCATCATTGTGCAACACAGCTATCTTGAGTAGCGCGATGAGTGCAGACCAGAGCATTGAGGTCGGTAAGCACGGTAAGCTCTTGACCAGTCGAGGTTCAGCGTAGGGACGAAGCCCCCCAGGTGGCTGAATATTTCTTCTAGTCGAGCAGTTCTGGTCGAGCAGTCTTGGACCTTCTGGTTGAGCAGCCCTGGCCAAGTAACTCTGGCTTTGCAATATGTTGTCAATATATTGTTGAGTGAATGTGTATGTCATTCGTCTGATCTTGACTAATGAAGCTCCGCTCTCTTGTGACGGTCTGTGGTATCAGGTCTTAATGAGCGAGTGCGTTACGAGGCATACGACGGCAGGACGAGATGAGCTTTGGCGTGAACTCCGGCTGCGACGAACAGGCATGCTTCAGCAGCGAGGAGGGCTCCTAGCCGCGACGTCAATGTGCGCTCTGGACGCGACAGCGAAGCAAGCGCGGCAGAGAAGCAAGCGACTGCACATTGAGGTGAACTCCTGCTGTGACGAGAGAAGCACGCTCTGAACATGGCAGCAAGGTGAGCGGCACCATGATTAGATGAGCCCCGGCCGCAACGGCTTAAATCAGCTTCACACATCTGGTTAGTTTGAGCTTGATACAGGCCGACAAATATTGCAGCCATCGTTTGCAGACTGATAGCTTCACATTGGCCATGTGTGTTATACATCTCTTTGTGCTATATTAACCGGGAGATTAATAGCAATAGTGATTTGAAGAAATCCATAAAACTGATAACTGCCGAATGGCATCAAGCTCCTAAGCGTGGAAGATACGCTCATGAACTCTGAGAATGGTATGATGAATTCCTGTAGATTAAAACATGATAATTGATTAAGCAGTAATCTGTAAGAAACAATCAATTATATGACTGCAACAGCAGGGATGGTTTTAGTCATCATAATTAATGTGTATCGGTTCAGCCGATCTTTTCAACTCTGATGGCCGAGTTACGGCGTACAAAAGTCTACAAAATTGACGTAAGTCGTAAGATAAAAAGGGTGAGTGTTTGTCAAGTGAGCCTTTTTGACTGTTTTCAGAGACCGGTTGTCGCCTTATGTTTATGCACTCTTTGAGCTCAGCCAGCCCTGTATGACGTGGGACACTGGGTCAGCACACGTTTAGGGAGACGACGGCATGAATGAGTCAGAGCTTCACAATCAGAGCAGACAAGGCTTACTTAGTCGGTGAAAGATACTCAAGACATAACTCATGATGTTTATGTAGCCCCCGGCTTTGTAGGCAGTAAATATGTTACTGGGTACAGAGCCAAGAATGATTAAGGGGAAAAATTGATATTTGATTTATGTGAAGGCACATAAAAAGAAGGAGTGGTAAGCACTCAGATATATGATAGAACAAGTGAAAAAGCACTTGAAGTATGATGAAAATTAAATAAGTTACTTAGCTTGTTTGATAAGCTGCGTTGTTGCGGTGCCGAGATGGGCATATGGTCAGTTGGATGACCAAGATATAAGTAGTCGATGCCACATGCCGAGGAGACGCATGGCTGAGTGACCATTGTCACGGCCGAGTGGCTGGTGTCGTACGCCGAGCGATCGTCGCCACACACCATATGTCAGAGAGGTTGTCACCGCACACCTGTCCTCACAGAAACAGTTGATGCATGCAAGACATATATATAAGATATAATCTGTAACAAGCAAATCATTAATTGAATTGCTAAGAGAAAAGCATAAGAATATAAAGGTTTCTTCTCTGTATGGCCGGAGCAGTTAGAGCTGCTGATGGCAGGAGACCAATATGGAGCGCCAACCCATGTGTTGGGTGCTGACCACTGTAGGCGAGTGGCAGCCATTACACGCTGAGTGAATGTTGCCGTAGGCCGAGTAACTGCGGTAGGTTAGTGGCCGCTGTTGTGGCCAGGTTATCACCGTGACACGCCGAGTAGTTGCGATAGCCGATAGCCAGCATTATCAGGCGATTGTCGCCGTAGTAGGCCAGAGTGCGTCCTCGCCGAGTGGTGATATCGTGACTCAACGGGTCATGTGACTCACGTAGAGGTGTTATGCCAAATAATAGTTGTCTCAGGGCACCTCGTAAAATAAATCCACATGAAGAGCAGATTAAATTGCATTGGTTAGCAATAAACAAAGGAATAAAGCAAGCATAAAAGAGAAAAATATGATAGAATATTCTCTGAATCTATGCAGTTTGTGTTCACGTAGCTGTGTTGCTAGTGCATGTTCTCCGTCTTGGGACTTGCATCTACTAGCAGTCCAGCTTTTGCTGAGTAGAGAAGACAACTTCCATTGTTAATGAAATCCAGAGAGATGAATAGCGAATGTCTGGGTATGTGCCAACAGTTAAGATCCTGATGGAAATCCTGATGATGGCTGGATAATAAATTTCTAGAGATGAATTCCAGATAAATAGGCCAATGATGGCGATTCCAACCATTAACAAACCAATGGCCATAGGTCCGGAAGTAGAATAATATCCGAAAGCCCAATATATATTCAGAAAACCAAAGTGAAGCTGCATAATAGAACGTCCCAGAATTCCAGAAGTAGAATATCCAGGTTTCAGAAGTCCCATAAATAAAAATCCAGAAGCAAAATATTATCTAGAAGTCTGATTGTTAAGAGCTCCCAGAAAGCCATTAAAGTTGAGAAATCCAGTAATATAGGATGCCATTATTGAGAAATCCCGACAGCCAATAGTTAGAACACCAGATGGCCAATTATGAAATCCAGCTGGCCAATATTGGAAAATTCAGGTGATCAATATTGAGAACCTCCATATGATCAATATTTAGAAACCCAGATGATCAATATCATAAGATCCGGCACGTGTATCGATAGGCTTTGCCAACCAAAGTACGCGAGGTTGCGTGATTGCCGCAACGCCCGAGTAAATGTCCTGGGGAAGTTGCTGACCATGGGAGACTGCCGTTTACAATGAAGTTGATGTAAGGCACCCGTCAGTCGTCTTCTTCCAGATGCTCGGTGATGTCTACAACCATGGCTTCTAGTGCATCAGGTTGCGGCTGAAGCGGTTCAGTCGGCGGGGGAGCATGAGTGTCCCTTTTGATAGAAAGTGCTGCATGACATATTAATTGAAAGGAGTATCAATCAATAATAAAAGATTAATAATGAAATAAGAGTAGTTAAGGGGGTAATTTTTCCGGTGACTCCATCGAGTGATTGATGTGGCCGAGTAATAAACGTGGTGGCCGAGTGATTGTTGCCGTACGCCGAGTGATTGTGTAATGATCACCGGCAAGAGGTCGATGAGCAAAGCCAATACAAGCGGCCATCGTGTCTGTAGCCGCATGTCGTGTCTGTAGCAGGTAGATCGCCGTGAGACCATCGTGTCCGAGTGGTCATCGCCAGCGTATGTCGGGTGACCGCCGTGGCCGGGTGGCCGTCGCCCTATGCTGCCGAGTAGACACCATTGTACGCGAGTACATAGTCGCCGTGGCCACCGTGGCCGATGGTCGTGTGGTGTACATGCCGCCGGGTCGTGAGTATACGCCGGGCTTGGTTCATTTGATCCCAATCAGCTCCTAGATTCCATGACCAGATGCATGTAGATGTAGCACTCCGCTGTACACCGAGTAGACGTCATAGTCAGATGTTCATTGCAATATGCCGCCGTATGTTGAGTAGCCGCCGCCGGCCTGGTCGCTGTTGTACAGCGTATAGCCCCCATGGCCGAGTAGTTGTAATTGTACAAAAACAGGCTACTCATCAGGCCTGGACTATCAGCAATTGAGTCGGACTTGGTGTACGTCGAGTCGCCGCTGTACGCCATGTAGCCGCTGCCCAGCGTCGAGCGATAGCGGCGGCAGCGAGATCAAGATGTCGCTGATAGCATGCGTGAAAGGCGTAGTAAGGCTAATCACAACCGAGATGCTCGTCGATTAGGACTTGAACATGCTGCAGGCCAAGGACTCCGCCAACAGTTGCCTGATCGTCCGAAGCGTAAGCGGAACCCCTCCATAATCATCTCTGATTCTGATGAAGAGAGGACCCAAGCGGAGCTGGAAGATGCCGATCCTGTGCCCGAGAAGCCAGCTGACTCGACAGTTAGAAAGGTTAAGAGGACTAAGGCTCAGGTCCGACATCCTTCTTTAGTTGCTCGTTCTTTAAGACAGGTATTACCCTTTTATGTGTGAAGTCACTTTGCTTCTTAGTCTTGCTCAATGATTAAGTCTGATTCTTGCAAGCTAATCTTTTTGGAGCCATTACTTGTTGTGCTTTATGAGTGTGTTGACTCATGTAGCTTGGTATGGTTTGTAGCTCAACCCAAACTGACCAAGGACGACCTGGACGAGTTTGAGCTGCTAAAAAGGGATGTTCCCTCATTGAGAGAGAGTACGGCTAAAGCGAAGCTTGAAGCTGAAGAGAAAGCTAAAGCCCTGTCGGTAGCCCTCCGAGAGAAGGATGCTCTTAAGGCTGAGCTGGACGCCGCAAAGATTGACTCAGACCTTCTCCTTACTGAGAAGGAAGAGGCTCAAGGTAATGATCATGAATAAAGATCTTTAACCAGTTTCTTATATCTTTTGCTGAAAGACTTTGATTTTGCAGTTGAACTGATGACTTTGAAAGGAGAGAATACTTCTCTTATTCAAAGTGCCAGAGCTGTTTGCCAGTTTACTTGGCCAGCACCTGAAGAGATGCCTGGGGGTCCTCTGCCTGCTACACTGGCCCAAGTGCCCGAAGCGTTGAGGGTTCATTGCAAGTCGGTCGCCGAGTATGCTGCTCGCCATTCTTTAGGAGTGGTGAAGTCACTGTACCCCAAGATCGACTTAGCGTCTTGCAAGGAGGGTTATGCCAAGGGTACAACCATTGAGCGGGCAAACCAGCTGTCAATGGAGGCCAGTAGCTGCGCAGAGGAGCTGGTGAAAGATGTGCCTTTGTCACCGTAGTTAGGGCTTATAAGAATTCCTGTAAATAAAACAATGAGGTAGTTGTAAACTCTGATTGAATACTGAATATTTTGGTGCCACTAAGTCTTTGTGGTGACTGAGTGGTTAATGAGTTGCTTTTGTTGTTAACTGTCTTATGTTTATGCACTCTTAGCCATTCCAGCAGTATTAGACTATGAGTCATCATATGCCCAGGAGTTAGCGTAGGAGTTTCACAATCAGAGCAGTTGTAACAATTTAGATTTGGTAAGAGATGAGTGTTTGTCAGCCGGAGTTTTCTGTAGACTGTTTTCAGAGACCGATTGCCTCCTTATGTTTATGCACTCTCCGTTGGAGCTTCACAATCAGGATGGGCAAGGCTTACTTAGTCATTCAGAAGAGATCCGAGACATATACTCATGTATTGATTAGCCCCCTGGCTCTGTTGTGACTAAGGTGGTTAGTTACTACAGAGCCAAAGATGAAGTAAACAAAAAGGGAATTTTATTTTATTCATGTGAGGCATAAATAAAGCAGTTGTACAAGTATGAGCCACAAAAAAGCACTAAACAAAGAAGCGACGTAGCTGATCAATGTTGTGTGTATGTGGAAGAAGATGTCCGTTCTCTCGGCGCAGTTTGTACGATCCAGGCCGAGTGACTTCATGTACGACGAAAGGTCCTTCCCAAACCGGTGATAGCTTGTGTCGGCCTTCAGTAGACTGGATCTTCTTGAGAACGAGGTCACCTACTGAAAAGGCGCGATCTCGGACTCGTCGTTGATGATAACGTCGGAGCTTTTGACGGTACACTGCAGACCTCTTAGAGGCGTTTTCTCGCAGCTCTTCTAACTGGTCAACGGATTGAGTCAGTTGTTCATCGGATGGTTCCTCTCGATAGTTGGTTACTCGGGGAGATCCAAACTCGAGTTCGGAGGGGAGGACCGCTTCTGCTCCGTAGACCAGGAAGAAAGGCGACTGTCCCATAGGACGGGTAGGAGTGGTTCTGAGTGCCCACAATACCGCTGGGAGCTCTTGGACCCACCTGGAGGCATGAGATTTAAGTCGGTTATACAAGCGAGGTTTTAGTCCTTGTAGGACCATGCCATTGGCTCGTTCAACTTGTCCATTGCTTTCGGGATGGTATGTGGAGGCGTGGCACAATTTGATGCCGACGTCCTCACAGAACGCATCAAACTCTTTGTTCTTGAAGTTGGTGCCATTATCCGTGATGATCCTGTTTGGAACGCCAAACCGGAACACTATGTCTCTGACAAAGTCGATTGTCCGGGAGGCACGTAGATCACGTATGGGCACAGCTTCGATCCACTTGGTGAATTTATCCACCATAACTAGGAGGTGAGTGAATCCACCTTGAGCCTTTTTCATAGGCCCGACCATATCAAGCCCCCAGACCGCGAAAGGCCAGGTGGGAGGTATGGTTTGTAACGCTTGTGCTGGCATGTGTATCTGCCGTGCATAAAACTGGCAACCTATACATTTTTGAACAAGGCTGGTGGCGTCAGAGACTGCTGTTGGCCAATAGAATCCCTGCCGATAAGCTTTTCCCACTAAGGTACGAGATGCTGCGTGGTTACCGCATACACCCGAGTGGATGTCCTGGAGAAGCTGCTGGCCATCTTTCCGAGTAATGCACTTCATGTAGATGCCGAGTCCTTCGACATCCCTTCTGTCGGCACTTTTTCGGAATAACTCGCCGTTGATAACTTTATATGCCTTGCTTTTTCTGAAGAGAGGTTCATATTCCTCCTTTTTGCTAGGGAGTTTCCCGTGTTGTATAAAGTCAAGGAACGGGAGTCGCCAGTCTTCTTCTTCCGGGTTCTCGGAGATGTCTACAGCCATGGCTTCTGCATCAGGCTGTGGTTGCAGCGGTTCTTTTGGCGGGATTTCGGGATCCTTCTTGATGGAGGAGGCGGTAATGACATCCATGAAGACTCCTTGGGGAACAGGTTCCCGGCCGGAGCCTATGTTGGCTAGTCGGTCTGCCTTTTTGTTGTGATCTCGGTGGACATGGACATAATCCAGTCCTTCGAACTTGTCTTCAAATCTGTTGACCGCTTGAACGTAGGCAATCATGTCCTGGTGAACACAAGACCAGTGCTTCTTCAACTGGTTGATAACCAGAAGAGAGTCGCCCCGTACTTCAAGATGTTGGATGCCGAGTGATGCAGCTATTCGGAGGCCGTGTAAGACAGCTTCATACTCGGCGGCGTTATTGGAAACTTTAAAACGTAGCTGCAGGGCATAACTCAACTCGTCTCCGCTGGGGGAGATTAGTAGAACGCCTGCACCACCTCCCGAGAGTTGTAATGAGCCGTCAAAATACATGACCCACTCTTCAATCTTCTCGGGCTTGGGAGGAACTTGGGTTTCAGTGTACTCGGCTACAAAGTCGGCGAGAGCTTTCCCTTTTATAGCCGTTTGAGGCTTGAACGAAAGTTCATAGGTGCTCAGCTCAATGGCCCACTTTGCGATTTTGCCGGTTGACTGTTTATTCTTGAGAACGTCCCCGATGCCATGAGAGGTTATCATGGTAATTGGGTGATCTTGAAAATAGTGGATGAGTTTGCGAGAAGCCATCAGCAACCCGTAGGTGATCTTGTGGATGTGTGAGTACCTGACCTTTGAGTCGGACAGAACTTCGCTGACAAAGTACACCGGTCTCTGAACTTTCTGAACTTGACCGGCTTCTTCTCTTTCTACAACGAGGGCAGCGCTGACTACATGAGTCGTTGCTGCGACGTAGAGGAGAAGAGGCTCGTGTGGATCCGGAGGGACTAAGGTTGGTGGTGAACTCAGAAACTCTTTTAGCTGGACAAAAGCATTCTGAGCCTCCTCGTCCCATACGAACTTGTCTTGTTTTTTGAGGAGCTTGAAGAACGGAAGTCCCTTTTCGCCGAGTCGTGATATGAAGCGGCTCAGGGCTGCCATGCACCCTGATAACTTCTGAACATCACGTTGGCACTCTGGGACCGGCATCTTCAGTATTGCTTCGACTTTCTCGGGATTAGCCTCGATGCCGCGATGGGTGAGGATATAGCCGAGTAACTTGCCGGACGGGACACTAAAGACGCACTTCTCGGGATTGAGCTTCATTTTGAATTATCGCATGCACTCGAAAGTGGCTCGAATGTCTTCAATGAGGTCATCTTTGTTCTTGGTTTTGATAACCACATCGTCGATATATGCTTCGACTTTGCGCTGCTCAAGGAGACGGGCCAGACACTTCTGGATTGAAAGTTGGTATGTTGCTGCCGCGTTCTTGAGGCCGAAGGGCATTGTTAGATAACAATAAGCGCCAAAGGGAGTTATAAAGGACGTTTTGAGACAATCCTCCTCTTTGAGTCGGATTTGGTGGTAGCCAGAGTAGCAATCAAGAAAACTCAATAATTGACACCCAGCAGTGGAGTCTACAACTTGATCTATTCTAGGGAGCCCAAAAGGGTCTTTTGGGCAAAACCTATTGAGATCCGTGTAATCAACGCACATGCGCCATTGTTTATTCTTTTTCCTAACTAAAACAGGATTAGCAAGCCAGTCGGGGTGAAACACCTCCTTGATGAAGCCGGCTGCTAAAAGCTTAGTTACATCATTTCTAATGGCTTCTCTGCGATCGGGGGTGAAGCGTCGCAGTCGTTGCTTGATGGGTTTGGCCGTTGGGTCGACGTGAAGAGCGTGCTCAGCAATTTCCCTTGGGACTCCTGGCATGTCGGAGGGTTTCCAAGCGAAAATGTCAATGTTGTCCCGTAGGAAACTGACGAGCGCGAGTTCCTATTTATCATCCAGGGACGTCCCGATGTTGGCCGTCTTCGTGGGATCACTCGGATCGAGGGTGATCTTTTTAGATTCAGGATCAACAGGTTGGACGCTGGATTTGGAAGCCTTCTTTGAAGGGACCGAGTTATCCGCGTTGTTCGCGTCTTCTTCAAGGTTAAGCATTGCTTTGCCGTGTTCTGCCTCTTGAGTCGCCGCGAGCTGGAGTGACTCGGCTTCGCAAGCGTAGGAAATCTTAACGTCAGAGCGGAGTGTAATGACTCCTTTTGGAGCTGGCATTTTCAGAACTAGATAAGTGTAGTTCGGAATAGCCATGAACTTCGCCAAAGCTGGCCTGCCAATGATGGCATGGTAGGCTGACTCAAAGTCAGCCACTTGGAAGCAGATGTATTCCTTCCTGTAATTGTTGGGACTGCCGAACTGAACAGGGAGGGTAATCTGTCCGAGTGGTAGGGCTGAGGTGCCCGGGATGATCCCATGGAAGGGGGAGTTACTCGGCTGGATGCTTGATCTTGGGATTTTCATATCATCAAGTGTTTTGACAAATAGGATGTCAAGAGCACTCCCGCCATCTATGAAAACTTTACTGAGCTGGACTCCATCGATGATCGGGGAAAGGATCAAAGGATATCTGCCCGGCTTGGGGATGTAGTCTGGGTGATCTCGTCGATCAAAGGTGATAGGTACTTCGGACCATCGTAGATAATGAGGCGCATCAACTGAGATTGTGTTGACAGCTCGGCTGGTGAGCTTTTGCTTGCGCTTGGACTCATATGCTTCTGGACCACCGAAGATGTGGAGGCATTGCTTAGGTTCTTGATAACCATCTTGGTCATCTTCATCATCAGCCTTTGGGTCTGCCTCGGCCTTCTTGTTGGTGTAGGTCATGAGCCCCTTGAGCTTCATGCAGTCACGGAGTTTGTGGGAACTCTTTGGACCACCATGAAAGATACAAGGTTCGTCGAGGAATTGCTCATAATTGGTGGGTTCTCGAGGCCCACGCTGCTTCTGGAACCGGGACTTGTCAGCTACTGCGACTAGGTCGTCGCCCTTGCGCTTCTTGTCCTTTGAGCCCGATCCTTCTGGCTTGTCCGACTTGTTCTTGTTGTCTTGGCGTCTGCGGTAAGAGTCCTTGTCACGCTCAGCGCATAACTCATTCCCCGCAGCGTATGAGTCGGCTAAAGCCAGCATCTCTCTGACAGAGCCGGGATAGCCTTGCCCCATCTTGTGGAGCACAGGTTGGTCGATGCAACCGTCAACAAATGCCGAGATGACTTCTGTCTCGGTGATGTTCGGTATCTCGTTCTTCTTTTCTGAAAAACGCTGGATGAAGTCCCGAAGGGACTCGCCCTCCTTCTGCTTGATCATCTTGAGATCTCTGCTTTTGGCGGGTCTTTGTGCCGTCGGCTTGTAAGTATCGATGACTGTGTGTCGGAGCTCATCCCAGGAATTAATAGACCCGGGTGGCAAGTTAGCTAGCCAACGTCTCAACGGTGGGGCTAGCATAATAGGAAGGTAGCAGGCCATGACAGCTTTGTTGCCACCAGCGATGTGAACAGCAAGGGAGTAGGTATTTAACCACTCGGCTGGGTCTCCCTTTCCGTCGTACTTCTCAACTCCTGGCAGGCGCATTGACTCAGGAAATCGCGCCGAGTTGCGGAGCCTTCGGGTGAGAGCTTGCAGTCCGTCGATGTCGGCTGAGTCATCGTCCGAGTGACGGTCGTTGCGTCGGGGGGAGCCGCTACGGCGTGGGGGTGTGTCTCGGCGTTCATCATCACGATGGCGCCTGTCACGGTCCTGATCGCGATGTCGGCGATGACCATCACGGTAACGATCTTCATCCCGGTCGTTCCTGCGTTGGCCATCTTCTCGGCGATCTTCTCGGCGTCGGTCACCTCGATGCCTGTCGTCGTCGCGGCGCCGGCGATCATTATCACGGTCCCGATCCTCCTCTTGTCGGTGGTGTTCTCTCCGCGGCGCATCTCGAGGAGGTGTGTCTCGCGGTGGAGTTCTCCTTGGCGGTGATCGCGCTGGCGGGGTTGGTGACCGATCATGGGAGCGACGTCGTGGTGAGTGAGATCGTCTGGGCGATCGTCGTCCGGGTGAACGTCCGATGCCAAAGCGATCATAGTCATCCTGTCGGGCGCGTTCTCGATCTTCTGATCTTTGGCGACGTATGGCGTTGATATCTCGGCGAGCATCGAACCCAGGTCGAGCTATCACCTGCCGGTGAAGATTCTGCTGGGGAGGTGCTTCCGCGGCTGCCGGAGTTCGTTGACGGTTGTCACTCGGATTTTCCAGGAGCCTGCGCCTTCTGTTGGACGATGAAGAGCTGGGGGCCCGAGATGGAGTTTGACTCCTCAGGAGGGTGGCAGCTTCGGCGTAACACTTAGCCTTGTCAAGCAGAGGCGTGATGGCTGCTGGTGAAAAGTTTGGATCGTTTATGGCTGCTTGAACCTGATCAAGGATGGTCCTGTTGGCGACCATGTTCTGCTCCGGTGTCCGAAAGGCTTGATGACCGTTGACGTCAACGAAAAGTGAACGTTGCAGATCGCGAGATCTGCCATTGTTCCTTCTTCTAGGAGAACGATTGTAGTCATCAGGATTCTCGTCTTCTTCAGGTATTGTGCCGAGGGTACCCTGATTGTTTAGTCGGGGTTGTTGAGCCCGAGCTGCAGCTGCAGCAGAGGACTCGGCGTTCATTGCAGTTAAGGCCGCCGCGGCTGCCTCGTCAGCTGCTGTTGTAGCTGCTGGAGTAGGAACGGCGAGGTTTGCTGTCGGTGGCGGCACTCCCGGTGGTGGTCCGGGTAAGTTGGCCGGATCACCGTCCTGAGCGGTCAGATCACCTATTACGGCGAAGCACTCATACGGTATGGGCGAGGATGAGCCGTCCGAACTGTAATCAGCCCGAGTTCCTTGATCTGTCGGCTCGTACATGGAGTCCCAGATTGATGTATCATAGGTGTCCATGTGATCTTCCCGGATGCAAGCAACCAGGTTGAAGGACATGTCTCCCTCTGATGCTAGTAGCTCCTGCATGTCTCCTCGGGGAAAAGTATCAGCAGAGTTACGCAAACCGAAGGGAAACATACCATAGCGTTGAGCCGGATAATAAATCAAGCTCGGCAGGTCAGATCTGAAGCGGATGTTCTCCAGAGCGGATCTTGTCTCGGCTGCCGAGTAGTTCGAGTAGGACTCGATCTGAAGCCTGGAGAAGCCGGACTCTAACTCGGAAAGAGAAGAGTCCGACTCGATTTCGACCCCAGTAGTCGGCGAGTTGACGGGGACGAGGTTGCCAGCGTTGTCGGCGACGAACTCCAAGCTCCCGAAGCTAAGCCGGGCGCCTGGAGCGAAGTTGTTGATGGAGCCGTCCATCGTAGTCGACGAAGAGGATCCCGACGCACCCCCTACCTGGCGCGCCACTGTCGAGGTTATAGGACCTCGATAGATTTGTTATGGGGGCGAAGGGACCAAGAATATGATGGTGAACACGAGACAAGGAGTTTAGACAGGTTCGGGCCTCCCGGAGGATAAAAACCCTACGTCCTGTATGTCGTGGTATTGATTGTGTATGTTTGAGAGGAGATCCCTGCCCGCCTTATATAGTCGGGGGTACAGGGTTACATGGAAAGAGTCTTAGTCGGTTACATCATGGAAATACTTGGAGTACAAGGCAAGAATCCTTTCCTACATCCATCCGAGTAGTAGAACCTTCCAACTCTGCATCGTGGGCTACTCGGTCTCTTCTGAGCTGGTCCGACTACCCTTGTCAGGTCACTCGGCCCTTTAGTCTTAAGAGTACCCGGGGGTCATGGTAACGACAATTCCTGAAGAAATGGTGCGCAACAGGCAGCACTGCCACCCTCGCTGTCTAGAGATTCAGTGCTAGACGTGGGCACACGCATGCACCTGACGGTGTTGGGACGCTCCCAATCAATGGTGTGGGCGTGCGCCATCGCCTGGCCCTGCTCGAGGTTTCGACGTACGTACATCGCCGGTGGTCGGAACTGAACGCGTTCTTGGCTGATTTGGCCTGCTCGGCCCTGGCCAAATTGACTGACTCTGTCCAGTTGTTGGCTCTTATTCGGTTCATAACTGGTCAGTCAGTAGGTAAGTTTGGAGTTTGGAAAGTTTCCTCAGGTTTTATCTGTTAAGGCCTTCAGCAGAATGCGTACTTGGTCTGAGTTACATCATTTGACTATCTCGTAGTAAATAAAAGATTCCGACTGAACCCTGGTTTATACGTACATAAATACTACCAAGTCTTTGTCGCCTGGCTTAGATCATCCACTTTATATGCTTTGTAAACATGTTCAATACATGAAACCTTATGCTGGCGTAATGACCACGAAATTCCTGTCGTATCTCTGCGAAACTTGAACTCCTTGCTCAAGACGCGGCATCCAGGCTAAGCTTTCACACAGCAGTACAGCACCGGGGCAAAGCAGGTCGTCCATCTCTTGTGCGCGCACCGGCACCGGCACCCGCACCGGAGGTTGCAAACAGCAATCATGGCCCTGGCACCGGTACGTTTGTTCGTGACTTCCGCGGAGCTGGGCTGGCTCGCAGATTACGCGTTCTGCGTTGTCCAGCTCCTGTGCGCGCACCGGCGCACCGGAGGTTGCAAATTGCAATCATGGCACCGATACATTCTTCGTGACTTCGGCGGCCGGCCCTGGCTGGCTCGCAGATCAGTTCGTTCGTGGCTGGCCGCAACACTGGCCGGGCTCGGCGCCGAGTGCCGTCCCTTGCGAACGCACTGCGCAGTTGTTGACGGGGAACGCACTGCGCAGCTGTTGACGTCAAATGGGGGATGATGGATAGGACTGTGGGAGGGATGACGCAGTCGCGCCGCAGCCGCCGCTTTCCTTCTTCGGAAAGCAAGCGGCGTTCGTTATCGGAGCGGTGAGCTACTACGGACCTACGGTGGCGTCACCCGCTGCACATGCAGTGACGTGCTGCAGGATTTCTACGCGTACATACTCCAGTGACGAATACAATTTTCTTTTTCGAGATTAAGTATTGGACTGACCGGCCGGTACAGAAACAAAAATATTATACCGAGGTTGACCGACGCGTGTATGGATCAGCGGCAGTGTGAACCCAAGTTACTTGTTGTTGTGGCACTGACGTGTACACATCCTAGAAAATGCACGTACACGGAGACGGAGCACCACAGCAAGTTCCGAAGTTTTATACACACAGTATACGTAGAAAAAAAATGGGAAGTAAATAATTTGTCCAAGACTGGTTGGGCTTGCGTCAATGAGAAAATGGGCCTCAAGAATTTGTTTGTTAAGTTGGGTAGGCCGAGCTTCTATCTAAAAGTTCGGGCCTGAGTACTGTAAGCCAGTATAACCAGGTCCGTGAAACAAGAACTGACTGGTGGCCCAAGTTAAGTAGAGACATCTGACGCGTACGATGCATGCATTTTACTGGAAGCCTGAGCATTTCGGTTGGCGTTTTGCACTTGGAAGTTGCAAGAGCCATGAACAAAGTTCCGAAACGGAATGACATATTGGTGCTGAGTAATGAACACGGGTCCCTGCAGCAGGCGTCACATTAGCACACTATAATTAATAATCTGAAGTGATTTGTAGCTAGATTAGGTAATTCACAGATCATAAGTACATTGTTCGTTTCCAGATGGGCATGTGAAGTTCCTGAAAACCTCGATGGATTTGTCTGCTCGGTATCACCATGTCACTGTGGCAGTTGACATGATGGGTAAGAAATAGGTGGCCCGGCCGGGGCCTCTTTGTTGTGTCGCAGTATCTCTATTCTTCTAAAACGCGTGCGTTTTCTTGAAAAATAGCCAGGCAACGTCATTCATGCATTATCAACCGTCGGATGAAGTCCCTGAGAAACACAAGACGTTAGATTTACCTCAACATCTATTGCATCTGGACCCTTCGCGAAACAGAAACTAAAATCCCGGTCCTTCCACCTTCCTCTATGATCTTGCATCTAGACCCTTCTCAGAACTGAATATGAATTTCCGGTCCTTCCACCATTTGTCTACTAACACCTAGCCCCTTCTCAAAATACAAAATGGAAAACAGTCCTTCCACCATCTCCAGTCTTGCATCAAGCCCCTTCATAAAATAAAAAATAACACACTTTCTATGATATTCAGCCATTATACTCAATATTGGCTCACAAAAGTTAACAGCAACTCTATCATACGGCTGTACATATCTCTCATTTGTTTTTTTTTTTAATATCTCCTTCAACTTTTTCACAGAAATTAATTCCTTGACTCTTTCTTTCGTAGAAAATCGTAATTGTTTAAAATTCTCATAATGCTTGAGCATGAGTAGAACATATTAATTATGCGCCAATTACTGGTACCTAAGTAGCACCACCAAACATATAGATTGAACCTTTATTTCCTTAAATAATTTTAACATGACATTTCACACACTCTCGATATATGCCTCGTAAGTGATACAAGTTGGGTCCACCGTACGACACACCAATGACATCTTGAAATAATTTTAACATGTCGTTTTAGGCACTCTTGATCATGTACATAAGTTGACATACCAATAAATTTACAGTATTTTGAATATTACTACAATGTTAGTACTTATGATCAAAGTTATTTAATATTTATTTAAGTCTTCCAAATTAAGAAAACCATGATGAAATAAAAATAAGGGAAATGAGCAGTGTGCACTCAGGAAGGAAGCCCCATGGGTAAGTTGCACCATCTTAATCCTCAACACCGATTTGTACTTGCGCTTCGTTACTCAATACCATCATCTTGGGAAAAGATTTTTTTTCTTTATCTTGCAATAAGATAATTCAACCTTTTCTTTCCATTTGGATTTCCACTTCAAGTACTAACACTTATTTGTCATTAATAAAATTGCAACTTCTGATCAGATTGGTCTCACGAATTGATTTTTTTTTCATATTTTTTCACATTTTCATATTTTAATTTTTTAAAGCTGTCCTTTTTTACTAATTAATCTAACAAACGTCGGCAACACGAAAGCCACTAGATGTGTTTTCATGCAAAATCTGTTTTGTACTACACATTCTAAAAGAACAGGAGCACAATTAGGTTACAATATATCATTTCGTAATCACATTCAAGCCACTTTTTAGACCATAATTTCGCTGTAAAAGAAGAACCAACACGGGTTATTCACACATGCTATAAAATAAGAAGCGCGGCAATGCTGCGCTATGTTTCTAGTTGTAACCTCTAGTAGTCGATCTCGTCGCTATACACACCAGTGCCATCACTGTGATCTTGTACAGTCGAAGCTAGCAAATGGTTCTTCTACTTATCTAATCGAATGTGGCTCTTGAGGCACCACCGTACCAGTTGCCTCTTGTTTCGTCAGTGAAAGAAGTATCGTGTTCCTGGAGATAAAAAAATGCCGGTGTTTATCCCCCCCCCCCCCCCCCCCCCCTTTTTTTTTTTTTGAGGCCGCCGGTGTTCATTCCTGAATGCACGTATACTGTTATTCCTCTACCAGGACCATGCGAAAGCTCTCTAGAAGTGGTCATTTTCCGTAGGAACGGGGTGTTCGTCCAAACTCTCAAAGCTCTTTGCCGCAGTCGCTTTTGCTTGCAGACTGCAGCAAGCCCTGCACCGATGACCAACCGACTGGAGTGTTCGTGGGATCAGCATGTATATGCGGAGGTTTGAGCTGCCTTTAATCGCAAGTTCACATGTAGTACATACTACCAGTAAAGCTGATAAGGGATTAGAGAGGATAAGTGGGACATGGGCCCTTGGCCCTGCGCCCTCTTGGAAAATCTGTCTGCTTGAACGCCGCAATGCGTTACAACTGATGAAACCATCGGCATCATTATTACTCAGCATAAGATCTTGGATCGCACTTCCCGAATCCTGGATATTTGCCACCTAGCGCACAGTATGAAGAGAGAATGGCGAATTCTCGAAATAAGTACAACAATCCAACAGAATTTTCACTGGCGCTTATTTGTCGAGTTTTGTTCTCGATTATTTGCACTCCCAGCAGTACTACTAGACCGCCAGTACGTCAAGCTATGTTACGAGCAAACAAAAAGACGTACTGGCACGAGGACCGCGCACCAGTCTGCGTGCGTGTCTGTCTACCACGCCGTTGCGTCGGAGAAGAGAAGCAGGGGAGGAACAGCGAACATGTGCCACTGTTGAAGCACATGAGTGACCCCGGCCGATCTGAAACCTCACCGATGCATGCGGCCAGGAAAGAGCAGCTGGAAAGAGACGGATAGACGGCCAGACAGATGCCTTTCCAGTTTTTCCAATCTCATCTCTGCGTCGAGCTAGAGTAGAGACGATCGATCCCGACTCGCCGATGTGACCCAACCTGGCCGCGATCGCCTTTACTTCGCGCTGTTCCTACCGGCCAGCGTTCTTTTACCGCCGGGACGGGCCGGCACGGCCGTGCAGCTGCCGGCCGTGTTGGGCGATCGTGGATCGGACGGACGTGTAGTACAGGCGTACGGCTGGGCAAAGGCGCAGCGGCTGCATGGCGCAGATGCCGTGGATGACGTCCAAAGTCTCCTCGGATAGAAAGATGCCCGACAGCCGCGCCGAGGACTACGAGTCTATCGCTGCCACGACCTAGGACTTACTAGCATGCAACGCTACGTGTAGATTGCTACTCGTAGGCAGCTCCTAGATGCAGGAGGATTGACGTAACCACGTAACTGGTGGTGTCACTCACCGATCGAAGCACTCATGGTTTTGTTTTCACTGGGAGCGGAAAGGTGAAGTGGTGGTGGCTGCTGTGGCGGAAAGAAGCCGGCCGGGCAGTGATGCAGGGCATGGCCGTTGGCCGGTGAAGAGACAAGACGGCCGGCACGCATCCAGGCAAAGCGCCTGCGCAAACGTGTGCCGGGCTCTTCAGCCTCAACTCGTGTCCCATGCTGGGCTCGCTTCGCGCGGAGGTCCTCGTCGTCCTCCTGGAGCTTGCAAGTTGCAAGCCAATTATTTGTCGGCCGATGATGATCAGCTGCCATGAGTGTTGCATGCATGCAAAGGGATCCATGGTGTTGGTCAGTTGGTCACTGGTCAGAGTCGGTCCTGCTGGTCGGGTCGTCGGATGTTTCTTGCTCGACTTTATTTGCCGGTATGCTACGCTTGCCAAGTGTTTGATCGGTCACCTCAAATTTCGTGTGCGCGTTACACCATCGATCTCCTCGTAAAAGCAGAATTAGAAGCTTCGTCAGTTAAAAGCAAGACATGCAAGCAAACACGGGGACCAAACCGCCCAAACACACCGGAGCAGCGAAGTTACTGTCATACTGTGTACCCTTGTTGTAACAAATCATACGGGGATGAATTTAGAGCAAAATTATTGTTGTACTGTACTGATGAATCTCAAGACGGTCACAATGTTAGTTTCATAAAGTGTGATTACAACTAGTTTCTGTTCTTACCGTTATGAATCGAGCGAACCCGTTAATATCCTGCGTGGTCCAGCCGTCCAGGAGCCATCACCATCCGCGACAGATCAAGTATCCAATCATCTGCACGACAACGAGAACCTATGCACGAAGTCCCTTTGACCACCATTAACAAGCCACCAAAAGTGAGGAAGACAGGACCTACTAGATCCACCATCCACTCACTGGCGGAGCCGACGGCGATCGATCGAAGGACTCAAGGACTCTCCGATCAAGGTCCACACAAAATAAAGCCCCCCAACCACCTGATTTCGTCGGTAGTAACCGGACGTACAGCATGCCCAAATACCATATGGACTGTACGTACGTGCAGAGCCTTAATTTTCCACTCCTCCGTTCCACACAACTCCAATCTTTGTCGAATCCAACAGCTGCAGAACAATTGACCGGCTCATTGGCTTGTCACCGTCGACTACCGCACTCGCTATATGGACCACCTGCCATTACGTGCGTGGCGCAAGCGTGGTGCGTACCACAGTGCTTCTGCGCACACATGCAACTCGGTGCAGTGGTCCTAGTATGTCCCCGTTCTAGCCCCGAGCACGAACCCAAGAACGCCTTCTAAATTTCAAATCGTGTTGTGGAAGAAAAGAACCATATGGCACAACATTTTCAGTACCCTGCTATTGCGCAATACAGGTTCAGCACTGGTTGCGACAGCAATATTCTGTAACCACAACCCGAATAGGGTTACAGATGTGTTACAGGTGCATTACGGGTAGGGACAGCGCGTCCCGTTTTAGGAAAAAAAAAATAACCGCAGCACTCCGCGTTCTACGGAGCACCACACGCAAAGCGAGCCGTACAAGCGCTGTAGGTGAACGCAAAGCATCTAGTACTACTGACCACGTACTGGTAATACGCTTGCTTGCACGGCCGGCCTGCTGCTTTGTGCGCGCCCCGTATTAAATTTCACCGTGCTCGCGCCGTAGCCTTCGTCGGCCGCTCGATCTCCTCGCTTCCCACCGCAAGCTATATCAGTTACCGGGGCGCGCCGGAGTGCGAGGCGGATGTGACGCGGCTACAGTGCTGGCGATCGATCGAGAGCGCGCGGTCTGGCAAGGAGGCAGCCGCGCGTCGTCATCCCCCTCGTCCCCGCGTCTTGCCCCCCCCCCCCCCCACAGCCGCTTCCGGGTTTTGGCCCTGCGTTTGGCTCCTTCCTCCTCCAATCACTCGCTCGAGCTCCAAAGTTTGCGACGCAGCTCGTCCAAGGGCGGTGGCTTCTTCCAGTGAGGGGTGGCAAGCAAGCTCAGAAGGGTGGCAATGCCGCTGCTCATGGGGAGGCCGAGGTGGTGCTGGAGTGGGAGATCCGCGCGGACGACGCGGAGCCTCGTCGCCGTCGCGGTGGCGGTTGCTCTCGTCGTCTCCCTCTGCTTCGTCGGCACTTTCGCTTCGGGTAAGCTGAGCTAGCTGCATGTACTACTCTCTTCTGACTTTCGCGCAGCGCTGAGTAGCTTGCTTCATCTTTCTTTTCCTTTGGAGAGAAAAGAATTGTTCAGTGTACGTTCATCTTTGTTAGCTTTGCGTTCGCTGGTGGAAGTACAGGTTCTGGTTTCTGGTTGCGTTTTCTTGATTCTGTTAAGATCTTCCAGTTCAAAGCTGGCTGCGGGAGCGCAGACTCAGTTTGCGGATTTGAGAGTCAAATCCAGTAGATGTAGAGATGCACACACTGCGTCACTGGCTCACTGCGGCACTTTCCTTTTTCTAGCTTAATGCGTGTTGTACTTGGCGATCGCTCATTTCAGTTCCTTCTCCGTGAACAGATTTCCGGAGGACGGCAGCGGCAGCAGGAGCAGCGGGAGCCCATTCCGGTGATCAGGCGACGACCGTGGTGAGTTGCTCCCTAGTCTCATTCTTCCACTCCTCTGCACACACTGACGACACTCGTCCGGCAACACTAGGAAAATCACCATTTTATTACACGGCGGTGTCATGCATCTCTCCTTGCGCACCGGCATCGCCGCCGCTTTCGCTTGGATACACACACACCGGCAGATGTCATGTCGAAATCACTCGTACCGCGCGCCCCTAGCTAGTCCGTTGCGCAAGTGAGTCGATCAGCAGCGCGGCGGCGGCCGATCGCCAGTGCGCCGCCGTGCGCGCAGCGCTGCCGCCTGCTTGCTTGCCAGCCTCGCGACGACGGCGTCCTCTCCGACAGCCCGTCCACGGCGGCGGGGCCCCGGTGGCCCACGGCCGGGCGACCATGCGTCGCTGCCCGTACACTGCATCATTGATTGATTAACTAGCAGCGTGCAGCACCATAGGGCGACAGCAGCCATCACAGGGACCACACGTCTTGATCGCACGCACTCGTTTAAAATTGATTGAACTGCTAGTGCTTTGATTAACGGGATTGACTCGTCGTGTCTTCGTGCTTGCGCTTGTGCAGGTGGAGGTGGAGCTGTTGGGCTACGGCGGCGGGCGGCGGCTGCTGTCGGGCGGGCCTGGGTCGCACCCGCCGCGGTGCACGTCCAAGTGCGGCGGCTGCAACCCCTGCTACCCGGTGCACGTCTCCGTGCCGCCCGGGGTGCTCGTCACCACCGAGTACTACCCGGAGGCGTGGCGCTGCAAGTGCCGGAACCAGCTCTACATGCCGTGACCCGGCCGCGCGAGTTCATGGAGGAGGCGCGACGTCGGCCGGCCTCACGGATGGCACCACCCGTGCGAGCGAGCGAGCGAGCACGGTCGTCGCCGTCGTATGATCGGCGAACAGGACGGACGGCCTCATCAATGGCGCCTGCCGGTGTACGTCGTGGCCGGCGGCGAACGTGCACCCGGCCGCACGGGCAACGAGTCGCATGACACGGGTGCGTGTCCGTGTGCGTGCTGGACCGGCGGTGTGGGCGCGGTCCGTGCTCGCCGCATCGCTGAGGATCCGCGCGCCAGGCCCTACCACGAGGCACGCAGGAAGGGCAGGCCGGCAGGCAGGGCGCGGTGGTAAACAAAGGCTGCGGCTGTTGCCCCCAAGGGCCAAGGCGACTGTTCATATCTGTTTTTTTTTCTACGGAGTACCATTCTCACGAGAGGATGTTCATACTACGAGTTTTGTTTATAACAACTTTGTTGGCAAGTAGAAAAAAACTGTTCTTTTTTCCCTGTCTCTTGTATTGCTATTTTCTGTTGGTGGTACAATCAGGTGATATATGCTGTTGCATTACTGCATTTTGGATCAGGCAAAAGCTTAAAAGAAACCGGAGAAACTGCGAGAATTTTCGTACTGCGACATGAGCTGCAAACGTGCATGCACTGGCAGTGCAGCCATTTGGCGCGTTTGCTGGTGGATTTTACTGTTAAACACCACATGCGTAAGTGGCACATAACCTGCAGGTGCGGCAGTTTTGAGGCACTGGTTGTGTCAGCACTCAGCAGCACGCAGGAGACAGGGCATGTGAGAGACGGTGAAAATCTGGGCAAGGAAAATCGGGGCCGGTTTGCAGGTGCTCGTCGTTCATGCACCAGAGAGGGCCGGTGAGCCGTCCATCGACGTACAGTGTCCGTTCCCTGAAATCGTGCTACAGTGCGTTGATATCACGAATCATCGGATCTTGGGAAGACGACATGCCTCGGTAGTACGCCTCCACAGTGTCTCGCACCTAATTGTGTCTCTGTGTGTGGGGTCGTGTTTGATCCCTGTCAGAAAGGGCCGAAGCCGTCTGCATCGTGTTCCAAGCCCAGTCCATACCATGGGCCGCTATGCTGATTTGTGGGCTTTTTAGGACAAATCAGCGGGCCGTATTCTCTCTTTCCATAAAGAGAAGAAACTAAAAAAAACTGAGCTGAAAGATCATCGGCGTCTCGCCAGACTACCCGGGGCGGCATCCCTTCCGACCTGTTCAACGCAGATGCGCTCCCCCCCCCCCACCACCCGCTGCGCGGCGCGTGCGATTCGCAGGCTGTAGGCAGCTGGAACTCGGCCCAGGAAGCAAATGGCCTAATACAACGCGCGGCCCAAAGAGCGAGAGGCCTTTTGTTTTTTCACGTGAGCGAAGCAGCGGGTCTAAGCGCGTGCGATTAGCAGGAGCTGCCGTCAGAAAACTATCTTCCGTTCATTGTTTTAGCAAACAGATCCATGTATATTTTTCTAAAGAATAAGACGAGGAACAACTATTAGCTTTAATGCAAAATCAGTTGGAACAAAACAAAATTTGCTCGAACAATCCATAAAGTAAGCTGGAACAATTTTACTAATTTGCTAGAACAATCTGAATAATCCGATGAAACATTCCATAAAGTAAACTGGAACATTTTTACTGATTTGCTAGAACAATCTGAATAATCATATGGAACAATCCATAAAGTAAGCTAGAACATTTACTAATCGATAATATAAGCTGGTTGATTTGCTGGAACAATATGAATAACCCGATGGAACAATCCATAAAGTAAGCTGGAACAATTTTACTGATTTGCTGAAACAATCTAAATAATCAGATGGAACAATCCATAAAGTAAGCTGGAACAATTTTACTGATTTGCTGAAACAACTTGAATAATCGGATGAAACAATCCATAAAGTAAGCTGGAACAAGTTACTGATTTGCTAGAATAATCTGAATAATCAGATGGTCAAAAGTATATTTTCAGCTAGAACAATTTGAATATACTGGAACATTATGATATTTTTTCTGAAACAATAAGCATTAGTGCAATCAGTTGGAACAAATACAATCTGATAGAATATTCTGTAAAATCAACTGGAATAACAAGAATCAATAGTGGGAACAACAAGAGTCAATAGCTGGAACAACTTTATTGAACAATTGGAACAATCCCATCAGATGATTACAACACGACACTTATGCTGCTGGGGCACCCAGCCCAGCTACAGACCAGGAAGTGAACGAGATTTTGCGCGCACGATTTTCTTTCTGCTGAAGGCGCGCTGGAGGCGCACGATTTAGGACGCGTGATTAAATAGGAATCTCGCTACTGTAATTAGGTTCAACGTGAATGATACATGTGTCCCCGATTCACAACAAATTTTCTTGATGAAACAACATAATTAATGCTTAGAACAAATTATCCGCATGTTTGGAACAAACAAGTTCTCTGGATGGAACAAAATACTTAGTGGCTTTGAAACAAATGATCTATATGTTTGGAACAAATAAATTCTCTTGATAGAACAACATACTTAGTGACTTAGAATAAATCATCCCAGAGAAGCAACAACATACTTAGTGGTTTGGAACAAATCATCTGCATGCTTCGAACAAACAAGTTCTCCTGGTAAAACAACATACTCAGTGGTTTGGAACAAATCATCTATATGCTTAGAAACAAATAAGTTCTCTTGATAGAACAACATACTTATTTAGAACAAATCATCCGAGACATGTTTACAACAAATTCTCTTGGTGGAACAACATATATACTCTCTTTTTTTTGAAATCGGAACATGGCTTGAAACAAATCACTCAGAATGCTTGGAACAAAATAAGCAGTGAAACAAATTAGTTGTATTCATGGAACAAATTATTTAAGGTGATAAAACAACTTATTTGTATGTTTGGAACAAATTGTTTAGGTTATAGAACAAATGAGTTGTATGTTTGGAATAAATAATTTCTATGTCTGAAACAAACCAGTATCTGTGTGGAATAATTTTAAAAAACCTAATAGAATCAATACTATATAGCAGTGCAGCAAAAAACTAATGGCACGTGGGTCAGAAAAATGAAGAAAAAAAAACAGAAGAACACAACATGCAAACAGGCGCGTAACAGTAAATAAAGCAACTTGGTCGCGAAAAAGAAAAAGTAAATAAAGCAACTGTTTGTTGAGGGAAAGACGTACTGCTTATATTAAGAAGCGTTTACAGCAGTACAAACTCCATCTGGTGGAGTGAAAAACCACACATATCTACCTAAACTTTCATGCACCGACCCCTTCGTTAGTCTATGGGCATCTCCATTAGCTTCCCTACCTTCATGAGTAAACCTGACCTCAATGAAGTCCTCCGCTCTTGCCTTGATTTCGCGAATAACATGTCCATAAGCTCCCATTGCAGTTCCTTGCAGGTTTCGAACCACGTTAAGGCAATCCGATGCCAGCTTGAACTTCTGGATCACCAGATCGCTGGCCAGCGCCATCCCTTCCTGACATGCCATCGCTTCTGCCATCTCCGGGTCAGTTATGCCTTCCATCACCAGTGCCGAGGCTCCCAGGAAGTTGCCAGCTTCATCAGGAGCCACAGCCGCCATAGTGAATTTGGTTGTGTTCTTCGCAAGGGCCGCGTCAACGTTGATCTTCGCAAACCCGGATGGTGGTGGAATCCAACCAGGTTGCTTGGCTTGGGCAGGTTTCCTCTCTTGCTTCGCCGGTTTGCACTCGCCCAGATCAGCCAAGAATCTTTCCACAAAACAATGTGTCGATAATGGGCTCTGGTAACTGTTCTCATGGATGATCTTCCTCTTAGCATACCAGATTGCCCACATTGTTACCACCACCTTCACTAGCACGTCATGGCCCAGTGAATCAATCGCTTCATGCAGCCATCCTCGAGCATCTTGCTGCTGTGCAGAGCAAATAAAATCAACGATCTCTTCACTCTGTAGTGCCCATACACACCTCGCCTGATGGCACTCAACTAAGGAGTGCTTCCACGAGTCCAGTCCTCCACACACAACACATCTGCTATCTGGGGCCATGTGTCGCTGATGTCGAACGTCTCCTGTTGGGATCGATTGCCGGGAAAGACGCCATAAGAATAGGCGCACCTTGGATGGAACTTGAACTTGCCAAATATCTGTCCACTCCTTGCGCTCGGCTGAACAGTCAGATCTTCCTGGATTGTGCTCGATCCAGTCTGTTCGCTTCTCCCGGTTGCTCACCATCATCCGGTAGGCTGATCTAACGGTGAACACACCGCTTTTCTCATAGTGCCAGGCCCAAAGTCCACTTGTCTCCTGGTACTTAGTGGAATACTAGCAATTGCTTCCCAATCCATTGGCAAAAAAGATTGTTTCAGCTTCTGCATATCCCAAAAACCACTCGTGTTATCAATAAGGTCACTCACCATTCGCATATGGTTTCCTTGTAGCCTGGCAGTAGGTCTCATAAGCCCATCTCTTGGGATCCAGTTCATCGACCACATATCAGTTGCCTCACCAGCCCCAATTCGACGAATCAATCCTTGGCACAAAACCTCTTTGCCATCAACAATCGCCCTCCAGATTCTAGATGGCGATGTACCAATATGAGCTTCCAAGAAGTCGCCGTCAGGGAAGTACACAGCTTTAAGAACCCGTGCGCTCAACGACGACGGCTCTTGTAATATTCTCCAGGCTTGCCTCGCAAGTAAAGCCAAGTTGAATAGCTCGATGTCACGGAAACCAAGCCCGCCCATATACTTCGGTTTCGTCATGTCATCCCAAGCTACCCAGCAGGTTCTTCTCTTTCCTTCCTTGCTTCCCCACCAGAAATTTCGGCGAAGCCCGTCAATATGTTTACACAATCCCCTGGGCAGTCGAAAGCATGACATCGAATATGTTGGGATCGCCTGAGCCACAGCTTTAATCAAGACCTCCTTACCCCCGGCTGAAAGTGCTTGTTCTAGCCATCCTTGCACTCGTTTCCAGACTCGGTCTCTGAGATATTTGAATGCTCCATTCGAAGATGTGCCAACATCAGTTGGCATACCGAGATACTTTTCACTAAGAGCCTCATTATGGACATCCAATAGGGCTTTAATCTCCTCCCGTGTACTACCACCTACACCTTTAGCAAAGTGAATTGATGATTTGTCCATATTTACCTGCTGGCCAGAAGCACGGCAGTAACTATTCAATGCCTCTTTTATCGTTTTAGCACTCTCTCTATTTGCCTTGAAGAACAGCAGGCTGTCATCTGCGAAGAGTAAGTGGCTTACAACCGGAGCTGATGAAGCCACTTTGATTCCACTGAGAGCTGATGACTGAATCCTTGATTTTAACAGGCACGAAAGGCCCTCTGCTGCTAACAAAAACAAATAGGGTGAGATTGGGTCACCTTGTCGGATCCCCCTTGAAGGCATAAAACTCTCTTGCCGGTCACCATTGAACAAAATTGAAAATGAGACCGTAGATACCAAACGCATGATCATATCCACCCAATGCCGATGAAAACCCAGCTTGAGCATAATAGCTTTCAAGTAACTCCACTCCACACGATCATACGCCTTCCTCATATCCAGCTTAAGAGCACAAAAACGGCTGTCCTGAGCTCTCTTCCTTTTCATAAAGTGCATACACTCGTAAGCTGTGATAATGTTGTCTGTAATCAGACGTCCTGGCACAAAGGCAGACTGTTCCTCAGATATAATCTCCGGCAAGATGAGTTTAAGTTTATTGGCCATCACCTTCGATGCAATTTTGTAAATCACATTACACAGACTTATAGGCCTAAACTGGCCTAGCTCCTCTGGACTATCAACCTTCGGGATCAAGACGATGCATGTGTTGTTAATTATTGCTGGATCATCCTCTCCCCTTAGAACCCGAAGTACAACTTCTGAAATTTCGTCACCACACAGCTCCCAATTACGTTGGAAGAAGTGTGCTGGTAGCCCATCCGGACCCGGTGCCTTGGTAGGAGACATCTGGAAAAGGGCTGTCTTCACTTCCTCCTTCTCAAAAGGCTTCATTAGCTGCTCGTTCATGGCTGTTGTGACTTTGGTCGGCACTGTTGACAGCACATGTTCCATGTCCTCCGTCCCTTCGGACGTATAGAGATCTTTGTAGAAAGCCGACGCTAGAGCGCCCATCTCCACTTCATTTTCTGTGACCTCACCATCGGGCTTCTTGAGCTTCATAATCTGATTTCTCCTCCTCCTCTGGCTTGCACGGAGATGGAAAAAACGTGTATTCTTGTCGCCCTCAGCTAGCCACATATAATCCGGGAACGCTGTTTCCACATTATTTCCTCCCGATGATTTAATTCAACTATCCTCTCCTGTACCTTGATCTCTGCATGCGATGGGCCAACACGCATGGGGTCTGCACGTAGGTGCTCTATCTCCGTGTACAGGTCCTTTAGTTCCCGTCTCACATTGCCAAAGGAATTGACACTCCACTCGCTGAGACTTCCAGACACCGATGCAAGCTTCTCCTGCAGCTCCTTCACGGTACAGGCTTTCCCCGCATCGAGCCATGTCTTCGCAAGCATGGGAAAGAATTGATCGTGGGATTCCCACATCATCTCGTACCTGAACATTTTCTTCTTCTTTCTCCCCTTGCGACCAGTAACCTGCTGCCATCTTAGCATGATGGGATCGTGGTCGGACGATGCAGCAGTAAGATGGGTTACTCTCGCCATCGGAAATCTCGTACACCAATCAGCTGTTGCCAGTGCACGATCAAGCCGAACCCGACAATAGGAACCTCCCGCAACTTTCTTCTCAAAAGTCCAGTTGCGTCCTTCAAAGCCTAGATCATAGAAACCGCAAACATCCGCCATCTCTCTAAAGCCAGCGATCTGAGCATGACTCCTCTCCTGAACTCCATCATGTTCGGACCTGTGTAGCACTTCATTGAAGTCACCCATGCAGACCCACGGTAGGGGCGATGAAGCTTTAATAAACTTCAACATATCCCATGTTTTATGGCGCTCAGCAGTTTGGGCTTCGCCATAAACACATGTAAACCTCCACGGCTCACCCCCGTTTTCAGAAATAATTGAGTCAATGTGATACTGAGAAAACGGTAAAAATTCTACTTTAGTGTTCTTATTCCAGTACAAGCCCAGACCTCCACTACGACCTGAACTGCTTATAGCAAAAGCATTATCATAGCCTAAAGTACCTTTCAATCCTTCCACCCGTGCCTTACTTACTTGGGTTTCAACAACACATAGCACGGTCGGGGTAAACTTCTTCGCAATCTCGCGAAGCTCCTTCACTGTCGCAGCGTTGCCCAAGCCACGACAGTTCCACGTGATGCAACTCATTGCTCTCGGCGGTCCTCCTCCACGGAGTCCGCCAGTGATCTCGACGATTCTGCCGCCATAGTTCCACCCGTCCTCGGATGCGCAACCCTAACTATCACCCTGCCAAGGCCGGGAAACCGATCAGATCGGTCCCTTAATCAGCCCGAACAGGAGGAAGGAAGGGATAGCACTCGGAGGTCGACGAGGTGTCAAGATCCTGCGCCGGCGGAGAGTCGCCGCCGTAGTCGCATCAGTTCTGCATCTACCCAACGACTTTTCCCCCTGGTCCCCTAAGCAACTGTTTGTTGCTTCCGTTACGTGTTGCAACACGGCCTTCCCGAGACTGCTCCAGTAAATAAAAGCAAGGCCGCTCCAGGCTTGAGTCGCTGGACGACGCACGAGACTGAAGCCGAATTAGGCCCAACTAAGGCCCAGGCGGGAGGGAAAAGGGGGGTGGGCGGAGAGAGGTTTGGTGTTGAGGTGGGCGGAGGGGACGATTCGCGAGGCTACCCAGCATGACTACTGAGAGTCCGAGACCGCAATCCGTCGCCTCCGCCCACCGAAACAAAAATGCACTCTCCGCCCACCCCCCTGCGTGCTGCTTCAATTTGGCCCGCTCGGCCCATTCCCTGCCCGACGCCGCCCACCATCGCCCTTGCTCCGCCTCGACTGCACGCTGCCGCCATGGCCGCTCCAGCTCCGCACCCGACCGCCATGGCCGGCTCGCCCGAGCCCCCGCCGACCTGGCCACCCCTCCGCCGTCATGGACTGCTCGCTCGAACCCCTGCGCCCTTGCTCGCCTGAGCCCCCGCTGCCGGGTCGCCGCCGGCTCGTCCGAGCCCTCGCCGCCACCTAGCTATCACTCCTGTGCGCTCCGGCCGTCGCCTCCCTCCTCCTCTGTCCCCACTCGCTGCTGCGCCGCCGCAGTCCCGCACGCCTCGCCACGGGAACAATATTTTTCCCCTTCAGAACAATCACAGTTGCTCCATGGAACATTTGGTTTTCAATGTTGGAACATTCAATTTGCAATGATGGAACATTCATTTTGAATTATTGGAACACTCGATTTTCAATGATAGAACATTCGTTTTGAATTATTGAAACAATGGATTTGCAATGATGGAACATTCGTTTTGAATTGTTGGAACACTCGATTTGCAATGATAGAACATTTGATTTGTATTATTAGAACATTTGAATTTTATAGATAGAACATTTTTTATTTTGTGCTGGAACATTGTGTTTTTGTTTGGAGCTTGATCAGTGGAGAAAGAACAACCATGGCGATCGGGTGAGCGCCGCCGCCGCTGGTGCTGAAGCCAAGAGCGTCGAGGAAGAAGAAGAAGGCGCACGCCTGGGCCGGCTCGCTCGATGTCTGGGCCGTTCCTGGGCTGGCTGGCTGGGCTGTCTTGCTGGCAAACAGGAGGTGGGAGGGGGTGGGCGGAGGAGGTGTTCCAGTTGAACAGGGCGTAAGGGAAGCGGTCCCCGAGACTCAGAGGCTTCAAGAAACTGGAAAAAAAGAGTGGATATGTTACGATATTATCCGGTTCTATTTTACAATCTTATCCTACACCATCTTATGCTGTTCTCATTTTGGTTGCATGAGGACATGTTACAATCACGTAACGCAACCTATCCGCGTTCAGATCCTCTGAATTGCTGATTCAAATTCAGAGGGCATACTGTAGCCAGAATTACTCCCTTTCTCCACCGTCTGATCTGAAATAGATGGTTCAGATTGAACGCTACAGTACAAATACTACAGTTCAGAAATTCGCAACAGTAACCCGGGACACTGTTTAAACAGTATTAGCTACAGTGGTAATTCAGAGATCTGTGCTTCCCCCTCACACAAAATACTGTAGCATGCTACATTTCTCTGAATTGTTAACGCTACTGCAGAGGATCCAAACCCAACCTATCCGGTTCTAAAAGCGTAAAGGAGCCATAGCAAGCAACAAAACCATTTCTTGAAAGTAAGGTTGAAAATAGCTGGATATAGAATTTAGCAAAGTGTTATTAAAAAAGCTATAGAAACTATAGCGACGGCTATTGCACCAAAAAAAAAAACTTTTGGCTAAAACATGAACCTGTTCGTTTCGTTTGGTCCTAAAGTTTAATCCAGAGAATATTGCTATTTAAGGGTATTAAATAAAGTCTAATTACAAACTTTTTTACAGATGAGTGCTAATTTACGAGACGAATCTAACGAGTCTAATTAAGCTATGTTTTGCTACAATAACCATCGTCTAATCACAGCTTAATTACTCTCATTAGATTCGTCTCGCAAAGTAGCCCAGGTTTCTGCAAAAAGTTTTGTAATTACACTTTATTTAATACCTTTAAATAGCAAGAACTTTAGACTAAACTTTAGTCCTAAACGAAACAAACACGCCCTAGTAAATTCGTCGATTCAGCTCATGTTTCAAAGATGCATGCCATTATCCAAGCATACCGTCATCCTAGCATGTATTTGCCATCTTTCCTAGCGGCGAAACAATAATAGAATCAAGGAAGCAAGCACAACTTGAATTATGAAAAAGCAAATTCATCACCGAACAATCATAAATCATAAGTACATAAGTTTATAACTCTATATTAGCGGAGGTGGCGGATGAATTAGCAAAACTATTTAACTCTATAGCGGAGTTAGCGGCATTAGCGATAATATTTATAATATCATCGGGAAACTTATCTCAAAAACCTATAGCAAAACTATAACGGAGAGGCTATTTGCAACCATGCTTGGAAGATAGTCACTGGATCAAGTAGAAGTGGCCTTAACCTTTAGCAATCTTTGAGAAAATGAGACTCCTGACATGTTCAGTTAAAATTAGTCGTACACATCTAGAAAATCTGACATGTTCAGTAAAAATTAGTCCTAAACATAGATATATTTTTTGAACTGTAGTCGTAAACATATCTAAACACACTGACATGTTTTATTTTCGTTTTATTTTCTATTAGAGGACTGACATGTTCAGTTTGCACACCTTCCAAGGGGTGGACAGCATCACTGGGCCTGTTGGGCCGATAAAAATATCGTTCGAGAAGGCCACTCTCCGACAGGCGACAGTGCTCCAGCGATATTTCGCCGTTCCCCACCAAAATCTCGCAAAATCAAGGGACCCACCGCGAAAAAGTGCAACACCGTTCCCGCAGATCGCCGCGCGGCGGCGTGCCCAACGGTCGGCCCTCACCGACGGCGGGTAGGAGGCGGGACCGCGAAGGAAAGGAAGCCTTGTCACTGCGCCGCCGCAGCCTGCGAGCGCTCGCGCAAGCATTGGGGTAATTTGGAACGCCCAGGTCATGCCGCTGTAGGTGAGGACAAGGGCAACTCGAGGGTCCAATCGCTCCGGCCGTGTGGAATGTCGGGGTCTCTTCGTCCTCCTCGTTCGGCCACCTGTTAGGTAACACTATCCTTTTGATCGGGATGTTTTCGCCGTTCGAAGCGTATTGGTAATTTGGTTCCGCTCGATCCGATTGGACGGGACGGATATGCATTATGCCTGCGTTCTGATATGTGAGTTTGGCAGGTACCTTCGACAGCCGATGGTGAATTACCGAGGAATGAATGAAGCATGTGCTTGAATTGCAAGAAGCGATTATCTTCTTCTGAAAAGATCACTGCTTCATCTGAATCGATTTTGTTGAGGTTCGATAAGATTTGGCTGCATATTGGTTCCATTTCTGTATATCCGGTCCTTTGCTCTGCTCTGAATATGGTTAGTTTTTGTCTGTTTCACTAGCACACTGTACAAACTGTGAGATTCCTTCACGGTGCTTATATAATGGAAGAGAGGACTATTCTGATGGATCGATATGAGATTGGGAGGCTGTTGGGACAAGGAACATTTGCAAAGGTGTATTACGCTCGTAATCTTGCTACTGGCCAGACCGTTGCCATCAAAATGATAGATAAGGACAAGATCATGAAGATAGGTCTCATGGATCAGATCAAGCGGGAGATATCAATAATGAGATTGGTTAGGCATCCGAACGTCCTGCAGCTGTTCGAGGTAATGGCTACCAAGAACAAGATTTACTTTGTTCTGGAGTATGCAAAAGGCGGCGAGCTTTTCAACAAGATAGCAAAGGGGAAGCTTAGTGAGGAGGCCGCAAGGAAGTATTTTCATCAGTTGATCAGCGCTGTGGACTATTGCCACAGCCGAGGTGTTTATCACCGTGACTTGAAGCCTGAGAACCTGCTACTGGATGAGAATGAAACCCTGAAGGTCTCTGATTTTGGTTTAAGTGCCTTAGCTGAATCAAAGAGACAAGATGGTCTGCTCCACACTGCATGTGGGACTCCCGCTTATGTTGCGCCTGAAGTGCTCAGCAGGAAAGGCTACAGCGGGCCGAAGGCAGATGTATGGTCTTGTGGAGTAATATTGTTTGTGCTTGCGGCCAGTTATCTTCCTTTCCATGATAGAAATCTTATACAGATGTACAGGAAGATTTCCAAAGCTGAGTACAGATGCCCTCGCTATTTTTCTGCTGAGCTTAAAGAGCTCCTTTACGGAATCCTTGATCCAGATCCTAATACTAGGATATCAATCTTAAGGATAAAGAGAAGTGCTTGGTACAAGAAGCCTGTTGGGATAACAACACTGAAGACTGAAACAGGCGACAAAACTAAAACAGGCGAATCTACAACATCTGGTTTGACAAGTTGCAATGGTTCTGAGAGAAATCAAGGATCGCTGACAAACTTGAACGCATTTGATATCATTTCTCTATCTACAGGATTTGATCTGTCCAGGCTGTTTGATGAAAGATATGGCCGAAAGGAGGCGCGGTTTACTTCAAAACATTCAGCAGCAGCAGTCTTTACGAAGTTGAAGGAACTCGCATGGCATTTGAAGCTCAAAGTTGCAAAGAAAGACAACGGAGTTTTGAAATTGGCCACAACCAAGGAAGGGAAGAAGGGTATTCTTGAGCTTGATGCCGAGATATTTGAGATTGCTCCTTCTTTCCTATTGGTTGAGCTAAAGAAGACAAATGGTGACACACTGGAGTATCAGAAGCTGATGAAAGATGACATTAAGCCATCGCTTAAAGATATTGTTTGGACATGGCAAGGTGATCACCAGCAGTCACATCTGCTACATGCAGAGCAGCAGCAGAAGCAGTCACCATTGCCACCACTTCCGCCACAATAGTTTTGTCACCACAGCGACCATGATCGTACCCAAAACAAAAGCAATAGGTGATAGCCAAGTTTGCAATGGAACCTTGACCTATTAACATGCCTTTTAGACTATTTATTAGCTGTAGGCCTCACATAGATTTCAACTGTTAGTGGAAATAAAGTAAATTGTTTTGATTGTAATAAAGTAGAATGTACGAAAGTGTTGCCTGCTTTCTTCAACTGTGATCACTCTGAACAAGAAATTGTTATAAGTTTATTACTATTATCACTGTCCTCAAGATTCTCAGTGTGGCTCATTATTGTGCCAGAGAAAGGTGTAGTTTCCCCCCTTTTTTTAATGCGGAAATCTGGCTACATACCATCGCAAATATCCATTTTTCATACTTTTATAGAGCATTTATAGCCACACAGAAGACTGCAATATCAGGGCAAGCAGCAGGAACTGACCCAGGCCTTGGTGGACTGCACGGCGTTTTGGCCTTTTGTTTTGGTATTCAAGAATTTGCTCACATTTGTTTCATTTAACAAGTTTCCACCCATCAGCTAACAGCACACTATATTCACAGTACACTTGTTGCAGTCACACATTTTCAGTTCGTGCAAAAAGTTGGTCATTACAGCTTTGAAATTTGGAGCTCAGTACAACCTAGGCGGCCACTGCTGCCTCACCACGCACACAATGGATCTTATTTCTTTTATTCCGGCAGCAAATTATTTGCAAGCAATCATGAATATAGCCAAACACGACAAGGAGCTTAATAGCAATGGGTCAGACATTGAACATTGCATAACAGGAATTAAGAAAAGTACAAGGGAACTGATGGTCATCTCGATTATTGTGCATACTAATTAAGAAGCTAACACATCAGGAAATAAAATCAATTACACATGCAGGGCTTCTGCTGTCTCACGGCTAGTCACGATGACACAACGCAATGCGCTTGTCCAATGTCAACCAATGTAGCAGTTAGATGATTCGAACAACGCTATACCGTATCATTATCCTGTTGGCATCTTGGTACAACTAAACTGAGTTTGAAATACCACAGTTACTTTAAATGACAAAACTTAAGTAGAGCCAGTTCTTTGTCATACTCATACCTTTCCGAGGTAAGTTAAACTTGACGTCCAGTAAAAAGATGCAGCTAACTCTGTTTCTATTTGTTCAATCTCAACTCATCAGCTAGCTATGTCGAGTTAGGTTCTTTGCATGATGAATATATTTCTTCAGAAATTTAGCAGTTAGCCTGTCCTGTTTGACCTTCTTGCCTCTCCTTCTATCGTGGCCATGGAGCATTCTACCATATTAAACAAAAATGGTTGCATTAGCATCGCCATCATCTTCTTCAGCTCATCCTGTTTTATTTTCATGGGACTGACTTACATTATTCAGCCATGATATTTTCATGGGACTGACTATTACTCAGCACCAATATATCTACTGGTGCTCGATAATGGTGCTGAATAATAGTCTGCCCCAAAATTGCAGCCGAAAAAGATAGGAGCTGCTAGATAGATTATCAACTTTGTTTGAGATCTAACTAATTACACATGTGCTGATTATTCTGAGCTGTTACTGGGTAAACAGCTGCCTTCTAAGAAGAAAGAGAAAAAACAGAAGGATAAAATGCTATTGGACCAACAAAAATAACTACACAACCTTGGCGCTGAAGCTGCCATGGGTACAGGAGGCGGCCTGCCTTTTCCTGTGCTTCTGCTTGGCAAGCAGCAGCGCGTACACGACGAATCCCATCCTCTTCCTCCTTGGCTGACACTGCTTGCGGGAAGCACCAGCATGGTCGATCCTCAACGGAGAGAACACTTCATACTTCTGGCTTAGGATCTGCCCTAGCGAGACCTTCTTCCTCGTGTTTGTGGTCTTTACGGTTTCAAGCTCGCGATCCAGCTTCATGCTCAGGATCTGTCCGATGGACACAGCTTTTGCATTCTTCGGCCCGGTGGTTACCAGGCTCAAACCGTTCACATCATATATCCCGGTTCCTGCTCTCCGAGGTGTCAGTGCCGAGTTCTTAAACTTCACTGAATTGTTGTTGATCGGGCGCCAGTTTTGAATTATTTGATCGGACCGCAGCTTTCGCAGTGTATCTTCGGCCTCTAGCTTTGCCTTGTTTGCGGATTCTTCCCTCTTCTGGGCCTCCTCCAGAGCCTTCCTGCTTGTCTCAACAGCTGACATTGCTTCCTCTACTCTTTCCAGAAGTTCAAGCTTACACTGGTTTGCTTGATCAAGCTCTTGCATTGCTGCGTCGATTCTCTTCCTAGAGTTTTCGTCCGCTTCCTGTGCTTTGCGCACAAACATAGAGTGTTCCTCAACAGAGAGTGTGACATCCGAAGTTGCAGAATCCAGGTCGTGCCCGTTGCTTAGTTTTTTCATCTCTGCAAGAGCAACCGCTTCTCCACGTCTTGAAGCTTCCTTCAATTTCTCAGCCATGATGATCCTAAACTGCAGGGTCTTCGTCTTAGATCTCGTGTGCTCAATTGCAGCTGTCAATTCACAAATCTCATGTTTTGAATCCTCAGTCATCTTTCTATGCTTCTCTTTCTCAGAATTCAGCTGCTTCATCTGCAACCAGATTTCAGAAGACTCGAGGATAGGGTGTGGACCTTTTATTGCTCGCAGTCGTGCAGCAGTTTTGTCTAAATCTGCTTCTAGGGATGAAGCCTTTGCTACGTTCGATTGCAACTTTTCACGGGTTTTCTTAAGTGATCCTTTCTCCTTCTCAATCTGGCTCCTTAACATGTTGACAGTATCTGTGTTAAGGAAGGCTTTTGCCTGATTTAGCTTGATCAATGTGGTTAGTGGGGACTGTGTGCCTTTTGTGCTCCGGATCAGTGGCTCGGAATGGCTTATGGATTTTGGTTCGATATCTGTATGTCCTTTAGCAGCATTTATACCCTCCAATGTTATCTTCTCTATTTGCACTTTTAAGCCATCAATAACCTCCTTTGTTGCCTGTAGTTCTTTCAAGACCTTAAATGTTTCCTTTTCCTTAACAAAAAGCTCCATCTCCAGCTTCACTGTTTGTTCCTCAACTTTCATAAGTTCTACCTCCTGAAGAAATGGTATCAGCGAATGGAGTAAGAATACAGACAAATTAATCTGGAACAGAGATAATAGTGCACAAAGAAAATGTATGAGTAAAAACAGATATGCTCAAAGAATCTAGAGAATTAGACAGCTTATACAAGTGTGAAGAAAAGTATTTCTTAAATATCATTTTATATATTCTGAAAAGACTTAAAAATCAAGAGAGAACCAAACAGCAAAAAGGAAAGATAAAAAGAAACAGCTGCAACGGTAGTTCCTACTTAAAATTCAAATGCTACTTGTTCGTTGGTACCCAGTCCTCCATATACAAAGCGTAAAAAGGTACAGTTTGGAGGAATGAGATGCCTACACGTAGAACAGGACTACTTAATCACCTTCATAATCTTACATTACATTTACAGAGGCCAGCTAGTAATGCAGCACTGCTCCCCATGTTGTACTTAAGATTATCCTTGGATGCCTCACGTATTCCGCTAATGTCCAATGCTTTTGTCGGCATCATGCTCCAGTGCTCGAGTTTCACTAGGATCACTGTCTAAGATGCATATTAATAGTTTGTCTTCTCATACCTTGAAATGGTACCCAATAGATTATTGTTTTGTTTTTCTCCTCAAATCAGATTTAAAAAGAAAAATTCCCTCGAAGTTATGAGCGCAAATACACCCTCTTTTGAGGATACAAATTTATTGAGAAATGGTATTGGTAAGAGCACCACATTGTTAAAAGGGTATATCATGCACAAGCCTTTTCAGATGTAAAAAAAAAAAACAGTGAAAATAAACACCGGGAAGTTTTGCCATTGTCAAGTTATTTTAACTTTCATGAACTGTGTAGTAATTAATCTTTTATACCCACCTATACATTTCTTTCCAGGTCTGCTACATCATATTTGATCTTTTCCAGGATACAAGTAATTTGGCAACAGGTTTTGGACAGAAGATGTGAGACTGAGAAAGGGTGATAAACTACTGGATGCTCATAAACCCACTGCATCAGGATCTACTAGTGGACCTTTATTCCTTTCAATGTCGGGCCGAAGAGGCCATCTGGTAGTAAATGAATGCCATGATGCATTTGGTTCCTTTCAGCTCCGGATTGATACCAAGTCCCCACAGACGTCATGTCACAATCATCCGCACCATGACAACAACCAACTTCGCCGAAAAGGGTACTGCTTACACCCACCTCAAATTAAAAGCGACACGTTTTTTTTGCGATTATAATTAGGAAAACTACTAACAGCATCTCTCTTCAAACAAATACTGGCACTGGCGGGCTGCAAATTGGAAGCAAATCCCCTTGCATTACGAAATCCTAGTCCAGTCACTTAAAATTCGTAGAGCAGGGCTGATCTCAAAGTAGTACTGATTAAGAAATGTGAAAGCGCTTTGAAAAAGATGCGGGAGAAGAAAGTGAGGAGGCGGCGGCGGCGGCGAACGCGCATGCCGTGCCAGTGATGGCCGCCACTTACTACGCTTTGTAAAGAGAAAGACCGCTGCTTTGCGTAAATTAAAAACCCGCAAAAGGGAAGGGTGAGCGGGGCGCTCCATGGAGTAATACTGACCTCTGGGCGGAGCTGTACGGGCGGCGGCGCCTGCGGGTGCCGCCACTGGGAGCTGCCGCCGCCGCCGCCGCCGAACCGGTTGACGGCCTGCCGCACGGACTCGAACGGCGACGACGTGTCCACCTCCCCGCGCCCCCGCATTGCCGCTTCGTGCGCCGCCTCGCTTCCCACAGGAGCGACGGCGCGGTGCGCCGCCACGTCCGCCATTTCGGCAGTCCGAGACTCCGAGCGAGTTGCAAGCGAGTGGAATGAGGGGCTGTGTCAAGCAGTGAGGCGGCCCGTGAGCCCTTGCGGGGTTTCGGCTCCGCCTTGTCCGTTGCGGGCGCGTCCCCCGCTTTAGCGCCGCGGCGTGGGGAACCGTAAACTAGTGCGCACCGTGCCCGCCCTGCCGGCTTAAGTGTGGTGGACCGGTGGTGGGGAGAAAAAAGGCGGTCGGTCGCGCGGCCCGGCGGCCGGGGAAAAGAAAAAACCTCCAAAAAGAACGGCCGTTTCAGCCGCGGGGGTAAGGTTGGTGGCGCGGCGTGCTGGTCGGTGTCGTGCTGGGTTTGTTTGGTGCCCGCTGTGTAGCCTCTAGCCGGGGACCCGACTCATGGGCTGCTGATCCGTGTAACGTGCCGTATCTGGATGGTAATGCTACAAGTAGATGCCAATCTGAAGCGGGGAAAAAAACACGCAGGCTTTCGAGGTAGAATATTGAATTCGGTGAGCATTTCATTTTGACTTGCTTGCACCTCTGCCACGTTTACACCGTGAACAAACACATCTCAAATCGGTCGTGAACGGACGACATCGATCACGCCGGCCGGACGGATCAGCAGCCGCCCAAAAAAGCCGATCCGAGGGTCCACCGACACTGCGAGTACGTACTGTCTCCGAGCCGGCAGTCACAAGCACACAGCAACGCGTATGATTGCTGCTCAACCAAAACCTTGCAGTGTCATCTCGTGCGCCATGAATGAAAATCGATCCAAATGTTTCACGAGGTACTACTACAACAAACAAACAAATCGCGGCCCGGTTCGTTCATTTTATTCCGATTTTCAAAAGATTCATCGTACCCGCCAGATGCCATGACTTCTCCCAACCCTGCACCTGCGCGCGAGGAGGGAGCGCTCGTGAGGGCGACGTGTCCTGTACGCCCTTGTCTCACGGTGCCGCGGTGCGTGCTTTTACACTGATCGAATCCAAGACCGGCACTGTTCGGTGGAGCGGGTCCGAGGCCGGTTCTTTGCCTTCGTAGAATCTAGCGCCACGCATCTTTGTGCTTGCATGTCGGTGGCTGGATCAGTCAGTGCCCCCGTGAAAGACGTCGGCAGTTACAGTTTTGGCGCTGCGGTTTTCTGTATCATTATGATTCGGTAATTACTCACAAGTTTAGGACTTGAGCCCGTTTTACGCTTGCCAGGCAGACAAGAATAGACAGTCTGCTGTGCTGATGACGCCGGTGCCAGCTTTGTATCACAGAAAGAGTATTAGAAACTGTCTGTATTTGTCTCGGTACTATTCTGCAGGTACACTGAAAATTATACAGGAATATAGAAATACGTTGTACAGTACAGAGTCATGCCTGGTATCATGGCGATGTATAAAGGCAGATCTACGTGATGCTCGATGCACGGGTGGACCATAAATAATGGTAGTAAGAACAGTGCACTCATTTTGCTCACAACAGTGCACACTCATGCTGCTCCGGAGTTTGTGGGTCATGCCGTTCTGCTGACGAACTGGCGAACTGCGTTCATGTAACTCCATCACGAGGATGGCAGTCACGGGCCTCACGGCTCACGCGGTCACGTCTGCTTATGTTTTGTGTTCCATAGATTGGGCCTAAACTGCGTTTCTTTTCCAGTCGAAGGGGGAGGAGAATTTGCGGCCTACTAAACGCGCGCAGCCCATCGTCCCAGCAACAAATTTTTATGGGTTTCTTTTTCAAATTCAAGCACACCTTTTGGCGCGTGGATCTTTCTACTGGCCTACCAGGGTAGATCCATATAACCGTCTAAAATGTATGTAGTTGACACCAGCAAACAACCATTGTTTTTTTTGCAAGGGGAAAAGGTGAGCTTTACTAACTCATGATAGGGTTACAATCTGTTGCAACTGAGCTTGCAACGAAGTCCGGAAAGCTATGTAGCCAGACTTTGGAGAACATCTCTCTCGATGCCCTACCGGCCAGTATGTGGCTAACCCTATTTTGAGTTCTATTACAATGTGTAATCCTCACCTCCCTCAGCTCAGCAATGAGCTCTTTCACCTCCCGAAGCAGCAGAGCATAATGTGATCCGTTCTCTTCATTTGACTTCAACGCGTTGCACACCACCAAGCAATCAGATTCCAACTCGCACGGCATTGCCACCCATTTTAAACCAAGGTTTAAGCCTTCCTTGCATGCCAACAGCTCCGCCTCCTCCGCACTTGCACAGTTGAACACAACCCGGCCAGAGCAGAGGACAATTTCGCCATGGTCATTCCTGATGATCACCCCAACACCAGCTCTCCCAGAATCAACTGAGAAAGCAGCATCAACATTTATCTTGGCTCTTCCACATGGTGGCTTCACCCACTTCTTGATTGTGCGAACATTACCAGGTTCCTTCCTTTTCACATCTGACGGGATCTGATCTTGCCGGACATTGAACAATGTGTCATAGTAGCTCAACAAGAACTGCACCGAACCCTCAACTGACATCTCCGGACCATCATGTGTTATTTGATTCCGCACAAACCATGCCCGCCATAGTATTAGTAACAGCATGTCCCTTGCTTCTGGTAGGCATTCAAGTAACATGACGAGCAGCCAGTCCGTCGTCGCAAGCGTCGGCGTCTTCCAGTCTTTTGGGATAGGCCAGCGACTCCGCATGGCTTGCAGAAGCGCACGCGCGAGGGGACACCTAAGCAGAGCGTGCACCTCCGTCTCCTCTTCTTGCCCACATATTGCACAGATGCCATCCTTTTCTAGGTTTCGTACAAACTTGTTCTTCCTTGTAGGCAAGGTTCCAGTTGCAACTCGCCACGCAAAGTGTTTGATCCTTGGGGTAACACCATCCTTCCAGATCAATTGCCACAAGGAACGCGACCCATCTGGCGCCGAGCTAGTTGCACCTGAATCTGAATGGTCTTCAAAATTTTCCAAGAAAGCTAACCTGTAAGCACTTCGGACAGTGAAAGCAAACAACCATTGTTGAATACAACTCCATTTTCACTGACCCACGCAGAAGCCCACGTTCCATGCCTTCCAATACTTGCATGTCTCTAAGTGTCATTAGCACGATCTAAGTATTTTGGACCTAAGATCTTCCTTTATGAGTATTATTTTCCTGAAAACGAAGTAAGTGAATGAGTGATGTGTACCAATTACATGAACTGGCATTGCTGAAATGTTGCAGATACATTTATGGCTGCATAAATATGACTAAAATACTTTGCCTTCGAAGCAGGGCCTTGCTATTTAAGAGTTTTGAACGATACTTAGCCATATTTTTAATGATTTTAAGCTCCTTTGCACTTTACATTTATTACAAATTATATCACAAAAAGAAGTAATGCAAGGGGATTTGCTACATTTATGCTCTTTTGCACTTTACATTTATTCCCAGTGGGCCCTTCAGATTTCTTGAGGACAAGTTAAGTATTGTTCTATTGTTTGGGATCATACTGAACTTTCTGGGATGCCAATAGAATCAAAACAATAATCACATACTTCCCACCAAGACTATATACATGATGTGTCAATGCACTAACAACACCATTACCTGAAGTCTGAAGTAGCTGAGAGTACCACTGTTGGTCAAAGAATCCTCCAAGGGCTAGCATAGTGGCTGTGATAGTGGTATACAATTGCCTCCAGGCCCACTAGGCTCATTGCCTGAAAAATAAAATACGATAACCTATATGAAACTGTAGCTCTGGTAGAACAAAAGGGGCATTGAAAAAATGAAAAGTTTTCTCCATGAACAAAAACTATATAGTATGACCGAATTCCCATGAGTCAACTGGGTATACCTTTGCGATCGTGTATTTCACTAAATCATACTGTATGCATTTGTGGAGTTCCATTATATCTTCCATAGAATGCATTCAGACCAAATGTTATGATCGCTCTGCCTTTGCAAACAGATGTTTTGTTTCCCATCAGTTAGCTAAGCCGCGCCTCACATGCAAAAACCATCATACAATCCACTAAACAAAACATGAGGCATATTCAATCCACTTCTATGAGGCCTGAACTTGTCATATCTCATATGCGAACAGACATTCCTGAAGATGTGCAGACAATTTCTCAAATGAAACATGTGCAGAAATGGAAATTTCTCAATAACCAGCAAGTCCCACAATATAATGACTTTGTCATAATCTCACATGGCTCCAGACTATGTAGCATTTGTATATGTTACGCCAAGCGCATTTTTATTCTTATGGCGGTGGCAGCAGAATGAAGCTTAACATAGAAGTCTCACCTTCTTTTTTGGAATAGATAATTCAATTCGTCTATTTCTGAAGAGAGTGCATGGACTATCTGTTCCCACGTCATAAACAACTCAGTCTTGCAAAGATCCTCCAAGACTAATCCTCAGATTTTCAGCTGCTCCAGATAAGGTTACATATGATTTTTTGTTTGATAATATGGAGTAAAACAATCAGCATTTTGCCTGTCTAGTAGGTCCCTATGTATATCAACAAAAGGCAGATAAATATAGGACCAGCAACCACTGGATGTAACTCCAAGGACACACCTTGAATGCCTTGAGCCAGAAATGAGTGATCCAAATCCTGAATGTAACAGTCCGTGGACACAGCACAGAAGTTAGTTCAAACACTAATGTAGAATTGTAGCATCCTAATAAGAAGAAAAGAAACAATATAAAGCATACCAAATTTAAAATTGAAGACTGACCCATGGACACTGATTGCAGTTACACTTGTCCGGAGGCCACCAGTCAATTGTAACACACACATAATTCTCATCCGTTTCAGCAATCCTAGTTGAACATTAGTTGAACGTTTAACAATGACCGTTGCCTCCAGTGCTCAGCCAAAACCCGATAAGAAGCACGTAGACAGACGAGCGCAAGAAGCAGCAGCCTGACCTCCATCCTGTTTACTGCCTAGTAGATCATATAAAGAGGGAAGAATCACAATCCAAGCGTGGTGCCAACCTCCTGTGAAACAAGTGGTTGTAAGATTGTGATTCAATGCCCAAAAGGAAAGCAAATGTAACCAGTCACAATGATGCTATTGGAGTTCATTAACTAAACACCAGATGCTGAGTAATGCGAACCAAATCAACTATCCGGATCAGTATTCAGTAACATTCTGAACAGATGTTTAGCTAACGGAAAATGCAAGATAAACGAACACACACCCAATGAAGAGTATCAATCAAAATTCATTTCACCAGGCAGCTCTCGCAATCCAGATGTATAGGACCAATACGGGCAATAAGAATCTGGTCACTGCAAATGTTAGTTGAATTTACAACTGTTTACATGATCTCAACCTACAACACTTCACAACCAATCAGCGCTATTCTGCTCCGAAATATGAAGCTCAGCTGAATGGAACAGATCTAACAAAGAATTGTGTTACATCTATCGCCGAATCCTCCAAAATAACAATGAAATTGTTATAGGATCATTCCTCAGCTCTCAACCAACGAGTCGGTTTACATATGGGGAGGGGAATACAACTGTGGGAATGGAAGATGCCCGGGCCGCGCACATCAGAGGAATCCAAACAGCACGGCGGCGCCAAGCACGAAGAGCCAGACGATGTGGACGAGCAGCAGCGCCTGCCCGGAGACGGGCGCCGAGCCAGCGCCGACCTCGCAGAACCCGCGCTTCGCCACGCGGGCCCCCGCGCACGCGGCGTCGGGGCAGCCGCACCAGTACGTGACCCCGTCGGCGCCGCATACCGGGTCCGGGCGGAAGCACCGCACCGGGCACGACCGGGCGTCGACGCCCCCGTCCGACACGGAAACTGCGCAGGGGTCGCCGAATTCCGCGGCGGAGGCTAGGGTTTGGGCGAGGAGCAGCCAGAGCGTCGCGAGGAAGAGGATGATGCGGTGGAGGCCGACGCGGGAGGGTGGGGCGGAGCGCGGCATAGCGGTGTGGCCGGCGGCCGGCAGCGGCGAGCGGTGGTGTGGAACGGAGATCACCGCGGCCTCTGGAGGTGGCGGCCGCGGCGGTGGAGGTGGTTGGAATTGCGGGCGCGGCGGAATCCGTCGCCGGCCGCTTTCAGTTTCTTTTCGTTGGGTGCGGATTGCGCTGGTCGTTGGACATGGCTGGTTCGAGTTGGCCGTTGGGCTGGCCGCCTACTTTTGTCTCGTTTCACCGCACGCAAGAACTGCAATTGTTTTTTTTTAACTGCAATTGTTAGCAGAGTTTTCCTTTGTTCAAAAGCCGTAGAAAGGGGTTTGCATGTTTGAAACTTTAAAATTAAGAGGAGCCATCAACCAAAATCCATAGCGAGTTAGGGATTTCTTGAATTTAATAGAACTCTAACATCAAGAAGATATTTTCTTACATATATATTTTGATTTATTCTGTGAGGATTGCCAAGTTGGCGGCCAAGAATTTGAGTACTGCCTCCCCTTCGTAGACAAGCAATGCATCGCCCTACCTACGCTGCGTGCGATACTTTTCTTCCATCTGAATCCTTACTACATGGTGGGTTTGGACTGGCGACGGGAAAGAATTCAAGCACAGGCGCATTTATGATCCTATACTCCTGAAAATGCAAGCAATTCATCAAGAAGAGAGCATTGGCTGATTTGCTAGTCATACACCCTCTGATTTTGTTTCTTGACGTTGAGACAAGGCTAGTGCAAATTTGAATTAAAGGCATCATCTGAACGTCAACGAAACAAAAAGTCAGAGGTAGTACGAGGAATGAGGCATGATTCAACTGAATCCAAACAACACAACCCTGATATCGTTCCCTGTCTAGCTTCAACTTCCATGAAGGAACACGGTTCCATTTAAGTACATGTGAAGTATTCCAGCACATTGGGAAAAAAAAAATCTGACAACTCAGACCCATTCCAGTCCGTCACCCAAAAGCGATCAAAGATTTCACTAGCGCCACAGATGAAATAAGTTCTTCTATTATCAGTGCTTTCTTAGTCAGCGTCCATCTCCTCAAGAGCTGCCTGAGCAGCAGCCTTGGCCTGCTCCAACAGATCATTTGGAACCTGAATGCAAAATATGTTCAATTTAAAAAATATTAACATAAAACAATGACCAAGCAATTTTTGTGTGAATATCCTGGTACCTTCTGGTGCTGACGGTTTGATTCATCACATATCCAGCTCAGTTCCAACTCAAAAGCTTTGTCCTTCGCTTCATCATGTACTCCGTAAATTCTGCATCGAACAGATAGTTAAAACTAGAGTTCTAAGCAGAGAGTAGTAGCCTTTTAGTTTCATTGGCGTCACACAAGCAGAAAGTAGAAGAAACTTCGACGACCTCCCAAAGGTAAACGCCAACTAAAATACATGATTTTGGTTATCAGCAGAAAGTAGAAGAAAATTCGACAACTTACCAAATGTAAACACCCACCAAAAAACCTGATTTTGGTTGTCACATGCATCACTAGATGCAAGAGTCATCTATCATGCACCTCTAATGACAAGAGTTGTAAGATTCTCTAACGTAATGTTTGGATTACATATAAATGAAAATGATACGATAGACAATAATGTGCATTCAAGGAAAACGTGAAACTGGAAATTTATAAAGAAGCCAAACTTGTACTGTTATGGGGAAAAAACATACATCTTTGCAACTTCAACAATGCCTTCACGGCAGGTAAGCTCTGAAAGCTTTAGCTTCTCTATCTCACTGCAAGACAACATTCAAAGAGTTGGATTCAAATCATTCTGATAGCCATCAAAATGAAAATTTGTCATAGAGGTCAGACAAATTCAACAGAACTACACTTAATAGCAAGTGCCAAAGTATTTCTTGGTAAAAATGGATCACAGAAGCTAATGCCACTAGCTAACTCAATCAAGTCAAAATTTCGTTACAAATAAGGGAAATATACATAAACACCAATGTAACATATAAAGTGTGCCTTCAGTAATACAAATTAATCTTGCCTATAAAAATTTTAGTTATGAATTCTGTCCAACGACCATAATAAAAAGGAAAAGCTTATGCAGGACGATCATCTGGTAATGTAATGGTATGTGCTATGTAGGCATTACTCTAAATTAATATGCCAAAATCGGCTTGTGCACTTTTAAACTTCCATGTATAAAGAAGCACAATAGAATAAATGAATGATGTGAGTTGTAACTATCAAATAATTAGATACTACTATGATATTCACCTTTTATTTTGCTTCATAGAAAACTGTACTGCAATAATATACGCCTTTGCACTAAACAACGATGATATGTATTGGATTACTTTGTATGTATCGACAGGTATCTTAAAATAGAAGAACCAAAATAACAACTGAAAACTAGTAAACTTACGTTTTTGCAGCCTGTCTTCCCTTCCCCAACGCAGCTCCGAAGTATTTCTGTTTGAAGTTAAAATTCAATGAACATTACATAATTCAACTTCACAGGAGTCCTAGTATATCTAATGCTTTTAATAAACAAAATAATCCATATTGAACATGTTGTGCAACCGACGGAGAAAATGTTTCAAGTAAAACTAAAATAAGAAGGTTATGCTTACATTACTCTATGCCAATAAGCTATAACATTGGGGATTCTTAGTGTGATACAATGACAACTTACGTAGGAGACTCCTGAGGGTTCTATCATGTAGAGCTGTGGGCCATCCCTATCATAACCTCCAAGAATAACACCACAACCAAAAGGCCTAACACAGAAGAAATCAAGTTAGGATCAACTACAATAGCAAGGAATAATATATTGAAAATATACAAGTCATGTATCAAGTAATTATAAGGCGCTCCATCTACTGTTAAATGCATTACCTGAGCCACCAGTATAGTGTACAGAGGTGAACGTAACTTGCCACACGATCCGCCAATTCCTTCACCGAAATTGGTTCCCCATAGACCCTGGCGCAATAAAGGTTTAGAGCACAATTATATAAAGATATTGGTGGGGTATAAATGACCAAGTTTTGGTGGTATAAAGGACTATGCACTTACTTTTCATAACTGGCAGCTTCTGATTTGGCCCTTGAAACAATTTGCCTCCCATCGGCTGCTAAACCAGCAACAGCCTGAAACAGTACAAGTACTTACCCATCAAAGGGTGGCTAGAATATGAAACTTCAATCAATAGAAAAGTCATTAATGCCAAATATTGAAAGAAAAAAAATACCATTATAAAAACTGTTGTCACTTACAATAAAACTTGTTTTAAAAATCTCCAATATTCCATGGTAAAAGCAAAAAATAAGAAACACTCGCTTCTCTTTATTTATTTGTAAAAAATATACATGTTTTTGTCATCAAAATTAGCATCAATTTTTTGAGACTTACCAAGCCAGAGTGCCGGTGCACTGAATGGATCCTACGGTTAGACCCCTCAAGCATCATCTTTGAAGTTACCAGCTTCTCCACACCCTAAAGGATGAAACAAAAATCACAATTCAGTCAATACACAAGGGATTGGACTGAGAGAAAGATTGCACAAGACCAATCTTACCAGGACAATGCCGTCTTTGCACTTGATGCCAACAACAGTCCTGTTCACAAACATCAAAGCATCAACATAGAATCACACAGTGACGGGAACAAGGGAAGCGAAAAAAATGGTAGAGGAAGCATTCGAAACGAACCCGCTGTTGTCGACAGCCTTGGTGGCATACTCGACCTGGAAGACACGACCATCTGGAGAGAAGGTGGTGACCGACAGATCGTAACCTGTGCCTATGCTGCTCATTGTCAACTAGTATTGTCTTCTCCACGCTGCTTCTGCAAACAAAACTTAAAAACCCAGTTAATAAGTTCAGCTTAAGTTGTTGGAATTTATGTGAAGCATGAAAGGTTTGGACACAAAATTCAGTAAACAAGCCAACGCTACTGTCCACTCCACACCTCGGGGTAACCAAATCCGCAAACCCTAAGCTGGATAGGTTTCAGGGCTCAGCGATAGAAGGATCAAATTACGCGTAACGAAATCAAACGAACCGTCTAACCAATCTAGGTTATCTAAATCGACGCAGGTACGAATCAGATGCGGGCCCACCAATACGGCGAGGTAGGCCAGCCGCCCTACCTCCCCGTCCCCGACCCCGATCCTGCGCAGGGATCGACCCATTCCAGCTACATCCAGCCTAAATCTCAACAAAAAACAAAGAAAGGAGGGTTAGAGGATTGGGGAGTAGAGCTCAGCTCTCACCTTCCGTCGAAGCGGGAGGAGGATTCTGGCCGCGCCGCTCGTGCTGCCGTGCGCTAGCCGGACGAGAAGGAGCCGCTGCTATAGGGGACAGCTCCAAGACCAGGCGTCCAGGCCCGAATTAAAATTTCGGCCTGGAGTTTGGGCCGAAAGTTCCGATGCCAACACGGCCTAATCTTGTGGGCTTTTGAGCTAAAACCAGTGCAGGCTTTTTGGTCGTCAAACAAATATTTTTATTTCAGAGTGAAGCTGCTGTTAAACCTGTGGACTTTCCTAAAAAAAAAAAAGTTAAACCTGTAGAGCATGATCACAGAATGCGCCGATGTGCAAAGGCTAGCATCTTTTCTTTTCTTTTCTTTTTTACACAGGCACTGTGCAATGGGAAACTGCCAAGTCTGTTTTCAGGCATGCTTGCCGCCTACGTGCATGTATGGAGCCTGGCCGTATATAGTGCAGCGGAGTCCCCATGTTTGGTTGCCCGCGCGACGTGGCCGTCAGATGACGACGGCGCGTGGAAGGGCATGCAGTCCAGCACCGCACCCGCGGGCACAAGCTAGCGCAGGCGTTCAACCTCGCCCCTGCATGTTCGAAACGAGAGGCGATCGGAGGTGGACAATAACGTCTGACTTGTGCCAGTGGATTAAGTTTCATTGGCTAGCAAACTAAGAAAGTTAGACATTTTTTAGAAAAAACATTATTTTCTGGAAAAAATAGTATTAGATAATCGGCAGAAACTTTCGTTTTATATGAACTGAATATGGGCGAACCAGCTGTCCATGTCTTATTCAAAATCGACTTTGAAATGCAGCACAATCATTTTTTCCCCCTGAAAATGGGCGAACCAGCTTTTCAACCACGCAGGATATTGCTCCTGACTCCTGAGAGAGCCCATCACGTTGTAGCCAATGTAGTTTTCCGTGACACAACCCTTGCACGGAGCGGGTTCCGCATGGTGGTGAAGAAGCCATGTTCCGCCGTGAGATCAACCTCCTCCCCCTTGACAGGATGCCACTCGAAGGTTTTGACCAGGTTTGCAAGAAAGTACTCAAAGTTTAGCGTGGCATATCCCATTCCCGGGCATATCCTTCGTCCGGCTCCAAATGGCATCATCTTCACCTTTGTTGTCTCCTTACTGCCGACGGTCAGCCGCACACCTGCTCCTTCTCCTCCCGGCATGAATCTGTCCGGAATGAATTGCTCTGGGGATGTCCATATCTGTTCAAATGATTATGTTATCTAGTTAGGGAGATGTCCATATCTGTTGAAATTATTATGCTATTTAGAACTTCTCTTGAAGCAGGAAGTAAAATTAGATGAAGTCAATAGTTGCAAAGTTTGTGTTTTAAAGCCAGTTTGGAAGGTTGTCTATTTCGCAAAGGTCGATACTAGTAGATAGTTGAGATGCTCTCGACAAATGAAATTTAGGACTTTAGGAACAGGAATAGTTTGAGCCTTTTCAAGGCGCTGTTTTACCTTGCCATCCCAGCCGATGTCTTCCAGAGAGAAGTTGACCACGTGCCCGCGGCGACGGGCGTGCCACCGACCACGACGTCGCTGCTCATGTGCCGCTGCACCGACGGCACTGGCGGGTGCCGCCGCAGCGACTCCATCACCACGGCCCGCAGGTACGCGCAGGCCTCGCCGCCTGCCGCCTCGACCTCGCCGCGCAGCCGGCTCTGGACGTCCGGCCGCAGCACCAGGTTGGCCAGCGTCCACTCGAGCAGGGAGAGCACGGTGCCCGTCGAGGCGCCCAGGTACTCCGACACCGAGACCCACCATCTCGCCGTCGTTGAGCTTCCGCCGCCGGTGCGGCGGGTCGCCTTCCATGGGGACCTCCAGGTCCAGGAGCGTGTCCACGTACGACGTCGCCGTCGTCGTGTCGCCGGTGCGACGACGACGCTCCTGGCATGCTTTGACTAGTGGGAGGTACATCTCTTCTTGCGTCCGACGTGAGTGCACCAGCTGCTTCCACCTGCCTCGGTACAGCAACCTTGCGACCTGCACAAACCACAGCAAATTGACAAGCAACATCATTAACCAATGCAGAAGAACATGCATGTTGCGTGTGGCTGGCTGCACCGCGCAGTACTCGACGAACCTTCTGAAATGTGGAGAAGACACGGAAGCTGGGGAGGATGCGGAGGAACTCCCGCTGCGCCACGCGCATGGCCTCGACCTGCTCGCCGTCCACGCCGTCGCCGAAGCACGTGGCCACGTTGAGCGCGAACAGCGCGGCGTACAGGCACTCACGGACGGGCACCACGCCACCGCCACCACCATCGGCAGAGCGCGCGGCGATGTCGGCGACGAGGGCGGAGACCGCCCGCGCGCGGTGCGGCACCGCGCGGGCGAGGCCCCGGACGGGGTGGAACGCCTCCGACGTGAGGTTGCGCCGGAGCGCGACCCAGTGCGGGCCGTACGGCACGGTGGTGATGATCTGGAGCCGGCCGTCGGAGATGATGGTGGTCGCGCCTCCGCCGAGCGGACGGTCGGAGAAGACGTCGGCACGGCGGACGAGAGCGTCCACCGTGACGGCGCGGTCTCGGATGACGGTCGTCGGTACATCGCCTAGGCGGATGCCGAGGAACCGGAGGGCGGACTCCCAGTCCCAGGCGGTGAGCGTCGTCGTTTGCCACCACGGCCACTTGTTTATTGCGCCGAGTTGCCTGACGATGCTGCAAAGCAGCGCAATTATCAGGCTGAGCAAGCTGCGTTCCATGTCGTTGCTCAGTCACAGGCTTGGTTGATCTCATGTAGTGCCACCGTATTTATACATGTAGATGCTGGGAAAATAATATTTTCTATGCAAAATTTGATAATGACATATAGGAGTAGTAATTTACTAATCTCAGCACGCAATAGTTGCTGGCTTGCTGCAAATGCAAACATAAATTAATCGTGGCTTGCAAAGTCAGACGACGGCGTGAAACTGACAGGAGAACTACAATGCACTCTTTCGATTGCATAGTTAAATCCCCGCGTATTGTGGGATAACAACAATATGAATTTCTTATGGTTCAGCCACTTAGATAAACATGAATGAGTGCCTCCGGGACCGGATCAATGCAAATATCTATTGATGTGCCAAATCATGTCATCCAAAAAACAGTGAAGCATATTACCTGCCTCAAGAATCATAACAAGCATCATTGTAAGACAAGGAAAGCAAGAATAGGATGTACATCTTAGGTGCCATTGCAAAAAAATTGTAATCCCGTATATGCCACTGGCCTCTCAGTGACAGGTGGGGCCCACCTGTCACTGAGAGGCCAGTGGCATATACGGGATTACAATTTTTTTGCAATGGTGTGTCACTGACAGTGGCATATTCGGGATTGTGCAAATTTGCAATGGCACCTAAGAAATTTTCTCTATATATAGTCAAAGCCTTTACTTTTGATTGAAATTTGGTTATATCGCTGACCCAATATACTCTTTGTCAACATCAATTGAGATATACTGAATATGAGTAAAATATTTAGTAAGATGTGTGTGCTTCTAAAATTTTTAACGTAATATCCTTTCATTCGCCATTGAAATGGCCACCCATTAGGCTTTTCTTTATCTGTCCTCACTTGCAGGGGGAGCTGGTTACAACCGATGGGGTGCAGATGGTACATCAAAGCAGAATTTCAGTGCTACCAGCCATATATTCACCACATAATACGTATGCACCTCCTTCAGCTCATAACCACGCACACAGAATCAATAAAAACCAAGATTGCTTCTTGTCATTGCTGCTAAAGGAGGAAGGCAGGTCCCAAGCTACGTGGGAGTGTTGTGTGCTTGAAACCACAATTATGAAAGTTTTTGCTAGCAATGACTGGACTTTTAGTAATAGAACTGAAGCTTAGACATCAGATGCGAACTTTGTTTCTTTTGCTTTATAGGGACTGTTGGAGTATTTTTTAAACTCCTAGAATGTATTGAACTATTTGAATAGCTAACTGCATTGGTCGATGTAAAGACTGAAATATCTTATGGCTGCCCCCTCCTTGTCCGGAGATTCCACTACAACGGTGCCAATCTTCCCATAATGATATGTTTCAGAGACTTGAGAGATGTCTTTTTTGGCAAGATTAGGGCAATGCTATGGGCCCGTAATGATACATGATTCAAAGTATTATAGCGAGGGTCTGTATTATAGCCCAAAAGGCCCGAAAAGTCCAAACGACAACACATGGGCTGTATGGGCCTTCAGTATTGTAGCACGTACTAGCTCTACGAGATACTCCTACGTGAATTAGCAGCCGAAGTCTATATGGGTTTGTCTCCTTTTTTTTCTTTTTTCTTTTTGCGATGAATATGGGTTTGTCTCAGTCGTGCTATTTTACATGCTTCCGTCAACAAGCCTATCTGTCTGCCTAGCTCTCTGCACATGCGAGATCTGAGCTGTGTTCAACAGCCAACTATGCCGACACGAGCCGAAATTCTGTTGATCCGTTTTTTAACAGCAAACAATTCCCCTTCCAGAATAGAAAAGATCAGACAATTCGAGCTATGGATCAGGGTCAGACCAAGGTGCTTCTTTTCATACGATTTTATATTGGCAGTTCGCTTAGTCTGACCGTAATGCTGGAATAAGTATCCTTTTAAAAATTAGTGTGACCCCCGCGCTAACTATCTTATCCAAGAATTCGGCAGGATCGTCGCTGAAAGGGGAATAATAGCCAGCCTCCTGGATGTTCGCTTGCTCAATCCCTTTCCGTTCAGCACGTTACCGATCAACTACAGTCTACAGTGCTTCCGGCGGTGAAGGGGGGCAGGCCAGGACGAGATGGGCAGCCTCTTGGTGATGTCGAGGACTTCTCGTGCACATGGCACGGTACTGTAAGTCTGTAACTCACCCAAGCAAAAGATGGTGCAGGAGTGTCCTTTGGGGGCGTTGGCCATGTCGATCGCCAGCATCACGTCTCACTCCTCGGCTGCTCGATCGCTCGCGCGCGTCGCGACCCATGCATCGTGGTCAGGTCAGGACTTGACTCTCGAGAAAGGCGCAGTACTGTGGCTTAAGCCGCAAGTGACCGCGCACCGAGCGGCAGACGGATCTTCCATCCATTCCCGCGTATAAAACCCGCGCCATTGGATCGCACGAGCTTCTTGGATCGTGAGTTCGCGTCGCCTCGCGTTCTCCCACCCACGCTCCCGCACAGCTAGGCGACGACCAGCGCCAACCACCACCACCAGCACACCACTTCTTCTTCCCACATCCGCTGACTGGACCGGCCGCGCGCGCGCGATCGAGACCAGCACACAAAGAGCAGCAGCTAGCAAGCAGAGCAGAGGATGCCTCGCAACGGCGGCGTGGAGACGCCGTGCAGCAAGCCGCAGAGCCCGCTGCGGATCGCGCACGACGGCGAGTTCTTCGCGCGGCTGCTCACCAAGGAGAGCTCGCACGGGAACCCGTCGTTCCGCTACTACGGCGCGGGCCCCGGCGCCGTGCCCTTCGTCTGGGAGTCCCACCCGGGCACGCCCAAGGACGCCTACTCCTCCGACTCCGCCGTCGTCCCGGCCATCACGCCGCCGCCCTCCTACCACCTGCGCGCGGCCGGCGCCGGCGCCGGCGGGCCGCACGGCCACAGCTCCCGGCGCCACGGCAAGGCTGCCGGCGGCCGCGCCGGCGGCAAGGTCAAGTACTGCGGCTACAAGCTCAACAAGTGGATCAAGATCGGCTTCATCGCCACGGTGTTCCGCCGCCTCGCCTTCGGCGGCTGCAAGCCATCAAGGACGTCCTCCTCGTCGTCGCCGCCAGCGTCGGTGAAGTCCTCCTCCACGCGCTGGCTCTTCTCCGGCTCCGGCGCCGCGGAATCCCGCAACGACCTGCAGGAGTACAGCTGCCACGAGCCATCTGCTGCTGCTGCGCCGGCGGCGGCGACGAAGGGGACGCTCTGCAGCCTCGGGGTCCGGCCCAGCCCGTGGATGCTGCAGTTCTGGGGCGGCGGCCGGAGGGAGCCGGCCGCCGGATGGGCGTACGGCTTGCGCTCATCGTAGTCCGCCCGCCCCGGCCGCCGGCCGGTCGCTGTCGAGCGAAGCATTTGGGTGCACCGTCCGTCCGTGGCTCCATGCGTGCTGTGTGGCGCGGGGCCGCCATAATTAAAGTGATCTGTGGTAGTAGGAGCTGATTGTTCGTGCATATGGACGTTCCTGTTCGATCCAGTGTCCGTTTGCTGTGCCTGAGAACGAGATTAAGTTGTTTGATCTGTTCGTTTTCGGTGTTTAGCGGTGTCGTGTTGCATGCCATGGCCGGATATGTATATGTACACATCATGTTCTATCTTTATTGCTGGAACTCTTGTTGTTGTTGTGTAGTGGTGGCGAGTGCAAATGGAATGTTGTCGATCACGAGTGGAGCGGCTGGCAGTTCACGTGCCCCGAAACTCTCGGTGTCTGGAGTCTGAACTCTGCATTTGGAGCTGTAGCTTTCCGATCCGATGGAGTTCAGAACTAAGAGCAAGCCCAACGCCTCGTCGTATTGACAGTACACGTCCGATTTTGCATGCGTGGAAGAGAGAGAACCGGAGAGAGAAAGCATGCTTGTCGCGGCTGGTGGCGACCGTCGGGTCGCTGCTTTCTGCAGCGCGTGGGCGTGCCTTCCACACATGGCTGAACAAGGTGGGACTAGCAAACAATAAAGAAACAATTTGAGCAGACCAGTACTCGGCTGATGCGTTGGACCGCTGGTCTGATGAACGCGTCTGTTGTCTACGTGTCTGGTAGTTCAGACAAGATGCAATGGGCTTACGCCCCTATAAAATTTAGAGGGGTCTAAACTAAAAGAATCTTGTCTTAAATAAAGTTTAATTATAAAACTAACTGCAGAACCCTCCTCTAATTCGCGAGGCGAATCTAATAAGGATAGTTAAGCCGTGATTAGACGATGGTTACTGTAGCATTACTGTAGCAAAACATAGCTTAATTAGGCTCATTAGATTCGTCTCGTAAAGATGTACCTATCTGTAAAAAAATTTTGTTAGTAGACTTTATTAGTACTAGATTCTTTTAGTTTAGACCCTCTAAATTTTAGAAGGACGTGCCTGTGATGAGTGACCACTCTTCAGTAACTGCACACCTGCAGGCTGCAGTGTTGAGATTCATGCCGGCCGGGCCCTCTTTCGTAGGAGTAGTATTGGGCACAGTTTGTTCACGAGGCCTGCAGCCTATGATTGAGTATTGCATATTTTCGCGCGTCCCGCTGGAGTCCTTGGATTGTATGATCTCCATGTTTCATACATCAAGCCTGAATGTAAATATGTGTCATAGTAATTCAGTGGTCCATTTCCTTGGTTATTACACACAGTATGATCAATGCCTCTATGGAACATGGAGATGCTGCGTCTTTCGTACTGTTTCGCTGGATACGGTTCTATAATTGGGTCTTAGCCAGCAGGGTATTAATAAACACACCACGAGTCTTCAGGATTCACACACGAGTGCTCATTATCGGTGCTCTAAAATCTTAGTATAAAGAAGTTAGTATCAATTAGGTGGAGGAGGGGGGAGAGGGGGGGGGGGGGGGGGGGGGGGAGCTATTTTCATGTGCATGTCCAGTAGCGCGCTCCATTTTTAAAAAATAAAATGTTGGTCTATTTCTCTAAGGAATGGGTTGAACAATTTTTCAATTGATGAACAGATGGCAAATTATCCGCCAATGATGCCACCACGACCAGTGGCAGAGCTTCAAGCAAAATCCGGGGGAGAGGCCAGCCTATGTTAATTTGCCTAAAAAAATAATGAACAATACCAAAATTAATGTTGATTAAGCTATGGCGCGGGGGGGGGGGGGGGGGGGGGGCATGGCCACCCTTAGCCACAAGGAAGCTCTGCCACCGACCACAAACTTCTTCGTCTTCTTTGTCACCCAAAATCTTTCCCGGGATACAATGCATACGTGTGAAAGGCCATGCCTTTTTTCATTATCACAAAAAATTTACCACACTCCATTACTCATGACCGCCCTAAAGATCCTCGGACGAAAGCCCTCATCCGGACATGGCCCTTAACACGTAGGTTCCGATGGTAATCACATGTCCAGCCAGCCTGTCGATCGCTACCAGTAATCTGTGAGACATGTACCGTCGATCTGTAAGTAAATATGCCTGCATGTACACGCGCATGCCGTTAGTTGATTCGTAGTCCTGCCTGTATTTATCGTGCAGCCGTTCGTACTGACATCCTTTTCTACGCGTCTACTGTATCGGTCGCACCGTCGCAGGGCACTCAAGATCGAGGTTGCACCCACTCTGGCACCCTGACCCTGCAACCGGCTCGACGGAGAGAAAAAAAACGACGGTCGTCGGAGCTGGATCGACGTCTCGACCAGAACGTAATTAAGACAACATATGCGCTGCCTGCCACTTCGCATCATCTCATTCCACACACACGTACGCACGCCCGTACGTCGGCGCGCGACGTACCGGTGCGCCAACTCTCCTATGTTCCTGGCTCACCGACGGCGGATGTGGCCGTTCACCGGCCGGCCGTGGGCTGGGGGCGTGACCACGTTGACGTTTCCCTCGCGACGCCACAACACCTCTCCACCTCCGTACTCGCGCGTAGACTTTACCCTGTTACGCACTTTACACGCGTATGCATCGCCGCCGCATGGTCCAGTAGTGTGTGCACTGTTCGGTCGTGGCGAGGCGGCAGCGGTGTCGTCCTAGTGTCCTACCAGCAGGACATCGCGCGCGTGCATGCCCATTTACTCCCCGCCGCTCTTCTACGCTTGGATGCATCGACGACGTCAGTATCTTGGTTGGTACTACGCGATAGATGGGCTCCCGATGCTTTTGCTATCCTATCCGCGACGATCGATCGATGGGGCATCTCGGATCGGGCGCATCACGATTGGTGTGGTGCAGTTAAGAGGGCTGCGACTTGGGCACATGCGTGTGTGCTCCCACTGGTGTGGAGTACTCCAGCAGCAGTACGCGTACGTACATGCAGTGGCTAGCTTTTGCCGCGCAGATGTAAGCTTCACGTTTGGTGAGCTGCTCTGCTGATCTCCCAGCCAGCAGAATCCGGTAAACGGGGGGCTGTACGTAGCTAGGCCTAACCACGAAATCTAAATGCCACTGTTAACAACTGATCGCGAAAGAAGTATATGAATTCAGCATTTCAGCTACAATACAATGCCGCTGGTGACCAGTAACTGTATAAAACGCACCGGATTCTTCTGTCGCGTTTTTCTTTTCTTCTGTCGCTTTTGGTCACCTTATTTACAGTACAAAACGCGGCGTTGGTGCGATCTTGGGCAAGGTTTGGTGGGTACGTGCGAAGCAGTCGTGTATTTTAGTCACATGCCACTCCGAAATACGATTATGTAAAACCAAATGCTGTTTGTTTATGGATTTTACCAGCTATATTTGGAGATGCAATTGTGACAGGGCAAAGGCTGGTAGGTGCGGGTCGTCCATCATGACCTTTTCCGCATTACGCACTGCAGTAGTAGTGTACGTTTCATCCGCTGTTACGAGGACGCGCAGGATTGGCTTGGCTTGGTCGAGTTCCAGATCCCAAATATTTTCTTGCGAGGGTCAATGGTTTGTCGGTCTTGCTCATCGTGACTCATGATGCTCCGTGTTTCAGTTCACCTCACCTATTGAGGAGTGGCTTGCCTTGCCAGATCGATCTGAAAACCTCGAATGGCGTATGTTTCTTCTTCGTTTTCCACCCAAAGCAAGTGCTGCTTCTGTGAGCAAATAAAAAGAAAACAGAAACGATAGTATTTGGCATTTGGACTGGTTGTTCTACCAAAATTATCGAGGCTGGGCTAGGGAACTAAAATGTCGTCCAGGCCCGGTCTAAAATGTCGACCTGTAGTTTTGGGCCGAAGGGTAGAGATCATATTGATATCGAGGGCTAAATTGCGCGATCCGACGCCCGCGCAGTGGAGTGGGTAGGCTGAAAACATTGCAGGCCGCTTGGGCTGTGAAACATTTATCTAGGCCTGATTTGTTTTTGCTCTTTCATTCCTTTATATTTCTTCTCATTCCTGCCTTATTTTGGATTTTCTCTTCATTTCACTTATGTTTCTTCGTTATATTTTTTGACGAAGTAACGTAGTACATACGGAGTCACTAATAAACACACACACACGAATACTCACCTCTATAAACATACACACGCACATCTTATCTCTAGGAGCGCCTCTGAAAGACTAGGCATGCTTTGTCTTGAGATTCGAGAAGTAACCATAGACGCCTTGTGGTCGACAGGCATGCCGCCTCCCAGCGGAGTGAAGGAGTAATTAGTTATAAATGTAACACCAATATCCATGCCAAGTTTGTGACTAAACCGGTCTAAAAAAAAGGTTGTGGCTTAAACCCGGGTGGTTGGTTCCACCACAACGAACCTACGCATGAGCTACGTTCAGTTTGCTTCTTCGTTTTATTTCAATTCAATTCATTCATATTTTTTGACATCTTTTATTAAATCATGTCGTGTGTTCGTTTTATATCTTCTTTCTAGTGTGAAAAAAAAAATTATTATCAGTGTTTCAGGCAAAGATCAGAGTAAAATATTGGGCCTATGCACTTGTATTTGGTTGCGTAAAATTACCAGAATGAATGCCAACCGCACTTTGCATAACATCCCTATCTAGTCTGATTCCTAGATACAAATGCTTTCGGGTCCCTTTTAGGCTCCCATTTTTGCACCGGGTCTGAACTAGCCACCACTGTGTTCTCCTTTTCAGCGTAGGCCACGTCCTGCTACGAGCCTAAAGGCATAGCCACCGTACAATGCGAGGGCACCTGTCACGCAAGCCCCAAATAACGGTCCGGGTTTTGGTGCTTGATCCCTTGACGTGTCCATGGAGCAGGAGTGCTGCCCTAGCTACACAATCCATTTCACATCCCAAATATCTCGTCCCCCACCAGCCATCTTTCTTGACACCGGCAGTAGCACGCAGCATGAGCTGCAAGTCACACTCCCTTGTCCCATGCAAAAGCAGCAAGTAAAAAATCTAAGCACTGCACCACCTAGCCACGCACGCATGTTGCCGGCTATCATCATCACGCACGCATGCTTAGGTTCTTTCGTCAGAGTGAAGCGGCAGCTGATATCGCCCTAATCGAACGGAGCTAGACGAAGCGAATCCCCGAGACCCCGACACGTGCGTCGCGAGAACACCGGAGAGGTAGAGCTGAAGCCAAGGCATGGCGCGTCACGTCGTCCGATGAACATATTCTCTTGCTCCCCTTCGCCGCTCCAAGTAACTACTTTTGTCAGCTAAAGACATATGGGTGTTCGTTTCCCTCCCTCTAAATTTTAGATCTTTAAAATCAAAAAAAATTTTGTTATTTAAAAGTATTAAATAAAATTTAATGACAAAACTTTTTTGACAGATGAATGCTCATTTCGAGATGAATCTAATGAGCCTAATTAATCTATGTTTTGCTATAGTAATACTACATTAACCATCATTTAATTATGACTTAATTACCCTCATTAGATTCGTCTCGCGAATTAGACTCGGAGTTCTGCAGTCAGTTTTGTAATTAAACTTTATTTAATACTTCTAAATAATAAAATTCTTTTTGATATGACCTCTCTAAAATTTAAACCCCTAAAAACGAACACCCTGTCATGCATAGAAAAAGTACCGCCCTTTGTACGATCGATCCGTGTTGGTTGCGTCGTGGAATGGAAGGGTCCAATCGGTACTAGGGGGGCGTTCGGTGTATAGAGGTTTAAATTTTAGAGGGGTCTAAACTCTAGATAAGCTATATTAAATAAAGTTTAGTCACAAAACTAACTACAGAACCCTGGTCTAATTCGCGAGACGAATCTAATGAGGGTAATTATGCCATGATTAGATGATGGTTATTGTAGTATTACTGTAGCATGACTGTAGCAAAACATAGATTAATTAGGCTCATTAGATTCGTCTCGTAAAGATGTACCCATCTGTAAAAAGGTTTTGTCATTAAATTTTATTTAGTACTAGATTCTTTTTATTTAGAAGGCTCTAAAATTTAGCGTTAAAAGAAACAAACAGGGCCGACGTGTGTGAATACTGACAGGACATGCAGAAGCTGCTGTTAAACCTGGGCGGCATCATCACAGGGATCAGGGTCCTCTGAATTCCCTCCCTCAATTCAGAGGCGCTACAGGAATCAGAATTAGCTCCCATATCAGCCGCTGTATCTCAAACGAACGGACAAAATCGTCTGCTACAGTAACCCGTAAACAGTAGAAAAATCCAGCAACAGTAATCTGAGAAACTGTTACCGTAGCTTTGCTACAGTGTTGCGGGAGAGAGCTGCAGTTCTCCTCACAAAATACTATAGCGATTGCTACAGTTCTCTAAATTTAGAGAGGCAATTCAGAGGACCCTGACCCCACAGAATGCACCGAGGTCCAAATGCTGTCCCGTATCATACTCGAGAAAGCTGACCTCGAGCTCCTTTTCTTGTTTTTTACACATGCACTGTGCGTTCCAGATCGAACCCCAGAGCTATTGCATGGCATCAGTGCCTGCATCAGCGTGATGCACAAACACACGGCTAGCACTGGCCAGGAAAAATCTCAAATATCCGAGCATGCACAAAGTCCAGAAACGTTCCGGTCAGGCGCGAGGGCGTGATGCTCATGTACGATTTGTTTCGGCTCTGGCCATTTGCGAGGGACCACTGCGTGGACACCCGGACAGCCAGAATTCAGATAGGTACCGCGAGACGAACCAAATCTGGCTAGGCGTCAATTTTTTTCTTCTCACCGTGACTTATTACCCATGGGAAAATGGAATTTAATTTCCATGCGCATATATGCTGGTTTATGGTGGCATCACTGTCGCGTCACGGTGACGCTCGCGCGAGGATGCACCGGCCAAGCACGTCGCCGTCCATTTATTCCCGTTTCTCGGTGGGCTAATAAGCATCCTTCAATACTTGGTTACCGATAGTGTTTGTCGTAATGGCCTGTCACTGTCGCGCCTTTCCTTGTAACTAGGTGATGATTGTGCTCTGCTAGTGCCTGTAGTAGTTTTTGCGCACTCTAATGTCTAGCGCGCGATCTAGAATGTTTATTCTCGTGGCTCGTCGCTTTGTCAGCAATTACAGAAAAACGATTTGTAGTAGTACCACATATATCCAGTCCAGATGAAATAGATTTCTCTTTATCTAAAAAAAATCCAGTCCAGATAATAAATCGACCGCAGCTTACACGGTGGAAAAGGGAAAAACGGAGTGAAATCAACCGTGCGGGCGTCCCACGCCGTCCACGCAAATCCGTCTCGGTCGATTCAAGCCAAGTCTCTCGATCGGCATGCGGTCGATCTCCACGGCACGACCCACAGCCACAGCACGCGAAGTGGCGTGCGGCGCCGGCACAGCGTTTTTCCCAGTGCAGTCTCTGGTCCGTCGTCGTCGCCGTGTGTACGAACTCGCAGTCGCGGAGCCGAGACGTGCTGGTTCAGTCGTCGTTCGTCTGTTTCGACAGGACAGTGGCCCGCCGCCCTCACTCCATAGTGCACCCGATGGCCGCCGCATGCAGCTGGCTGCAGCCTGCGCGTAAGTTTACGTGCGATTGATGTGCGCGCTAACGGCTGTGCAGTGTGCGCTGCCCTCTTTTCAGGCTTATCCTTTTCCTCTGCTTTTTGATCTTTAATTTTGTCATCGAATGGAGCAGAAGCCTCAAGGTGTGAACCACTGAGCCATCCATCGATATATCGACATGCATTCTAACTTTTGGCTTTCATTACAGGCGTCCCTTTCCTCCGCTCTTGTATAGGCGTGCGCGTGGTGCCGCCGGCGGTGCCGAAAAGAGCTTGGCCGGTCGGGCGCCCTTCCACTCCAATTCGTTCCGAGGTGAACGACCGCTACAGCCTACACAACGCGCGTTGCCCATTCTCGTTTTAATTCAGTTTTGAACGACTCCCGGTCTAGAAGTTTTTCGTGACCGCGACGTAAATCAACATGTAAAGGGGCCGGGAGCAGCAGATTCCAGCCAAACAAAAGTAGTCTGGAAAATCAACTAATGCATGCTTAAACGAAAGTGAATCCTGGACGTAGGGAGTACGACGTAGTGGGGTGATCTGTATTCATTCCACTGGTGGTCTTCTGATGGTGCGCCACATTTTACCTTATTGGCGTAAAGAACAATCCCATAAGTGGCTTTGTCACCATAAAGCGCGCGCTTTACTTGACTCTGTCTACTACGTTGCACCGAAAAAGAAATAGACGGATCATGGTCGTCCAACAGACGTGCGTGGAGGGAGCTCGTGAAATCGTCTAAGCGGCTCGATCGAGCATGCAGAGACGACGCCCGCACGTAACGCTGCCGTCCCCGGTTCACCCGTCGATCGAAGCCTCCGTCTCGTCGTCACGCACCGACTTGCGCACTGCCGTCCCTTTCGGCCGCGTACCGCCGGCTTCCATCTTTTTGGACGCGATCCGGGTATTTACTAGATCGTCTCGTCGTCGTCGATCAACCGTCTGTTGTCTCCATCGGCACTCGAGTGCACGGACCACAACATCCACATGGGCGTGAGATTGCGAGAGGTAGTAGAAGGATGAAGGAATCTTGGTATTGGAGAGACGATCGAAGACGGAGGTCACGAACTCACTATCACTCGCTCTCTGCTCGCTTGGCTTACTCAGTCACTTGGACTGGGTCGCCCATGTTGCAAGTATGTAACTGTGGCCAGTAGTTTGTGGCAGTGGACGTGCCTGGTTTGGCAGGGCACTGTCGCAGTAGACGAGTTTGTAGTTTTCCCCTCTCGTTTCGCATGCGGCGTCGGGTGTGGTAAGTAAGAGCTCCGGTGATGTATACCATACGTCCCGACGACGTACGCGTCCTGGCTGAATTAAAGTCCACATAGTACTTGCCACTTCTTGCCATGTGACGACATGCATATGTTGTTTGAGGATTTCAGGCGATCGAGGGCATGGCGAGCATCAGCCAAGATATGCCCATGGATCATATGACTTAGCACTAATTACCACCCGTCAAAAATTTAAAGCAGCAGAGACCCGAGCCAACGGGGCAATGAGTGAATCTAGAACTCTTTTCTTTGAGGTAAAATGAATCTGGAACTCTAGATCGTGTTTAGATGCTTCTGATGTCACGAAGGAGAATTTGGCGCAATGTACGTGCCCATGGTAGTACACTGTCCCCGGTTCATTGTTACATCATCGATCGGGCGTGACATGGGCGTTTTACCATCGCGGGTTCCCTCCGTGGCTCTTTTACGGGCCACGACAGAAGTTGCCTTTTGTTTGCAGGTCAGGCCACGGCAAGTAATAGACCGGAGTAATCGCTGTGAAGAAATGCTGCAGTGACCATGATGCTCATGGAAGACGTATACATTGACGGGGTACGTAGTAAACCGGAAACGAGGAAAGAGTTATGTAAGCTCTGTTTCAATGTCGTATTAAAGGTAGCATAGACACGCGTGTATGTTGCAGTGTCTTAGCATGGTTAGACCGTAGTGCTCGTAGTGCGGTCATGCCAAGGCATGCTTTCTAGTTTGGAAGAAAAAAGAGTAAGTTTTCTTTTGACTGTAATGTAAGTATTTTATTTAGCCTGATCGAACGAACCTTTAACACAGTTAGTTCACGAGCATTTCTGAGGAACTTAGACAAGTATAAGAAGATTCTACTTTGAAAGAAATGAAGCATGAGTGGAACTGTAGTTTCACTTAGTAAGTATGCGGAATGTTCGCATACAATTTTTTGCAGTTTTTAAAGAGTTGAAGTTAAATATCTCAATAGGATTTCCCCCCCGGGGCCTGGACCCAACCCAACTCTAAATTAGCTGGATAATCACAAGAATATAAATAAATTGCATTGGAACATAGAACTTTCCCGCTAGAATCTCTAACAGCAATTTTCAACATCTCTGTGCTACACTGTTCACGATTGATTGTTAAAACGCCTACACGAGACGGTGTTTTACCAGCTTGGGCTCCTTCCATGGCTCCTTCACGAGCCACGACAGAATCTAGCTTTTTTGCAGGTAAGGCCACAGCAACTTGACAGCAAGTAATAGAGACAGGAGCAATCACTCTGAAGACGTTGCCGTCACCGTGATGTGCGTGGAAGAAGCATTACAGATCTGGGGAAACAAGGAAAGATTCGTGTAAGTTTCAGCTTCAATAATGTCGTGCTGAAGGAAAATGCATGCATTCAAATTTGCAAGGGTTAAGAAAACCAAAAGAAAAAAAAACTTTTGCATCTCCCTACCAATTCTGCCGGCATCTTGATGAAGCTGAGACATGTGAAGCCAACCTTTACATGTTTGTGTCTCTATACGTAAAAACTGGCAGCACTAGACAGTAACAAATGGATTGCCAGGCTATGCCCGAACTGAAAAAGAAAACAAATACTACTTCATCGAGCCACATGACATGAGTGAAATGCTTTCCCTAATGTGTACGTAAAAATTGAAAAAAAAAAGTCCATAATATACAACTGAATAATTTTATAACAACCCATAATGTGCCATGCGGTATTGACACACCGATGGAACACAATAAGAAACATAAAAAGTTATTCCATATAGCAAATCGTGGAATTTCCCAATGCAACAGTAGTTTTTTTACGTCTTTTGCGAGGATGATCGCAAGTGTTACAAATTGTGTTGGGACATATATAGAACTTAGGGCAAAAACTGCTCAAACTATTATTTTTTTCAGCATCATCTACATGTACTCTGTCATTTTTTCAAACATAAGCATACACATGCATGGAGCTTCTCAGAGGTCGGAGCAGCCTCCAAAGGCATCACATACAACTTTTGTAATCAAACTAATCAAACCACAAAAAAAAATCTACAAAAACAAAAATGCTACATTCCCTATCTACAGTATTTTGATTTTTTTTTTATTCTCCACTTAGTCATGTGGCGCCTACACACCTAAACTCTCGCATCAGAAACTTCTGGCCCCTTCTTATCACCACCTCCTACGTTAGCCAACCACCGCCGCACGCATGGCATGGCACGGCACCCCTAGGCTAGGCCCTAGCGGGGCAGCCTCCCGGCGCCGGCGAACCCGCGCGACCGCGCGTACAGCACGGTGCACAGCGCCGTGCCCACGGCGCACATGGCGCCCCAGAGCAGGAACGTGTCCCGGTAGCATGCGGCGCCGAGGCAGCGGTTGCCGCCGTGCGCGCCCTTCTGGTACAGGAACGCGGCGAGGTAGCCGAAGCAGAGCGAGCCGAGCGGGATGTTGGCCACCAGCACGTTGTGGTTGACGCCGAAGTTCTTGGTGCCGAACAGCTCGCTCGTCGCCGACACGGCCACGGACGTGATGGCGCCGGTGCACGTGCCGATGACGGCCGTGCTGGCGTACAGGACCATGTGCTTCGGGTAGAGCAGGACGAAGAAGGCCACCGACATGGGCGCCATCAGCGACGCCATGGACGCTGTCCGCGACAGGTTGTAGCCGCTCCTGCTCATGCAAAACCAACCGCATTTTAATGTCAGAATTTGGAACCAAGACAAACTGCTAGTAGTACGCAGCTGATCCTCAGCATGCATATTGCATATACAGCAAACGTGAGCGAGAAGAGAGAGGCTGGGAAGAAGAAACAGAGCATCGATCAGTGCTTACTTGGCAGTGTAGTAGTCCAAGAAGGCGGGAAGAAGGCGGCCGAAGAAGCCAAACGAAGACGACAGAGAGACCAGGGTGGACACGTCGGCGAGTCCTCGGGACTGGGCAATCTGTCCCAGGTTGTTGAGGAAGACCAGACCCAGCGTGCCACTGAACATGTAGCTGAAGAAGTAGAGCCAGAAGTCAAGTCTCTTGAGCAGTCGGAGCCCGCCGACCTCCTCTTGACCACCACTCTGCTCTTCCTCCCGCTCCGCCTGCTCCTGCCGCTTCTCCTCCTCCACCACCCGAAGCTCCACCACCGACACCGCCGTCTCGGCCCCGTCGGAGTCGTGGTCGTGGACGCGGTTCTCCCACTTGGTCTCCCGGATCTTGGCCATGCTCTCCCTCACTTTCATCATCACGGGGATCAGCAGCGGCAGCGCGAGCATCACGTAGAGGCTCACCATGTGTTCCCTGGACGAGAGCCCGATGGACTTGGCGCCGACGCTGCCGATGATGGCGCAGGCGCCGGTGGCCAGGGTGATCGCGAACATGGCCAGGAACGGCTTCTCGCTCCTCTTCCGGTCCTTGAGGTCGACCACCCGGAGGAACGGCGCCACCACGAGCGTGACGACCATGGGCACGACGGCATTGAGGAGGAGGTACACCTTAGTGGTGGAGTACCTGGCCGTCGCCGCCCTGGGCGTCGTCTCGGCCATGGTGGTGTAGAGCTTGGCGCTGAGGCCGAGGTAGCTGGTGGCGAGGCTGACGACGACGCGGCTGTCGGAGGGGAAGTTCTTGATGCAGAGGAGGTAGCACACCGTGTTGATCCAGCAGATGCCGTTGCCGGCGAGGGAGGTGAGCAGGAACAGGTGCCAGTAGGCGAGCCCGGCCTTGTCGAGGAACAGGAACTGGACGCCGTACCCGACGAGCCCGAACGCCGCGCCGGTGACCGCCACCACCCACAGCGGGAGGTGCAGGGCGGCCACGCCGGCGAACCAGCCGAACAGCTTCCCGGCGTCGGAGGCGAACGCCAGGAAGTTGAGCTGGATCTGGGAGATGCCCTTGATCTCCTTCAGCTGCGACGAGTACACGGGGAAGTCGGCGTTCGGGCCGTTGATGGTCTGCAGCCAGACGCTTGCCACCAAGCTCAGCCAATGGGCTGATGAAGGAGAAGGCATGCTGATTTTTTTTTCTTGTTTCTGTCCACCACCGCTTGTTAGCTTCCGTGGTGTGGTACTTATGCGATCTCGGCGAATGGCCGGACGGCGATAAGCGAACGATCCACAAACGGCGATGGTGATGGCTGTGGGCTGTGGCTCCGATACGGCTGTTCGTTCGGTTTCTTGTTGTCCATTGTGCGCCACGACGAGCTGCTGCTTATATAGCGCTCTTGGCCTAGTCTGGGCCAGCTGCGGGAACGACTGGTAGGAAGGGCACCTGACGTACGTGACGGCGATGGCCGGCCAAGGTTGGCAACGAATGTAGACGAGAGATGGCACTAACAGCAGTTTTGGCACGGCAGAAACCGAAGACGCGATGGCAATAGTTTCAGCAGGGGCGAGACCACAGTGGTCAGTGGACGATTCAAACCGTTGGCCCGTCGTCAGTTTGAAGCTACTCTCCGTGTCTTTCGTCAACATTGGAAGCCGCGAGCTTCTGGCGCAGAATGTGGAGCGTGTCCTGCTGCCGTAGGCGTGCGCGTTGGGTTCACGGCTAAAAATGCCGTTGCGCATGCAGCTAGCTCTCGCCACGGCCAGCCGCCGGCCACGACGACTGCGCGGCCACCTCGCCGTGGTTGAAAACTGCATTTTAACCGCGTACTAATCCGATCAAGGAACGTGTTCGGCTGCAAGGCCGCCGGCATCATGTCAGCATGTCAAACCAGAGTTTATGAGGGCAGCGAGAGACGGCGAGCATCGTAACTGCAGGGCACATCACAGAAGCAAAGGACCGGCTGACTTACTTGGTTGAGGTGGCAGCTTGCGGTTTAAGAGGTCACGGTTCCTGATGTCTGCATTTGAAGCCGCATTTGCAGCTGGAGAGCTTCGCCGCACTGCTTGATGCTTCTGATGTGAAACGTTTCACACATAGGCGAGCGTGCGTGTACACGTTTTTACATGTTTGCAGTTTGCCATAGTAACTTTATCCGAGCCAAACTGGTCCGGCTCTCGACCTGCACGTTTTACAGATCAAATCCACTGTTGATGTGTTGGATACGGGTTCAGTTTCGTGTTCAAACACCTTGGGTTACTAGACAACTGAATGGTTGATACAGTCTCGTGGGGTGGTCACGTTCAGTCAGTTCACTCACTTGGATTCTTGTACGCAACTGGCATACCGATGAATTAGGCTGCATATCTATGCTGGTTGGGTTACTAGTTCAGAACATGTACAATGATGCAGCCATACACGGTATGGAGACTGTTAGGTAAGTGTCTGTTCATCGTATGGAGCTGTCAAGCTCCGTACCGAGCAAGAAAGGCTAATACTAGTATGAGTATCTTGTACTCATCTTGACATCTCTGTTGATTTGTATTACTGATATGACGAAGTTGACTAGCGAAAAAGGGTTCATGGACACTTCCTGCAGGTTACCTTAGAATATATTATTTTAATAAATTTTACAAACCTACAACTATTTGTGCTCTTGTATCACAAAACTACAATCTTAAAGTTTTTCACAAAACTACAACTATTTTGATCTCTAGTAACACAAATCTACAACTTTTGTAGCATAGTCTAACATGTCATTCAAACAAGTGTCACATAATGGTTCCACCTGTCAGCCATACATGTGATACAAAAGTTGTAATTTCTTGTTACAAAAGATCAAAATAGTTGTAGTTTTGTGAAATAGACTTCAAAACTTGTAGTTTTGTGGTACAAAGGACAAAGGCACAAATAGTTATAGGTTTCTGAAATTTACTCTCTCTCTCTTTTTTTGACGCAATAGGAGTATATGTTAATAGAAATAAATAAGTTTACAACAAAAATGTCTAAAAATCAAAAGTAATACAAAAAAAAACTTGTAGACACAATCTAGCAATTCTTCAATGCAGGGAAGTATCTTCGCTCTGTGCGATGGTAGCGAGAATTAATCTTTTTTGGGATTTCATCTTGCACTCCTGAACTGTGGGTGGAATTGAAGATACAATCATTTCTAGTTGTCTAGATGGCCCAAGTCATGATATTAATGATTTCCATAGAAGTCCACCTTGAGCTCTCTTTTCAGTTTAACAATTGTTCTTAAAGGTCTTTGCTCTTTCTTGGATTTGTATCCCGATTGTTCATAAAATGGAAAAGTAGGGGGGGGGGGGACTCCAGGCCCCCAGCCGGCTGCCAGCCTTTAGTTTTTTCTCCGCGTCCGGCACTACGTAGACTATTCAGTATATTCTGCCTGCTGATGTGACCGAAGCCTAAAACTTACAACATGTGTGTAACCTTGCAGGGCATAAAAAAAGAAAAAACGTCATTACACACTGGCTGATGAAGCCTAAGACTTACAACATGTGTATAACTTTGCTATTAAGTTGCATGTATCAATCAGTTCACCAAAAATCCTAAACTCATGAGAAAAGGTGGACAATTCACTTATACTCCAGCACACCCTCTCACATGCAGGCTCCCTCATACCGCAAACGTGGAATATTGAAATGAGCTGTAATATATGTAATAAATCACGCCAGTTAAGATTCAAACTCAAGACCTTTGGCCTTGATACCATATTAAGTTACATGCACCAACTAATTCACCCAAAAGACTAAGATGATAAGGAAAATTGGACAATTCACTTATACTTCAACACTTGCAAAGCATTAAAAAGATGCACCGGGATCCTCTGCCGAACGATACCCTGCCGTGACTGTCGTTGACAGTGGCCCCGTGTTCCGGCCTGGCCCGCATGTCAGTGACTGCACTGCAGGGGCAGTACGGCAGCGGGACCGCTTCTTAAAAAGATACGTATATGGCAATTGTATCACATAAGAGCATAATCTCTTAACAAATGCAGTAAAATGGGAGGAGGGGCCTGTTTTTTTTCTTACCATTTTTTTTTTTTTTTTTTTTTTGCGAAACACAATATAAACACAACTCATATATGTATGCACCAGCACTCGTCCATATGAATAAACACCTCTGAAAGGCTGAGCCGCCTGACTATCCCACGTCTGATCAAGGGCTTAGTGAGCCTGCATGAGGAGAATTTCCCAGTATCAGCTCAATTTATACGTTCATTGGTAAATGCTTGAGCTGGAACAGCTCAATGCTCGCCTCACTCGTTCATGCATCCCAGCATTTGCAAAATGTCGTGAAGCTAGACAAGCCGTGAAAAAGAAAATGAACCGACCAATCCCCGTGGCATCATCACACGCAAATAGCCATGACATCAGTAGTCCCCACCCGTGATCAGCAGGATCTCCGCCGCACCAGACCAGTAGGAACGCGCGCGCACCAGCAACGCAGCACGCCCCACCTCGCATCACCAACTTCGGCCACTCGAGAGCTGAGGCGCTGATATTCACGTCTGGCGCACCTGATTGACCAGGTGGTCAGGTGTGGATAATCCAGCCTGCTGTTGCCGTTAGCCTTTTGATCGCACTGTGAGCGAGCGAAAGTTCACGAGGCATTGCTCATCCTCTCGTCATCAGCTCGATCACTCCCGAGCCACGTCAGACTCACCGGCGTTCCAGTGCCAGCCTAGTGAAGACTTGGGTGACGCCGTGCAAAAGGATCTGGATAACTAACAGCACTCCTCGTGCATCTCGGCCAATACATTCGTTTCCAATATCCAAGTCGGCCCCAGTGAGCTCGACATCTGCACTTGTGCTGCATTATATCCGGGCAGTACAATCACATTCGAACGAAGCGCATGCCGCGCCAGTGCTAGCTGATTAACACTATAGTAGCACAGAGGCGTCTGAACCCAGATCGAATCGGGTCAGTGAGCGCGACTGCTACTAGAAGGGAGGCCGAGTGCCCTGCTTTCGGATCCGCGACGGTGTTGCTTCGCGCGCGCGTGTCTCGCTAGTGCCCGGCTGCCGGTGCGCGCGGGGCCTTTTCCGGATCGCCGTCCGTGTCCAGGAGTGAACGCGGAGCAAGCGGCTTGGTACGTAACGTACTGGGGGTTCGTGGTGGGGCGCATATTCATTGCGCCGTGGACCGCCGAGGAGGAATCATTGCCTCCATCATCCGCCGGGGCGAAAGGTATGCGCACCGGCCGGGGGCAAACGATTTCTTTCTGGCGCTGGTGCGGCGGTGCCGCCCGACCGCCGGCACGGGGAACGGAGGCAGGCGGTCTCGCGGGCCGCTGTTGCGGAAATCACCCGTAGGCCGGGCCCGCTCCGTGCAAGGCCTTGGACAGGCAGAATCTTCCTTGAGCCCGCTTTGCTGCGCTCAGCCCAAGCACTACGCCCTGACTGGAAGGGCTGAGGAGGCCGCGCACGGTTAAGATGTTGCAGACCGAAGTGATATCGCGGCCGATTTTATGGGCCCGAATTTCAGGCCTATGTGAAGTTTGATGACGGGCCTATATGTGCTAGCAGTTTCAAAAATTACACCAAAACATAGAATTGGTAACCATTTGTAAGCAAAAATGAAATAAAATTAAAAAGAAAATAACTCGAGAAGAAACATCGAATTAAACGAGTAGGTGTAAAAGGAGGCTGTAGTAAATTACATTGATCGCATCGACCAACCGACAATTTCTCTCTCAGAGGTGTATCTCCGATCCCACTGATACAAAGGTACAAACAAAACAAACGAGTCAGCACTCAGCAGCGGCCATCGGCCGATTCCCTTGCACAAGTCATGCATGACATCTGCTAATCCAGCCCCTTTCGCCACGCTCGTCCTACACTCCAACCTACTGATCCAAGTGGGGCTGGCAGCGTGAGCGTGCACATGTGCGGCCGAACGGAGCGATCATCAATCGTCCCCTTGCATTGGTCCTTTTTCTTTCCGCTCCGAACGAAACCAAGATAAATTTTCTTTCTCGCACGCGGCTTGACCCGCCTAGCATAGTTCGCTTTTGATCGCATCAGCTAAGCAAGGTGTCTACGACGATTTTCATGTGCAAACGTCTTACCACGAAAGAGAATGCTGAAAGCCTGAAACTTTGACGAGCAGTTGACTTCACTCTGCTAATATACATTAATCAGCCTACACATCATCAATTACGTTTCACGCAAGCCCAACTTGGGTGATTATCACCGACTGCAAGAACAAGCAAGCCAAGCACATCGGTTCGATTGGATAGGATGAGGACAGTGACTCGGTACCGATTGGAGCGAGCCCATCCTTTGCTGAATGAGAAGATAATTGAAGGGATGGAGCACCAGCAGTCCAACACAAATGCAGAAACCTTATCGAAATCTCGCAAAAAGCAGGTGCGATCTGAGCTATACATCCGACTCCAGATATCACTACGTACTGCTTTTAAACACTTGCAGGAAATTTAAAATAGTTCTTGTAGAGGAGACTCACAATGCATGTAAATCAGTCAGTAAGTCAGTCTGGCGAATAGAAATTCAGTTTGTGCACGGTCACTTCAACATTTCGACTCCATAGATATTCACGGCAAAAAAGAGGCATTAACACGTCAGCATTCGTCAAGGTTACTTGGAAACAACATGTCATGACTAGGAGTAGTACTGTAATATAATTGACGCCTACAGTTCATCGTTTTCTTCAGAAGCTTAACCATAGCGGCAACAACCGCAACCAGGTGGCAGCGGATCTGATCGTCCATCTCGGCCGTCGCAGTCAGGTTTGCTTTGTCCCGCACGCGAGGTGTCGCCGGGGACCTCAACGTACCTCCATGATAAGCCATTAGGAAAGCAACCAATAGATGGTTCTAGAAAGGACCATCGTCCTATCATACACCAGTTGAAAACACATTGATTTTGATTTTTGCAAGAGGCAGGCCACTGCTTTCTGATTCCGAAACTGAACCTGCGTGGTAAAAGTTGCAGAATTTGCTTCTGGAAACTGATCAAACTAACATGGGATGGAAGGTATGATGATGACCAAGATCAGCTGAATATAAGCTTAGAGTAACACCTACACCTTTATTGTTAGATCGAGGACACAAGAAGTTACTCATTACTATTCCAGGATAAAAAAAAAATCAATTTATTCACGGACTCATCATGGTCCAGGACCTCATGAAGAGCGACTTCCTTGCGATAGAGTTTTTAGCAGTTCACCCGTGCTTACTGAGCAGCGTCGTCCATGGTTCGCACCCATACATTGTCGACACTACTGCGCGGGACATCGACTCTATCTACTTGGCAGGAAAAAAAAAAGAGATAGCAACAATTAACTGGTGGTGAAACGCACCCATCACTGGCAATCTAGGACTGGCCCGTGAGCATATTTCCTGTTGGGGATCTGCGGAGCAGGCTTCGATCCCGGACGCCCTTTCTCCTTTAACCCGAAGGGTTTAGCTATGTTAACCAATGACCCTTCGTGTGTCGTCTGTCTTTCCCTCCGCAGGACTTGATGCTAGGCGCGAAGGGCAGATCGAGCGCCCGAAGGGTCGCTGCCACGCGAAGGCTTAGGGCTTCGGGCGAAGCTCGGCAGGGCGCCTCGCGCATGCCCGAAGATCCGCGGGTGGGCCCGGAGCGGCACGGAGGATGAGTACGTCAGCGGCTAGGGTTTCTGGTGTACCCTCGACAGGAAGATGGCAAAAGTCGATTGTGCCCTCCGGACGTTATTGTACCGAATATCCTGTACATTATTCTTCGTGATCAGGGGTAGTTTAGGCATTGATTTGTAATCCCTGATCACGGTATAAATACCCCCTCCCGTGCACCGGAGAGGGGGTCGATTCCCTGCTGTATAACATAACTGTTAATGCAATGGCCTAGGCTTCGTGTTATGCAGATTTCCTCTCACATTCACGAAGCCTTTCCCTATCTCTCTCGCTTTCTCTCCGTGCTTCACCCGGTGCTGGGTTTTCTTCACGAAGAATCCCAACATTTGGCGCCCACCGTGGTTCTAGCACGAAGAACAAGCCCTAATGCCACCTAAAAAGGCGAGGGTCGCGCACGGGGCTTCGGAAGAAGACCCAATGCCACCCCCGTAGCCACAACTACCCACCGGGCCAACAACAAGATCAAACGCGGCGAGGACATCCCAAGGAGAAATCCCGCTCCGCATCGGGGAAACCCAAGCCAACACCAACACCAATGCCCCTTGCGGCGAAGACAACCGCACAAGAGAGGCAGCCAACAAGCAAATCATCCCGGCGGAAGAACCAACCTTCGCACAAGATACTGACACCGATACGGACGAAGACTGGGATCAGTTCGACAATACAAGAAGGGTCAATTTTGATAACCCGGAGACCAGTAATGCCCAACAAGGGCGAGTAAGATGCGAAGACCAAGAGCAAGAATATAGAGCCCTCCTTAAGTTGCAGAAACAGTTGAAAAGGCTCCGAGAAATACGAAGCGCTCGTCTCGAAGAGGTCAACCAACATTCAAAAACAAGACTCCAAAGCAGAATTGAAGAAGCGAAGGCCTCAATCGCTCAGCTGGAAGAAGAATTACGGGAAATGCAAGAACAAGATACTGAACAGCAAGATCAAATGTTTAGAAGGGTAGCAAGACCAAGCTATAACACCACAAGACCCGAAGGGATAATCAGCAAGTTTGACAAAAGTTCACCATTGTCCGAAGGCATTCAACTCACGCGATGGCCCACGTCGTACAAGCCAATACCTCTCCCGAGATATAATGGCCGTTTCGACCCAAGACAATTTCTCATGAGCTACGAAGCCGCAATCTCCTCTGCCGGCGGAAACGACATCGTTTTAGCCAAAAAGCTCATCACCGCACTCGAAGGCCCAGCGTTGGATTGGTACTCAACCCTTCGCCCAGGTACAATATACTCGTGGGAAAATCTAAGGGACAAGTTAACTCAAAACTTTCAAGGCTTCCTGCGCAAAACCGTCTCAGCTCAAGAGCTGCGGGCTTGCGTACAAGGAGAGCGGGAGCCCCTTCAAGATTATTTCCGAAGATTCGTAGAACTAAGATCTCAGGCCCCAGAAGTGGAAGACAGCTCAGCAATTGATGCAGCAATCGCGGGGCTTCGGGTCGGACCCTGTTCAACGCATTTGACAATGAACACTCAAGCGACTATCGAAGACCTATACACAGAGCTAGCGAAATACAGCAAAGCTGACTCTGACTATCGAAGACGAAAAGCAACAGAAAACAGCCAAAAGCAAGCGGCGAAGTCAAACAACCAACGAAGCCAACCAGACTGGAATACCTCGAGAAGGCGAAACAAAGACGAACAACAAGCTCAATACATCAACCAGATTGACAGCCAGAAGACGGAAACACCTTCGGAGTCTAACAGTTACAGAGGGGGAAGAAACGGAAGAGGAAGAGGACGAGGCAAAGGGAGAAACCAAGAACCTCGCAAACCATATTGCATTTTCCATGGACCTGACCAAGGACACACCTCAAAAGAGTGTCCCGAAACCAAAACAGTCCTGGAAAGAATGAAGACAAAAGAACAACCCGCACCTCCACCGCGAGTTGTTAACAATACTTCCGGAAACCCCAACTGGCAACCATCTCCGCAATATAATCCTGCATATCCGCAACTCACTCCAGTTTACCATCAACACTATCAAGGCACAATGCCTCAGCCTTCGAGTTTCCACCCAAACAACTTCTTGCCAATGCCTCAAGTGAACCACATCCCGAAGATGCTACCACCACCTTCACACAGTTATACAACACGCGAAGAGCTACCACCACCACCGTCCACGGCAAGCATTCCACCGAAGACCGAGTCAAGCCATCAAACTCCCGCAGATCCACTGCCATCCTTCGGCACCATATTACCAATCACTGGAGGATCTTCAACGGACTTCGAGTCAAAGAGACAACGAAGAGAATATTTCAGAGCAGTAAACACAATCTTTAACGCAGCTCCAGTCAGAAAGACGAAATGGTCTCACGTGCCAATCACTTTTACCGAAGAAGACCTATCACGTTGTGAACTCAAGAAACACCCGCACAATGACGCCATGGTCATCAAAACAAACATCTACGGATGGGACGTCACCAAAATATTGGTTGACAATGGGGCTTCCTCGGACATCCTCTTCGCCAGTACCTTCGACCGTCTAAAGCTAGACAGGAAACTTCTTGAACCTACGGACACACCTTTGTACGGCTTCGGGGGAAAAAGAATCAACCCGCTTGGAAAAATCTCTCTGCCAGTGTCTTTCGGTGATACGTCAAACCCCAGAACCGAACATATAACTTTCGATGTGGTGGAAATGAACTACCCATACAACGCCATCTTCGGCAGAGGCGTTATTAACACCTTCGATATTATCATCAGGAATTCATTCTTAGTCATGAAAATGCCCTCGCCGAAGGGAGTCATTACAGTCTTCGGGGACCAGCAAGAAGCCAGGAACATCGAGAAGGGAATAACCCCAAGGCAAAATAATGTGTATGTCGTAAGCAAAGATCCAGACAAAAAAGAAAGGCACAAGCACTTAGTACCAGAAAAGTTGCTCGACAAAGAAGACCCTCGCATCACCCACAAGGACGGAACAAGAAGAGTACTGCTCGACAACCTCATCCTAGATCAAGCAGTGATAATAAGTGATCTCCTCCCGAAGAATGAAGAAAAAGAACTCATAGAGCTGCTCCGCAGAAACAAAGACGTCTTCGCATGGTCATCAAAGGACCTCCAAGGCGTAAGCAGACAAACAATTGAGCATAAGCTGGACATTGATCCAAAGATCAAACCGAAGAAGCAGAAGCTAAGAAAAATGTCAGACGACAGAGTCGCAGCTGTAAAAACCGAAGTCCAAAGGCTCCTCGACGCTGGAGTCATCAAAGAAGTCAAGTACCCCACCTGGCTAGCAAATACAGTCCCGGTGAAGAAGAAGAACGGGAAATGGAGAATGTGCGTAGATTTCACCGACTTAAACAAGGCATGCCCAAAAGATGATTTCCCTCTACCTCGCATCGACAAGATAGTAGATGCCGCAGCCGAAGCCGAGTTGCTTTCCTTGCTGGACTGTTTCTCCGGCTATCATCAAATCTTCATGAGAAAAGAAGACGAAGAGAAAACAAGTTTCATCACCCCCTTCGGAACCTTTTGTTTCGTGAGAATGCCCGAAGGGTTGAAAAACGCAGGGCCAACATTCTGTAGAATGACTACCGAACTACTGCAAGAAATGGAAGGAACAATAGTACTTGTATATGTCGACAACATCGTCGTAAAAAGCGATAAGCGAAGCGATCATATATCTCACTTGGCTCAGACCTTCGCCAAGTTCAGACAAGCAAACCTCAAGCTAAACCCAGAGAAATGCGTCTTCGGAGTTTCCAAGGGCCAAGTACTCGGTTGCCTGGTATCCATCAAGGTATAGAGGCTAACCCCGACAAGATAGACGCCATCCTCAACATGAAAGAGCCCACTTCCATCAAAGATGTGCAAAAGCTTACCGGAAGAATTGCAGCGCTCAACAGGTTCATTTCAAGATCAGCCGAAAGAAGTCTCCCTTTCTTTCAAGTGTTAAAAGGCTCCGGAAAATTCGAATGGGGAGAAACTCAAAGAAAAGCCTTCGCTGACCTGAAGAAGTATCTGAAAGAAATGACAGCCTTCGCCAGTCCGAAGGCAAAAGAAACCCTGTACATGTATGTCGCCGCATCTCACGGAGCAGTGAGCGCGGCCCTGGTCCAATCCCAAGCGAAGACAAACAACAAGGGAATCGAAGTAAAGATTCAAGTCCCAGTTTATTATGTCTCTGAAGCCCTATCCGGCTCAAAATTGTTCTACTCAGAGCTAGAAAAGATCGCCTATGCAGTAGTCATGGCTTCAAGAAAGCTGAGGCACTATTTCGAAGCTCATACAATAAAAGTGCTCACAAAACAGCCTTTGTCAGAAATGTTCGGCAACAGAGAGGCATCGGGAAGAATCTCCAAATGGGCAGCGGAACTATCTGAACACGTTGTCTACTTCGAAAGCCGAAGTGCCATCAACGGGCAAGTCCTTGCGGATTTCATCGCAGACTGGACTGAGCCCAGCTCCTACACCGAGGGCCCAGTTTTCGAGCAACCCTGGCAAATCAGATGCGACGGAGCATGGGGTCACCTAGGGGTTGGGGCTTCGGCAATCCTCATCTCCCCTTCGGGCATCAAACTGAGATATGTAGTCAGACTTGAATTCAGCAAAGAAACTGACAAGTGCACAAACAACATCGCAGAATACGAAGCAGTATTGCTAGCACTGAGAAAGCTAAGAGCTTTGGGCGTCCTCAACTTCGTCATCCACACTGACTCCAAAGTCATCCAGAGCCACATTGACAAAACTTTCACGGCCCGAGACCCAGAGCTGATCAAGTACCTGGACTTAATCCGGAGCACCGAGAAGCATTTCAGAGGCTACTCTTGCGTCCATCTTGAACGAAGCGATAATCATGAAGCAGATGCCTTAGCAAGAGCAGCTTCAAGAAAATAACCCCTGCCGCCAGACGTTTTCTTCGAGACATTAACTTCGCCATCTATAAAAACGCCTGAGAAGGAAATCAAGCTCGTAAACATCATACAGAGCGAAGACTGGAGATCACCGATAATGGCTTACCTTCGGGATTACTACGAACCTCTTGACGAAACCGAAGAAAAGAGAATGAAAGCAAGAGCAAGAAACTATGTTATACTCAATGATCAGCTGTACAGATCCAGCATCAGCAAACCCCTGCTAAAGTGCATCAGCCGCGAAGAAGGGAATCAAGTGCTTCGCGATATTCATGAAGGAATCTGCGGAGCCCACGCCGGAATAAAATCAATCTGCGCCAAAGCCCTAGTCAGAAAATGCGAAGCCTGTCAAAAGTTCGCAAACAAACCCTCCGGCATTTCCCAGCCAACACAAGTAATCCAACCATCATGGCCCCTCCAGAGATGGGGTATCGACATTGTCAGGCCGTTACCCGCAGCACAAGGGAACTACACCTTTGCAGTAGTCGCTCTGGAATATTTCACAAAATGGATCGAAGCAAAACCAATCGTCAACATCACAGCGTCAACCATACGCAAGTTCTTTTGGCAAAATATAGTGTGTCGCTTCGGGGTACCTCAAGAAATAACAGTTGACAACGGCAAGCAGTTCGACAACTACGAGTTCAAAGAGTATTGCCGAAGCATCGGAACAACCGCACACTTCGCCTCTGTGTATCACCCGGAGTCAAACGGAGCTGTCGAAAATGCAAACAAGCAAATCTTCACAGGAGTCAAAAAATGCCTTCTCAACCAGAAAAAAGGCAAATGGGCAGATGAGCTGCCGAAGATCATCTGGTCCCATAATACCTCAGAATCATGGGCAACAAAATTTTCCCCTTTCAAGCTACTCTTCGGAGACGAAGCCATGACTCCTGAAGAGATCAAATACAAAGGCCCAAGAGCCGAAGCCCATGAGATAAGCCCCGAAGATATAGCAATATCGAAAGACATGATGGAGATGGACAGAGTCAGTGCCATCCAAAATTTGGAAAGCTATCAAACCGAAACAAAAAAATGGAGAGACCGCAAGGTGATAAACAAATCCTTGTCACCAGGAGATCTAGTACTCCTCCGGAGCCCAAAAACAGAGGGCAAGGGAAAACTAGAGCCAAAATGGCAAGGACCTTACATCATCACCAAAAGCAACAGGCCCGGAGCCTATCATCTTAGTGACGAGGATGGAAACGAACTCCCGCATCCATGGAATGCGGACAACCTCAAGAGATACTTTGCATAGCAAGTGTACCAGGGCTTCGTGGTAACCTAAGCGAAGTCTTTCTTCTACTTTTGTCGTAGCCTAGATTTAAATTCCGCAACCAAGGGCTCATACTCTTTTCCTCACAGGGGAACCCCATCCAGGGGGTGAGGTTTTTAACGAGGTGAGACCCAATGTAATCCCTGCAAATTAATGCAGCTCCTTTACCCTATTTGTCTCTCAAGCATCACAACTTCGATGCAAACTCCATCGAGAGTTTGCCACATCTCAAGGGCAAAAACGCCCGAAGCGTAAACCTACGCTATTACGCAGAAACGCGTATCTCTCCGGCTTATCAGGGTAAAGAAATCCTGAGCCATTCCTCAAGCAGGAAAAATTACAATCACCCAGTAAAGCGAGAACATTCTTCGAGAAGAATGAAATGCCCAAGCGGCAAAAAACCTCCGACACGCAGTAGTGCGCCTCATGGCTTCATGGCCCAGCCAGTACGAAGAATCTAGCTCATCACAAACAGCAGCTTACGATTAAAGCTAGCATAGTTCCACCACTACCGACTGTACCCACAGTAAAAGCCACCTGACTCTTCGGCACCGCGAAGAGCAACAACAACCCCTATATAAACCACACCTCTCAAGCAAATTAGCAAAGCACACTGGCAACATCGCAAAATGAGCGACAAAGGCGCAACCAGAAAGAACATAGAATAATACCTACAAGCAATGAACAACCTGAGGGTATCAGAGAGCTCTTCGCAGCGAAACCAAAGCCAAAACCAGCACCCGCAAAATCAAAACTTAGAGCAAAGGCTAGAGATTCAACAATACCAACAAGACCCGGAGCCGCTAGAGGTCGTTCCGCCAAACGAAGAGGCACTACCAGAATTCATCAACATCTCTTCAGGCGAAGAAGAACAAGGGCACCCAAGAAAGAGGTACCTACCCAACAATCTGCAACCATGGGAACCAGTAAACGCCGGAGTCGCGAGCAGGACCAGGAGCCGCACCCGCAGAGACGAAGCGTAACAAAGCCGAACTACGGTTGTAACAACCCGCGTCCCAGATTAATAAAGGGGGAGGGAAGTTTTTCCGAAGCAAAAGGCTTCGCGTTAGCAACCTCGCCCTCGTTTGCCAGGGGGGAGGGAAGTTTTTCCGAAGCAAAAGGCTTCGCGTTAGCAACCTCGCCCTCGTTTGCCAGGGGGGAGGGAAGTTTTTCCGAAGCAAAAGGCTTCGCGTCAGCAACCTCGCCCCTCGTTTGCCAGGGGGGAGGGAAGTTTTTCCGAAGCAAAAGGCTTCGCGTTAGCAACCTCGCCCTCGTTTGCTAGGGGGGGGGGGGGGGGGGGAGTTTTCAGAATCAAAAGGCTTCGCGTCAGCGACCTCGCCCTCGTTTGCCAGGGGGAGGGAAGTTTTTTCGAAGGCTCACAACCAATACAGGAATTGCATCATCGCTAACAACAAAGAAACACAACGACCAATACTTAGTCAAGCCTAAAGCACAAAAACGACAACAGAAATTCAGAGTTCAAGAAACATCCCAGGTAGCCCATCCCCACGGCTATCGTCGTACACCCACGGAACGTCATAAATCTCTTCAGACTCCGTAGCCTCGGCCTTCGGGACAACCAGCGGAGGCCCGCGAAGCATCCGGCGCCTACCCCTCTGAAATAACTGAGTCACTTCAGCCCGAGCGCCAAAGTACTCATTGAGAACGTAGCCCCAGAAGCGACCAAGACCGTCACTGCCAAGAATCTTCGTAACCAAACGATAGGCAGCGCGCGTAGCACAAATCCTACCGTTTTGATAGCACAAGGTTCAACAGCAGCCTCCTCTTCGGAGACCTGCACACAGTACCGCGTCTCTGAATTACAGCCCATTAAAGTTACAAAACAAAAACAAAATCCAGTAGCCCCGAGGATCTAAGCATCTTCGCTTGCAGCAACCTTCGCGGCGGGCTCCGATGGGGTAGCAGAGCGAGAACGAGTAGCAGAGGAAGCTTCGGCAACAACAACGCTCTTGGCCTTCTTCGCTTTCCCCTGCTCGTCGGCCGAAGAAGGATTCGAAGACGAAACAGGACCTCCAGCCTCTTTCCTCTTTTTCTCCTTAGCCTGTAAAAGGTCGAGGGTTACTCAGCTCAATAAAAACTCCGGAAGAAAAAAATCAAAAACGTCCGAAGCCCTTACCTCCTTCGCGCGAGAAACGGCGCTAGCGCAGGCGGCCGCGGAGCCGTGCTTGCTCCAGTAGAACCTCCAAAAGCGTTTCGCAACAATGCTAACGCCCTTGTCCGCTGTGTTAGGATCCGCACCCTCTATGGCTTCGGAAGGGAAGGTGGAGTAACCAAGCTCATGAAAGTCGCCAACCTTTTTCTTTGCCAGAATGTCCACAAGCGCGTAGAGACAGGTCTTCGCCCCATGATCACACATGTTATTCAACAAGCTGGGCACAGACTGGAGTTCCTTCTCAACCCAAGATAGCAAAGAATCGAGGTTCAGCTCATCTCCAGCGGGAAGAGGGCGAGGCTGGCGGCCGTAGCGAGCAAGAAGCTCCGAATAAGACCGAAATAAGCCCGAAGCCCCCGACCTTAGCCGTTCGGCTTCCGCTTTCAAAGTCTCCTCCAGAGCGGCCCTTTTGTCCTCCACTTTCTCCAGCGCCGCCACGTGTTTCCTTTCGGTATCCTTCTTGTAGGCAGCAAAGGAGTCAGTTTTCTCCTGGAGGTCCTTCTTCAAGCGCGCGATCTCTTCCTCGAAGCTGGCTTCCTTCGTCTCCCAGCAACTTTTCTCCTCGCGAAGCGTGACGAGTTCAGGGGGGACACCTCCGAAGCCCACCTCAGTCTCCAACTTCTTCCGAAGTACCTGAGACGCCTGCGTGATCTGATAAAGAAGCGAAGTGTTAACAAAGACCAATAGGTCAACAAAATAAACGAAGAAAAATCTTCAATCCAGTTACCATCTGGCCTTGCCGGAGCAGCAAATCGGCGAGGTTAGGAGCGGAGTTCGCCTCCAGCGTGGTCTGAAGCTCTACGCAAGGCAATTTTCACGTGAGAACAAAAAATATATATAGAAGAGTAACGCGAAGAAAACTAAAGCCACAAGTCTAAGGACCTTCGGGATTGTACTCCCTTAAGCCACTCATCATCGCCAGCGAAACATCGAGAGAGTTATCATCCTTTGTGGCCCCATACGAGCTCCCCGCGTCGGAGCTCGAGACAGAGTCACCGCCCGAAGACGACGAACCATCAGAGCTTTCCGAAGCACTGGAGCTCCTTGTGTCTTCAGACCGCTCTATGCCGGTCGAGCCCAGTATATCATCTCCAACCATGTCCCCGGCGCTCCGGCCCAGCTCCGTGCCCTGCGTCTCCTCAACATCTACCTGAAGACTGCTGGCGCCATCCAGCAACTCCTCTGTATCTGACAGCTCGATCACGGGAACCCCATCCCGGCCTTCGGAAAGCGCCTCCAAGCCAGGAGAACCAGGCGCGTTCCCAGAACCAACCACTCCAGCACCACCAGCCACAGACTCATCTCCACCACGAGAACCTGAGGCAAATTCAGTCTGCCCCGAAGCCAAGTGAGCACTCGACCCGCCTCGAACAACATCCGAGATTCCGGAGCCTTTCGAACCTCGGGACACGACCATCTTGCGCTTCCGGCGCTCGGCCTGCACAGTGCTCGTCGTAGTGACAGCGCTAGCTTTCTGCGGACGCGAAGCCGCCCGAGTCCGACATCGCCCAGCACCTGAACACGAAGACCCAGCGCCGGCGGCGGGAGTTTCGAATTTCTTTTCCCAGCCCCTCATCTTGATATAGCAAGTCGTGGCAATCTCGGGCGTCTCCCCTTTCTTGAGCCGTTTTTTACCCAAGGGCACGGCATGATTGCCATAGCTGATTTTCAGCGAATCAAAGATCCGATTGATACGGCGCTTCGGGAGAAGACCGTTTTCCACGTCATACTCTTCGGCGGCACTGAACGGGTCGCAGAGCAGATTAGCACACTCCTCGACCATCTCAACAAACTGCAACGGCCGAAGACCTTCAGGCCTTTTAAGCCCATTGAACTTCGGGCGGCGGTAAGTGAGCTTGCGCCCGTCGAGCTTAACCTTCTCGTTGCCATCCGGCTTCCAGCCACCCTCCACAGGCCAAATACCAGCAGCGATAAACTCCTCAACGACGGTACGGCCGCTGATGATCTTGCAGGCCTTCTTGAAAGCATCGCAGCAAGGCTGGAAGGTCTTGCCGCGGCCAGTGAAATCAGGAGAGAAAGTGGGCTCCGCCGGAACCAGCAAACTGGTTAGCAGGTAGCACACAGACCCATCATCATTCTCCCCTTCGGGTACCTCAGCGTAGAACCAGTAGTCCACCCAATCATTATCCCAGCGATTCCTCGAAGCAGCAATCAAAGCAACTTTCTCGAGCTTCGACTTCTTACTGAAGCTTCGCGGCTGGAAAGTACAGACCCCATACTGAAGAAGAAGAACATCATCGTCATAGTACACCTTCTTGTTCTGCAAGTGACAACTGAAGAAGCGCAAAAAGGCTTCGTAGTTAACCTTCGCGTTGAATGTTCTTACGGCCCAGATGAACTTTGACAGTTGCACGAAGGCATTCGGCGTCAAGTGATGTATCTGAATGCCATACGCTTTAAGCACTCGCTGGAGGATGAAAAGAGCAGGAAGCCGAATCCCGGCCTCGAAATAATCCCGAAAGACAACTGCCTCATTAGGCTTGGGCTGCGGAATTTCCTCGTCGCCTGGATAGCGGGCCCTTCCGGCTTCGAAGTACCCCCTCTCAACGTACATGGCGAGCTCAGCTTCGTCAACCCGAGAACGGTTCAAACGATAAGTCTTGTCAATAACTGCAGGCGTCCGAATCCGGGAGTCAGTAACCTTCGAA